>VBSM01003169.1:20453240-20472036 GCA_008086735.1 Cheirogaleus medius
TAATATTTGTACCCCCATAATATGCTGAAATAAAAAAAATAAAATAAAATAAAAGGAAAATACAAAAAAAAGAAAAAAAAATAAAGGAAATGGAAAAGAAGAACAGATTAAGCCCAAAGATAGCAGAAAGGAGAAAATAATAATGATCAGAAAAGAAAAAAAACTGTAGCTATATATTATGAAAAAGAGAGAAGACTCAAATAAAAGCAGAAATGAAAGAGGAGACATTACAACTGACATCACAGAAATACAAAGGATCATAAGACACTACTATGAACGATCATATGCCAAGATATTGGATAACCTGGAAGAAATGGATGAGTTCTTAGACAAGAACAAGCAACCTAGGCAAAATCATAAAGAAACAGAGTCTGAACAGACTGATAGCAAGTAAAGACACTGAATTAGTAGTAAGTCTCCCACCAAATAAAATAGTAGAATCTGATGGCTTCACTACTAAATTCTACCAAAAATTTAAAGAACTAATACCAAACCTTCTCAAACTATTCTAAAAAAATTGAAGGGGAGGGAAAACTTACAAATTCATTTTAGGAGGCCAGCATTATCTTGATACCAAAGCCAGAGAAGGACATTATAAGAAAAGAAAATGACAGGCCAATATCCCTGATGAACATAAATGCAAAAATCATCTACAAAATGCTAGGAAACTGAATTCAAAAGCACATTAAAAGGATCATTCCACCATGATCAAGTCAAGGTTATCCCCAAAATACAAAGATAACTTCACAAATGAGTAACATACACGCATGAGTAAATGTGATGCATCACATTAACAGAATGACAAACAAAAACCATACAATCATCTTAATACATGGGGAAAAGGCATTTGACAAAATTCAACATCCTTTGATGATAAAAAAATCTCAATCAGTTAATAAATAGAAAAAACAATCCTCAAATTCATATGGAATCACAAAAGACCCTGAAAAGCTAATGTAATCTTAAACCAAAAGAACAAAGCCAGAGCCATCATACTACCTGATTTGAAAATCTACAAAGCTATAGTAGTCAAAACAGCATAGTACTGTTGTAAAAACAGACCCACAGACCAACAGAACAGAATAGAGCACCCAAAAGTAGAGCATCCATGAATTTATGTAAATTGATTTTTTTTACTTTGTCCAATTTTTTCCCCAATAGAATTATTTTTATTGATTATTTTTCTTTTTAACTTTTTTCTTTAAATTTCAGAATATTATGGGGGTACAAACATTTTGGTTATATATAATGCCTTTGCCTTGCCCCAGCCAGGGCTACGAGCAGCTTGCCCTTCCCCCATACAGTGCATATCGTATCCATTACTTGAGAGTTTGCCCACCTCCACCATCCCCACCTGACCGGCACCCAATCAATATTACTTCCATGTAGCACCTTAGTGTTGATCAGTTAGTACCAATTTGATGGCAAATACATGTGGTGCTTGTTTTTCCATTCTTGTGATACCTCACTTCAAAGGATGGGCTCAAGCTCTATCCAGAATAATATAAAAGGTGGTAGTTCACCATTGTTTTTTGTAGTTTAGTAGTATTCCATGGTATACATATACCACATTTTATTAATCCACTCATGTATTGATGGGCACTTTGGTTGTTTCCACATCTTTGCAATTGTGAATTGTGCTGCCATAAACATTCGAGTGCAGGTGTCTTATTATAGAATGTCTTTTTTTCCTTTGAGTAGATGCCTAGTGGTGGGATTGCTGAATCAAATGGTATTTCTATTTTTAGCTCTCTGCGATATCTCCAAATTACTTTCACAGGGGTTGTACTAATCTGCAGTCCCACCAGCAGTGTAAGAGTGTTCCTACCTCTCCACATCCACGACACACAATTGGGAAAGGACAGTCTTAATAAATGGTGTTGGGACAAATGGATATCCACATGCAGAAAAAAAATTAGACGCTCATCTCACACCATACCCAAAAATCAACTCAAAATGGATTAAAGATTTAAATGTAAGACCTGAAACTGTAAAATTATTAGAAGAAAATATAGGGGGAAAGTTCCATGACATTCATCTGGGCAATGTTTTGTTTTTTGGATATGAATCCCAAAGCATAGGTAACAAAAACAAAAATAGGAAAATGGAATTATATCAAAATAAGATGCTTCTGCATAGCCAAGGAAACCATCAACAGATTAAAGAGACAACCTATGAAATGGGAGAATATATTTGCAAACTATACATTTGATAAGACGTTAATATCCAAAATATATCAGGAACTTAACTCAATAGCAACAAAACAAATAACATTAAAAAATAGGCAATGGACCTTAATAGACATTTCTCAAAGGAACGCATACAAATGGCCAAAAAATATATGAAAAAACATTCAACATCACTAATCATCAGGAAAATGCAAATTAAAACCACAATGAGATATCACCTAACATATTTTAGAAGGGCTGCTATTAAAAAGATGAAACATAAGTGCTGACGAGAATGTGTAGAAAAGGGAACCTTTGTACACTGTTAGTGAAAATGTAAATTAGTCATTTTAGAAAACAGTATGGAGGTTCTTCAAAAAATTAAAAATAGAACTATCATATAATCCAGCAATTCCACTTCAGGTTATATATCCAAAGGATACAAAATCAGTATATTGAAGAGATATTTGTACTCCCATGTCCATTGTGACATTATTCACAATAGCCAAGATACAAAATCAACCTAAGTGTCTTATCAATTGAATGGATAAAGAAAATGTGACACACACATACACACATATACATACACACACACACACAAACACACAATGGAATACTATTTGGGCTTACAAAAGAAGGAAATCTTATCATCTATGACAACACAGATGAACCAGGAGGAATTATGTTAAGAGAAATAAGTCAGGCACAAAGAGACAAATCCCACATGATCTCACTTATATGTGGAACATAAAAAAGTCAAATTCATAGAAATTGAGATTAAAATGGTGATTATCAGAGACTGGGGGGTAGGACGATTCAGGAGATACTGGTCAAAGGATACAAAATTTCAGTTAGACTGGAATAAGTTCAAGCAATGTATACTGTACATCATGGTGAATTCTGTTAATAACACTATACTTTATTGATAAGAGAGTAGATTTTAAGTGTTCTCACTACAATGTGAAGTAGTACCTACATTAAATAGCTTGATTTAGCCATTCTATAATATATACATATATCAAAACATCATGTTGTACACCATAAAAATATCCAATTTTTATTTGTTAGCTTAAAAAAATAAATAAGACCCTCCACCCACCCATAAAAGGAGAAAAAGGCAATGGACTACCTACTAACTTCAAGAATTTTTGGTGACCAAACTTTTCTCTAGAGTTCAAGAAAGTACAGTAATATAGCCACAAAAGCTGCAGGGAAGTTAAGAGTGAATGGAAGGAGGTTAAAAAGTGAATCATGAGTCTTTATCATTCAAAACATATCAAAAGGCCGGGCATGGTGGCTCATGCCTGTAATCCTAGCACTCTGGGAGGCTGAGGTAGGAGGATCACTGGAGGTCAGGAGTTCAAGACCAGCCTGAGCAAAAGTGAGACCCTGTCTCTACTAAAAAATAGAAAGAAATTAGCCGGACAACTAAAAATATATAGAAAAAATTAGCCGGGCATGGTGGCGCGTGCCTGTAGTCCCAGCTACTCGGGAGGCTGAGGCAGAAGGATTGCTTGAGCCCAGGAGTTTGAGGTTGCTGTGAGCTAGGCTAACGCCACGGCACTCTAGCCCAGGCAACAGAGCGAGACTCTATCTCAAAAAAAAAACACCCTATCAATAAATGATATTATTATTGTTTACTTTGATCTAGTTGTCAGTAAACAGCATTTATTCAAAAATTGTTAGGCATTATAAAGGTGAGAGTCTATCTCTTTTTCAGGGCAGCTCAATTAAGTTGCTATGTTTGCTTATTTTTTCATTTATTTTTTAACCTGGTGATGAGGACTTATGGGCATGGAGTAATTTGCTCCTTTCAGCTAACAATCTTGGGATAGTCCTCCATGTACTTCTCTACCTTGCTCTGGTATTAAATTGAAGGGTGAAAACCTTGGCTTGTTGTTATTGTCAGTTCTATATCCTGTTTAGAGAGGTAGCAGTACAAGATAAAATTCACTGGACGCAAGAACCTAGTCTTTGGCCATTAACACATAAACTACACTGAATTGAACCCCTTACTCTATCATCATGTTCCACTTTTGTCTTAGAAAGCAGGATACATTTTAATAACAACAAAAACAGCTAGAATCTTACACAAGTAAAAATAGTTTTCCTGTCTCCATGCAATTTTTATTAATAGTAACACACCTAATAAAAACTCTACTTGCTAAGGCAATACCTTATATAAGATAGAATGTTAAAGTGATTCACCTGTGAATTACCTAAGGCCCAGGCTTTACTCTTTTGTAACTTTCCCCAAATCCAATTTCAACCCATGTTTCTTGTTTCCTTCCCCATCCTCTTTTTTGGCTTTTTAAAATACATGGATCCCTGGATCTTTTACCTGATCCCTAATTCGGTACTTAATCTTTATAGTTCAGTTGTAGAAAGTATTTTTATTTTTCCATAATGGTGTGTGTGTGTGTGTACAGATATATAGATAGCGTTAATAAATATACATATATATTTTTCTTTTTTTTTTGTTCTGCTTCATCCATGTTGAGAATCCATAATGATATTTGATGCCAAAAGTATGTTTCTAGGCTACCTTCCCATGCTATATTTTGGATCAGGAATGTAAAATAATTTTAATATAAACTGAAACAATGTCTATTTAAAAACGTAAATCTTTAGGGTAGGAAAACAAAAAACAAATTTCAAAATAAAACATGTTTTGAACTGTGAAATTTTGGATTTCCTTTGTTCTCTTTAATCACAATAAGCCTGACTAAACTATCTCACAAAAAACCTGTAGAACACTAAGTCTACAGGAAGGGTGCAGGATTGATTGTAATAGAATCAAAGAGAATTTAGGGTGTGTAACACAACTGGGTGACAAGAAGTCATGGTACATGAAATACATAAAGACTGTAACTCTTGTTTTACTCCATTTGTCAACTTCAAAAGTGCAAGGTGATTTCTAGGCTACTCTATAAACAGGTATCACAGAACCTACCTCCTCACAAACTGTAGAAAAGCGGTTGAGGAACTGCACAGTGTGCACCACAAATTGGTTTAGAAAAGCCACCGTTCTTTTCTGTTGAATAGCTGGCACCTGTGTTATGTAAAAACAAACGTGATTCGTACAGGACTGTACACCATGCAATTCTTTGATATCTGGACATAATAATGAGGAAGTTTACTGTGTGATATAAAGTTCTTGAAGGACTATGGTTATTAACTTGTTTTCCTAAACTGTGGGTTGGGTGTCCGAAGATGACAGATGAAGCATAGAGTTTGAGAATAGGGTCTTGATTTACAAATAAAATTTCAGCAGGTAAAAGCAACACACATAAACACGCAAAAACTTGAGGGCTGAATAAAAGAGGTAGGGTCAGAGGTCGCAACCCGACTATGTCGCCAGCGGGTCAAACTTCGGGCACAGAGACACGTGACAAGGGAAGCGAAGGTTGGGAGAGGCACATCATCTCCTTAATCAGCTAAGGAGGGACCCTTTTTCATGGTTAAGTGTGGGGCTCTCTCTCTCTCCCGAGGCCGGCAGAAGAGGGGCCTGGAGCCAGGGACAGGGTGAGGCCTGGAGAGGTGGAGTCTCCCTGTGAACCCGGCGTCCCTTCCCCATCCTCCTCCCCGGTCACCGGAAGTTCAACTCCGTCTTTTACAAACCTTGGTCAGGTCTATGCCTGACCCCATGAGAGGAAGCCCGTCCTCATCCATCTCCTCAGCGGGCGGGGGACCCAGGACTCACCCACAAACCCTCCCAGATAGGGCCCGCCCAACCCGGTAATCCGGCCCCAACACTTCCCTCTGTCTCTGCCACCGGGGCCTTCCCGCCGGAAGAAAACGCCTCCGCTCACCAATCAGTCGGCGGCCTCCGGAGGGGCCGCCCCTTCGCACGGCATCCTGGGATTGGTAGTTCTTGGGCCGGAATATGACGTCATCATCGGGGGGTGCGGGGTGGATGGAGACCTCTGTTCTAGCAATAACATCTTAAAAAAAAAAAAGAGTCAGGAATTATGTCCGTTTTAAGTTATCTCTGCTTAGTCGTGTGTGTTATGTAAATAGCTCTGTCATTCGTTAAACAACAAAATTTCCTTTTTTATCCTACTAAATGCTCGCGACTGCTGGGTCTTCCTGGGGATACAAAGATTGAGTCAGATTGAGCCTGCTGCACTGGGGAGGCTTATGCTCTGAAGAAGGAGATATGCCCTGTTTTTAAAGATCTTTAAAACATGAAATAAAATGTCAAATACTACAGGTGAGGCACAAACCCATGGAAGTCACTGCCACTTTAGAGAGATCACTGAGAAAGGCAGAACAGTGACCTGGAAAGAGCTTTGCACCCGGAATTTGAAGACTTTGGTTCAGATTTTGATTGTGCAGTTTACCAGTTAGGTGACTTACTACAAGTCACCTGACCAAAAGTTTGAACCCCTCTTATGCACCCACCAAGCAAGATTCTCAGTACTGAAAGGATGAAGAATAGAATAGTTTCTGTTTCCAATAAATTTATAGTTTAGGGAAGACATACAGAGTTTATATGTGTACCGTCTAGACAGACATGCAAACAAAATACTGCGAAAGCTGTGAGCGTGCAGGGGGCACACACACTCTGTACACATTGGCATGCACACCCACACAGATGCAAAGTGCTGTGTGGTACCATAGATAAAAGACGCTTCTAAGTCCCCTGAGAAACTCAGAAAAAGCTTTTTAGCAGCTACTTAACAATAAAGGAAGTTAGGCAGACAATTTGGGGTGAAATTTTGTATAAACAAAGCCAGGAAGGCATGAGTGAGTATGGTATGTAGGGGAGATGAAAAGCTGTTGGTTTTGTTGAAGCAAAAATAAATCCCAGAAATAGAGAATGGTAGGAAATAAGGCAGGAGAAATAGACAGAAAAAATTCGTTAAAGGCCTTTTATGCCAGATATGATACTTACTATATAGTCCATGTTTCTTAGAGTGTGATCCATGCACCATCTGTATCAGTTATTTGGGGGTGGATGGTGCTTCTTAAAATGTACATTGTAGAAATTAACCTCAGATAAACTGAATCAAGACCTCTGGGGGATGAACCTGGGAATTTTCATTTTAACCAACCCACCTCCTGGTCTTATTCTGAATCAAAAGGCTTGAAAATTATTTCTACAGGTGATGGGAACCATTAATATATTCTGAGCAAGGGAGTGACATGATCCAGATTTGCTAAAAGGCTATGTGATGCCTGGCACGTAGATGCATAATAAATGTTGGAGACAGAAAAGTTGAGAGAGTATTTGTACATGTAGAAATGGGAGGTCCAAGTGAGGAAGGATACGATGAAGAATACCTTTAAAATACACATTCCTTCATGTCTATGACTAGTTATATATCATTGAATATTTCATTGTTATCTTTCAACAAACATGTATTGAGCACCTTACATATTTTAGGTACTGACTGTACTAGTGCCATAACTATAAATAAGATATACATTGTGACAGGTCTAGGTAATTGTACTTACATATATATATATTTTCCCTTGATAAAGTCCATAGGAGCTGGATTTTTTCCACTAGACTCCAAATTTCTGGGAGCAAGGATTATTCTTATTACTCCTCAGTACCAACCACTCCACTTTTTAATGAAAACTCATTAATAATTTTAATACACAGTGTTGAGGGCTTACTATGATCCAGACATGGTGTCTAGCATGGAACAGTCACCCTTTTATCCATCCATCCATTCAACAGATATTCCCCTATAATGTGCTAAGCACTGTTATATGAATCAGTGATATAGCAGTGAACAAAACAGACAAAAAATTCTGTCCTCATGAAGATAAAGATAATAAACAAGTGAACAAACAGATATTAAGTTGCTCATAGTCTAGATTGAGAGACAGAAAAATGAAAAGAGATTAATAGTGTGATAAGGGTAGGTTAACATATGCTCCAAAGAGGTGCACTTAACTCAGATTGATGAAATTAGGGGTGGTTTCTGGAGGAGATGATGGCTGAGCTGAGTTTTGAAGACTTAAATGTTAGCAAGGAGAAGATGGGGAAGGCACTTGACAAGAGGAACAGCATGTGCACAGGCACTGAGGTTTGTGCCCCAGAGATCTACATGCTTCAGATAAGAGCAACCCACCCCAGGCCTACATACCACCTTTGATAAGAGTGAAGACCACCATTTATTCTTTCAAAAGCTCTGCTTGCTCCTGGCAAGAACCCCACCCTTTCTTCTTCTACTACCACTCTGTGCCTTAAGACCACCACAGTTAGTCCTGGACTCCCAAGGCATCCCTTATCCTTTACACTTCCAAACTCATATGGCTTTGTACATTCATCACCTTTTCTGACCCCTTCCCACCTCCCAAATCTTTTATCTGGGATTTGCAAAATCCCCATTTCTCAATCTCTTCTTTGATCATTACCCTCTTCCAGCTTCAGCTTGACTGTTCCTTGAGGATACTGTGTCCTGTGTAGCCTATGGTTCTTTTCTCAGTCACATCATTAGGTTAGGAGGTAGTCCTTGCTCTTCATTGCTTCCAGATCACTGCCCTTTGGTTTTCCTTAAAAACATCTCCCAGCTCTAAATTCATGCTATGAGATGTAGAATGACATCCTTGTTACAGCTTCCTATAGGCCCTTGGGTTATACTGCTTATTTCTATTTAAATATCTATAGAGATGATCTTTCTAGTACTGTGGTTTCTCAGTTCCTTCAGTTCTCCTCCAGTGATCTTGTCCTCTGCCCTCCTACTTCAGCCATACTCTTCCTTCCATCTTCTACCCCTGGAATTTGTCATTACTAATGTTTTCATCCTCTGCATAATCTTAATTTGAAACATCCACTCTCTGGCAAACATCTCCCTATCTTTCCAGCTCACTCTCCTTGTTACCTCAACTTTCACAGTTCTTTGAGCCATCAGGAATCTACTTTTTCACTGTCCCTCAATTCCCTCATGTCCTTACTTTCTTTCTTATCCAGTTTAGATTCTGTGATTCATCATAATCACCCCATAAAGCTACCCCTCCCTCCCTTTGCCATGTTTACCTGGAAAAATATAGTAAATCCAATGTTCTCTTTTTTTCTGTAACTGCTACCAATAGTATACAACCAATGTCGGTTGGCCTCAACCAGACCCCTTTCACTTTAAATTCGTGCTTTCTTGAGGTTAGACCTTGTATATGCTTCCACCACCACCTCTATTTCTTACTCACTTATAAGTTCTTAACTGAAGGCCTTCCCTTCAGTTACTATGGATAAACTGTCCTTACTCCTAAGGCCAATTCCTCTACCTGTGCACTAGATACCATTCCCCCTCACCTACTCAAGAACATCACTCCAATGATTATCTTCATTCTCTCCTGCATCACTTTCCCATTTTACTGGATCATTCCTAGCAAAATACAAACATGCTATTTTACCTACTTACATAAAGTAAACCTCTTGAATCCACTCCTTTCCCTTTCTAGCAAAACTCCTCAAAAGATTATCCAGCCCCACTTTCTTCAATTCCTCTCCTCCCATTCTCTCCTGAACTTCCTATAATTGGCCCCATTACTCTCTGTAAGAACTGGTGATCTCAAGGCCACCTGTGACTTCTGCGATGCTAAATCCCTTGATCCCTTGATCAATTCTTAACTTCTTATCCATTTGACCCATAAGCAATATTTGACAAAGTTGTTAACCTTATTCAGACTGGAACTTTCTTAATTTGTCTTTCAGAAAGGTAAATCTTTCATGGTTTTCTCTTTATCACCCTGGCCATTTCTTCTCAGTTTCCTTTGCTGGTTCCTCCTCATTTTCCCAAACTTTAGAGTTTTTCACATTTATATATCTAGCCCAGATCTCACATTGGAAGCCAGTGTTAGCTGAAACAGAGTGAGCAAGGCAGGGAACAGAAGGAGATGAGGTCTAAAAGTTATGGGGGGCCTGATCATGCAGAGCTTTGTAGGCCATTGTAAAGATGTTGGTTTTCAGCCATGGAAAGATCTTAAACAGAGGCATGAAGGGAGCCAATGAATGAAGAGCTTTAAGCAGGAGAGTGACATGATCAGAATTGTATTTTAGAACAATCATTCTATTTGGCACAAGGTAATGAGCATGATTTGAGGGCAGGTAGGCAAGTCTGGGAAAGTTCCATAGCTATAATAATCACCATTTACTCCCTCCTCTTTTACATCTAATTATCTGCCAATTCTCATATCTTCTAGCTCCATAGCATCTTCTGTTAACCTTATCTTGGCACATATTGTACTTGCCTGTTTGCTTGAATGCCTACTAGATTATCAATTTAGGGCAGAGACTCTGTCTTGTTCACTATGAAGGCTCTAGTCCAATGTTTGACCCATACTAAAACCTAAGTATCTGCAAAATGACATTTGGGCCTAATGACCTTTGTCCTTCCATTTTACTTGATATTACATGAACCCTTGATTTAGGCAGGACTCACAACTTTGGGTACTCACTTAATCATCCTCCCTGAGCAGAATCCCCAACTAGCCAGCCTAGCCTTCCTCTCTAGAGCCAAGAGAGGCTCCCAGCCAGGAGAAAAAAGTAAAAAAAACCCAAACAGTGACTTCATGGTTATGGTTATGTATTAGTAGCAGGCATTTATATATGTGTATATATGTATATGTATGTATGAATACACACATATATGATATGGTCCTATATATATAGTCATGGGCCACATAACAATGTTTCCATCAGTGACAGACTACATATAAGACAGTGGTCCCATAAGATTATAATATTGTATTTTTATTATACCTTTTCTATGTTTAGATACACAAATATTGTGTTACAATTGCCTACAGTATTCGGTACAGTAACATGCTGTACAAGTTTGTAGCCTGTGAGCAATAGGCCATATCATATAACCCAGGTGTGGAGTAGGCTATGCCATCAAGGTTTGTGTAAGTACACTCCATGGTGTTCACAAGATAAAACTGCCTAAACGACGCATTTCTCAGAATGTATCCCTGTCGTTAAGCAATGCATGACTGTATATAGTATAGAATTATAGAAATATGAACTTGTTCTCAGTTGGCCAATTGACAGAAATATTTCAAAAAGTGGTTTGATTTCTTAAAAAGACAAATGCAATGTTAGAAGAAAGATGTGATTTCTAGTTAACAGCAAGAAGAGTGGCAGTTTCTGTCTGCCTCCTAGGACTCTTGGTGATTACTTTTCATCAGTCATCCACAACTCCTGACAGCACTGCCAGTCACATTTTACTAGCTGGATTTCTGGGACTATGAAAAACAATCTATAGCTAGAAGACTTGGCCAACTGCCAGATATTCTTTGCAATATGTACTCTTTCCTTCAGGCTTTCTGAACTGGTAAAATGAAAAGTATTACCAGATTTCATTTACCGTTGTGAATTTTGGAGGCCAATAAGTAGATTGTAATGAATACTGATTTCAAAGGGCAAAGAGCCTATATATGCTACATATCCATTTAATAAAAAAATCTTAAGAATGTTTCAATTTTTCAGTGCTTTGTTTTCATAGCAGATTACTAGAAAATTGCTGTTAGTTTTATCATGGGTAAGTTCTCAGGTGGGGGAAATGAGAAAAGGACCCCCATTTTTCTTTTGTATTTCTCTCCGCTATGCTTCAGGATTGAATAGAGAGCCATGATGTTGGTTTATGAAAGTGGGAAAAATAAAATGTCCCTCCCCTTTATCCCCTAGGAGTGATACAAGCTGTCTGTTGAGACTTGGGTAAGTGAAGGAATCCTAAACTAGTTACTTCAATTGTGTAAGAATTCACTGTTTTCAGGCTACTCCTTTTAATTGTTCTGGCTCTCCTAACTTTATTCAGAAAACTGAATTGTAAGTTTATGTCCTATAGGCAGGAGACTAGATTTCTCTTTAGAAAGTTAACTACCTCAATAGACAAGACCTAAAGATATTTACAGTCAGGAGTCCCCAGTAAAACAGCAAACAATCTAATGATTATTGTGTTTTCTCTGAGGGGGTTGGGAAAAGTTTTCACTGTCCCATTTGTACCCACAGGATTTTTATTTACGTAGGTGACCGAGTGATGACACAGAGAAGCTAATACTATTGAAAGAATTTATTACTTATATTTTCCAAAAGAAGTCATGACACACCATGCAAGGCTACAGAGGAAACACCAGAGTATGGTCAGGAGACAGAGGCAGGAGCGAGGGCAAAGCCTAGGCCAGAGCCATTATTGGAGTTTCTGCTGGAAAGACAAGGCAGGGAGGGGTAAACTGTTCACAGTTGGCTAGTTTCATTAATTCTGGGGCTTTCAGACATAAGGGCTGTTCCTAGTTGCCTGATACCTGGCCCTGGGTTGATTTAGTGTAGGGGAGATATTGGCTTGGTGTGTGAGAGTTAGATAAGGAGGAGACTGGGAGATATGGGATCAGGATTGGTTGGATTGCATATAAAAGACATGCTACTAAGTAGTTTACTATTAATATCTTTAAGAATTAGCTAACTCTGAGGGAGGCAGTCTCTTCCTGTGGTTTATCAGGCCACAAATGCCAGAGCATCAAGAATACAGAAAATACAGTTAATATAACTGGCCCTATGATGAATGGATGCCAAATAGATAAATACAGAATCTAAGAAAATACAGAACACTCACCTTTCAGGATTTGGACTTTCAGGTAATACCACTGTTTTCAGCAAGTCACCTCATTGCTGAGTTTAGAGTCTCCTTGATTCTATATCTCAACAAGAGATCAGAGGGGAAGCAGTAGCTGCCTGGCTATGCATGCCAGGCGGAGGACAAAGAGTGGGGCAGGGTGCAGGGGCGTCTAATCATTCCTCATCTAGACTCTGAATCAAGCCTCCTGTTTTAACACAACCCTTGAAACACTGCACTCCCCTGCAGAGGAACCGGTGCCCCAAGTTCCTCTGCAGGGTGTGCTCTAGAAATTCAAGTTGTCTTTTTAACTTTCCTGCATTAGATGAAGATCATGAATCCAGTTTCTTTTAATCCTTGTAACACTCCTTGCCTGCGCCACTCATGATACCTAAGACATCCTACCTAAGATGCACTACCTTTGTCATTTTGTAACCATGGGATATTGCCATCCTCTTTGTCATTTGTCAGAGGCCAGTTTCCATTTCCTTATATTCCCTTAAGGCTAGGACAGAGCCATGCACATGGAAGACAGTTATTATTAAGAATTTATTATAAAAGAGAAATATTTATCACAGAAACTTAGAAGTAAAGAAAAATGCATAGGAGGAAAAATGTCACCCTTGTCATTTCTCTAAGGAGAAACAATTACCATTTTTAAAGAGCTATGGTACTTTGCCTTGGATTCACTAAGTCAGACTTTTCCCCCTTGGTGGGTGCAGTAGAAATGAGGTAAACCTTAGTCATGAGTGTTTGCTTAGCTTTGCACACCTTTGATAGCACTCTGTCCTCTTCATAGAATCACCCTATTTATAAAAAAACAAAAAACAAAAAAAGCAGCAAATGATGCCAGTATCAGCTGCTTCTAATTAACCTCCCCTGGCTGTTTCAGTAAATGACTCAGCACCTGGACTTCTTAAAGTGGTCAGGTTATTTTGAATCACAACCACATAAAATCACTTAAAACTATTCTGGAAGTTCAACATCAACATTTCTTCCTGAAGTCTTGCGTCTAGAGTCCAAAATGATCATGTTAGAGCCTTTGCTATTACCTTTTAAAAAATGATTGGGCCAGAAGTTATGAGCCAGTCAATGTAGGCAAGTGGTTCATATGTTTTCCAGTATAAGCAGCTCTTTTAATATAAAAAAAATTTTGAGGAACCCAAGGTGATTGTAGCTGGACATCTAATATCCATTGAGCAACTTACATATACATTGTTGAGGGAGATTTAAAATAGGAATATTAAATGAAAATGGGTGAGCTATATTGGGAAATCCATCTTAAAATACCAAAATTTCATTGAAATATAGTATTTCTCTCCCTTTTATTTTCCAGCCTAGGTTCTATTAGTTTTCCTGTAACATATCCTGCTTTAGAAAGTCTTGCCTCCTGTTTATCACATAGGAAGAAATGGTTAAACTATTCGGGCTTTCTTCCAAACTCCAGAATCAAACCTGGAGTCACAAGTGAGCAGTCTCCAAGCTTTTGGCACCAGGGACCAGTTTCATGGAAGACAACTTTCCCCTGACTTGGGTGGGGGTGAGGAGGAGCTCAAGTGGTGATGCGAGTGATGAGTGGCTGTAAATACAGATGAAGCTTCTGCCTGCTGCTCATCTCCTGCTGTGTGGCCTGGTTCATAACAGACCATGGACTGGTAACATCTGTAGCCCGGGGATCGGGGACTACAGACATAATAGATATCAAGATGAGAGATACACCTCTATATACCTGGGAACTTTTTTAACCTCTAAGATTTCTGAATGAGATCTCCAAAAGCCACTATCTCTGAATGAGTGTGAAGGGTTCGTTGGCAGGGTCTTTTCCCTTACTACCTGTTACAGTGTTTTGGGGGAGGAAGTGGCAGATGGCAGGACATCTGAAGCCAATGTGTTAGAAATATATGAGCAAGTTTGATTTCGTGGCTGTCTATATTATCTCAGGATCCCACAAGCTCATGGTTTCTAAGAGAAAAGAGGATTTTGGTAGTGGTAGTATGAATATAATTTTGAGAAACCCTTGCAATAATTTTATATTCTCCCAGGTACTTGCCATCAATAGGTTGGGGAGCAATGACTCAGGGTTTTGTAAAGGTTATATACACATGTGAACACATCTTAGTTACTGGGCAGGTGAGCAGAAAGACAGGGTAAGAAATAGGTCACAAACACTGACAGAATTCCAGAATTGGCTTGGGGTTTAATGTATTTGTGGGGTAAGTCCAGGATGGATGAGACTTCTGAAACAGCTGCATATATGACCAGGTCCTATACATGCTCAAAATCAAGTGCCAGGGAAATTTTATTAGATAAATCTATTATTAGAGTTCCACAGATTTCAGGTGAGGGCTACTCACACAGATGTTCTCTTGGAACAGGCAATTTGGAGAAATGCATCATTAGCTGTTCACAACACAGCTTGAGGTACTAAGTGTCCAAATCTCAGGAGAATCAGCCCTACAGAACATTTGGCAAAGTAGTTAAAATTTCAGAGTCCAAATTTTAATGAAAATAAAATTTTGTAAGCTGGAAACAAAAATGAACTATTACACAATAATTACAACAAAATATATATGAGTTATTCTACCTGTAATAAATAAACACCTAGCTTTCATTAGTATTAGTGGAAGAAAGAACTAGCAATTAACCAAAGAATCATTAAATTAGGAAAAGATGGTAGAAAGAAGTTCACTAAAAAGTAACTTATGTTGGTCTGATTTAAACTTAATGTCAACTAAAAAATTAATTTCTTACTGTTATAATCTGAGTAAAAATGAACCAAAATGAATTTATTTGGTTAGACACTTTCCACCTTCTTTATCACTGTGGTATAATTTATCACCAGTTGCCTCTGGCTTAGAGGTTAATTGTCTGGGACTTATTTCCTTCATACACTGTCTCAAAAAGAGAGATTTTCTAAAACAGTATTAGAAAGCTCTTACTTGAGATCGTTGCAAAGATTAACCTTAATTTTGGCCAGAGCCTAATCTTGTCTGGATTTGGCTCAATGATAGGACAACAGCTGTGTTTGTAAGAAAGATCAGTATTGTGTTTACCATTAGAAGCAAAGATACCAGCAGCATTTATTGTCTTTTATCACAAAGAAATAAAAACTCAACTCAATATAGCATTATAAATGCAGTTGGTAAAAATGCGTATTTCAAAAATCTTTAAATCAAATTGCTTGCAAAGGCTGAGAAGTCTGGTGGCCTCCCCTTCATTCTTCATGTGGACTTTGTGAGCTTACTTTAACTGTTACAAGTCCCAAGGTAAGAGTATACTGTTAAAAATTAGTTGAAAAGGCAAATAGCTATATAACAATGATCTAAGCTTAACAAAAATAAACTGATCCAAGGAAATTTTCAGACAAATGTCACTTGATCCTACATAAGGCAACAATTGTTTTTACTAGGATAGTTCAAAGAACAGCTGAAAAGGCCAGAAAGTAGATTAAATGCTTTTGATTTTCCATGAAGTCTATATCCATGCATACAAAAGAAACTGTTTGAGTTTGAGTAATGGATATATCATAACATGTGTATTCTTTTTTCCTTTTGTGAAATGAGATCTTTAAAGCTGATATCCTAATTATTTTGTTGTGTTATTGTGTTTAGGTAACAAATGGTTACTATAAATTAAAACCATGTTAATAAATAAAAGGAAAACTTCTACTTACGTTTTAAAGGGCATTATTTCTTTAAATGTATAATGAGAAACGAATGTTAGCTGTTTTGAAATTCTTTTCAAACGCCTGTTAAAATAAATGTTTTTGAATTAGCAAGGTGTTAAGATTAGAGAAACAGAGTGTTCTCTAATGTCCTTGTTACTGAGCACACAGTTTAATAAAGATATATTAGAACACAATGCTGCTTCTGAGGACTTGACCAAAGTCTCATGAGGAATATGTAGAAATGGATCATAATAATGATCATTTTTACTTGGCAAATTTTATTTGGGCTCAGAGCTAAAGGATACTACTGGTATGGTATAAAGTTAGGTTAAATTGAATTTAACTTTATGAGCTATAGAAAAACATGGGAGGTAGACTGGAGCAACTACTTTTCCTCTGCTAATAACTATTAAAATTAGTCTTGGGCACAATACTAAGAACTTTCCAATCAGCATTTCTGGGACAGTGTCAGATTTTGGACAATTACAAAAAACCAGACACAAATGTGCAAACCAGATTTCTATTTCTTCTTCACTGACATGAGATTTAAAACAGCAACAGAAACATTTCTAGGTCAGTGTCAATATGTAGTCACAAATTACCAAAGAAACAAATTGGAGTGTATGGGCGTGTGATTTTGTGTTTTGGCATGGGAGAGATATTGAAATATTCACAATGTACAAGCCAAATAATAAAAATAAAATGGGACTATGATCCCATCATTTTGAAAGAGGATTTAGCTCTGACATCTTGCAGATTTGTGATATCCTGATTTTTGCTTCAACAGTCCTAAATAATACAAGTTTTAGAAAATAAGTACAACATTTATTTTTCCTCTCCATGATGTTGTAGTAAAGCAATTCTGAGGAAAGCTTGATTTCAACAGAAGAAAAACATTCTTAGACATATTTATATACAAATATGTAAAAACTAAAACTGGGATATACACACAGTATCAGATTTTATGTTATTTATCAGGGATTACAAGTGATGACCAATAATTCCTCATAAGCATTTCCTCCTGTCTTAGTCTTATTTAAACACATTTCAAAGAACAAAGTTTACTAAAGAAAAAGGATATCATTATACCATTTCAAAGTAATTGAACACAATAAACTTTAACAAAGTATAAGATGGAAAATGGTCCTATAGCCTATATTTGAGACCTACGGAAGGAAAGAAAGAGGTTAGAGTTCTCAATGCTTAGGCAGAATAAAGTACATTCCACTCCTGTAACTAAGAAGTAAAGGCAACCCTCTTATTTCTGGAGAATGTCTTACTTGATGGTCACTATATTAATGCACAAATGGAACCACCATTTTCTTTCCTTTTAGGTTAACACTTCCTACCTCTTTTTGGCATAACTGTATTTATATGCCACCATGAATTTTCTTTTCCCAAGACAGCCTCCCCTAATAATATATAGCAGTTCTATTGGGTAATTTCATCAGACAACATTTAAGTTTTGGATAAGTCCTTACTCCAGAGAATTCATTTCCTAGATACCCAAGCCCAACATGCTCATCTCTTGAAACTCCATACATAAATATACCTGCCCAATTACTATATCAATTTTTCTAAGTATAAGACAGCAATTTTCAATTTTATTTATTTTTTTTTTGGATGTATCCTGGATATAACAAATTCTTGTTTTTTTTTTGAGACAGGGTCTCACTATGTTGCCCGGGCTAGAGTGCCGTGGCATCAGCCTAGCTCACAGTAACCTCAAACTCCTGGGCTCAAGTGATACTTTTGCCTCAGCTTCCCGAGTAGCTGGAACTACAGGCATGCACCACCATGCCTGGCTAATTTTTTTCTATATATTTTTAGTTGGCCAATTAATTTATTTCTATTTTTAGTAGAGACAGGGTCTCGCTCTTGCTCAGGATGGTCTCAAACTCCTGACCTTGAGCGATCCTCCCACCTCGGCCTTCCAGAGAGCTAGGAACAAATTCTTATTAATACAAAAGTCACTATTGATACTATATGACTTTGGTCTATTCTGATGCTTTTAGGGATCTTTGTCCCATCACAGAGACATAAAAACTCTTTGCCTTTTGCTTTTTCCTTTGTAAGTTCAAAATATACTTGTAAAGCAGTAAAAGAAACAATTTATATTATTTGGTAATAATATTTCACTGTAATACATAATTGGCTTGAAAATTGCTATGCAATTTTTTCATCTATACTTTAAAGCATGTAAACAGTTGACTCCAAAATAATTACATGCTTACAAAATTTCACTTTTTTTTTTAAAACAGATTGACTACCATGTGAGTTGTATTTAACTCAGGCTAGTTTTGAGCCCGGGGCCTTGTGAAACAAAACCCTGCAGTTGGTTGGTGAAAATCTTACTTGTTGATGTTCTTATTGTTACAATTAATATTGACAAT
>VBSM01003169.1:20477023-20508498 GCA_008086735.1 Cheirogaleus medius
AAACAATATTTGTACCCCCATTACAAGATGGAATAAAAAAAATTATAAAAAAAATAAATAAATAAAAAATAATTCTGAAAAAAGTTACTTTTAAGTTATGTTAGTTACATTGTCTAGAAGTGCAGTCCCCAACCCCTGGGCAGTGGACTAATATTGGTCCCTGGCCTGTTAGGAACCAGACCGCACGGCAAGAGGTGCATAAAGGGTGAGCAAGTAAAGCTTCATCTCTATTTACAGCTGCTCCCCATTGCTCGCATCACCGCATAAGCTCCACCTCCTGTCAGATCAGCATGGCATTAGATTCTCATAAGACTGTAAACCCTACTGTAAACTGAACATGTGAGGGATCTAGGTTGCATGCTCAGAAGCTAATGCTTAATGACCTGAGGTAGAACTGAGGTGGTGATGCTAGCACTAAGGAGTGGCTGCAAATACAGATTATCATTAGCAGAGAGGTTTGACTGCACAATAAATGTAATGCGCTTGAATCATCCCAAAATCATAATCCCCTCCACATCCGATCCGTGGAAAAATTGTCTTCCATGAAACTCATCCCTGGTACCAAAAAGATTGCGGACTGCTGGTCTAGAAAGGACAGTTAAGTATGTATCTCTCAACAGAGAAAGAGTTATGTGTTATATACATCCTTATGCAATTTAAGTTTGTTTCCAGAAGAAAAGGAAGCTTGGTATAATAAAGAGCACAGACAGGCCTGGGTAGCAAGGCTGCTTCTTCCACTTAAAAGCTGAATGACTCTGCCATGTGACTAGCAGCTTCCTCATTTCCAAAATGGAGATGTGAGGATAATAATAGCTATAGGCTTGATTTATTGTTGATTATGATTAAATGAGTAATATACATAAAGTACCCAATACAATGCTTGACACATAGTAGCCGCTTACTCAAGAAGTAGTAGTTACTATTTCTTCAATATTTCCTTTATTCCAAGATACTACTGATTTTAAGATGCTCAATAAGTTTTTTAATCTACCTATGAAATACTTAAATGCACAAATTAATTATAAGATAAATCCCCATTTTACAAAATAATAAAATGTGAAAGGAAACTTGTTTTTTTGACTCAAGGAAGTATGATATTAGGATACTAGTTTGTGGTAGAAAAGATAGAGACTGCTGTGAATATCTAAGTGCCTGAGTAGCTGATGCCCAAACAAAATACTCTGAAAAATTCTCTACCTATTCTGTAAATTCTTACTTTTTAAGAATGTTCTTTTAATTCTGGCTATATTAACTTAAAAACATCCTTGAAGGTATAAAGTAGCAGTGGTAGACTGGCAACAATGTGGGACTCTGCATCAAAAATCCTGGGCTTTACCCACTTAATCTGTTGAGTGACTTGCAGCCTGCCTTTTTCTTATCTGTAAAATGGGGGATAACTGTATCAAATTCAAAAGTTACAATATGGCTAAAATGTGATTATACTTTAGGAAAACATTTTTGTAAAAAGTACTTTTATAAAACATAAAAATATTGTTACTATTTCTAACAGGTCATCTCTGACTTAGGGTTTTTGGACATCATTCTATCACTCATCTAAGAGTCTTTTATTGAGCATCTATATATACATAATATACAAATTATATTATACATACATATGTAATCAATTCTCATTATTAATGGTAGTTAGGTATTATAAAGTTGCTGTGAACAATGAATTAGTGGATATTGAACCATTGTTCCTGGGTGAAATACAAAGTTAGGTTCCTGCCAGCCTCTGGTCACATTTTTGATGACTGATTAATATATAACTTTAAAAAATTATGCTTCTGTTTAAAGGCACCTTATTTTATATATATATATATATATATATATATTC
Source organism: Cheirogaleus medius (assembly GCA_008086735.1). Taxonomy (NCBI): domain Eukaryota; kingdom Metazoa; phylum Chordata; class Mammalia; order Primates; family Cheirogaleidae; genus Cheirogaleus; species Cheirogaleus medius. Next base: position 20,478,861 of record VBSM01003169.1, read on the forward strand.
ATTAACATAGACCTCACAACCAAAAGCACTATAATTCATTATAATTCATGCCTGAACAAAACTGATCTAACACATGTATTTTCTTCATAAAGCACATCACAGCCTTCTCATGCTTAGGAACACTAGATGGAACTTCACTACTATGGTTGGGGGCATTAAAATCACCAGCAAAATCACCAACATGTGAAAAACATGGCACTAAATAGACCATAAGAAGGACACTTATTTACAGTATGAGATTTAAAACAAGAAGCCAGAGTGTTATCTTGTTTGACCTTAGCTGGGAATGCCCACACTAGCTGACTCAAATTTTCTGTTGCTCTGTGCATGTCTGTGACTAAGAAAGTACTGTGATTTTTGATTTTAGAGTTATAAATAAATTTTAGGTGATTCACAAATACAAAATCTGTGAATAATGAGGATTGACTATAAACATATACATGTAAAACATTACAAGGGCTAGGGAAAGAGAGATTGGAGTTAAAAGGTATAGGATGGATTTACACATTTAGATATAAAAGGTGTGAAGAAGACAGTTTAAAATTTACAGGAGAGGTAGAAGAATGTAATTGCTGAGAGCAAAAACTGTGGTGCCAGGCTACTTGGGTTAAAATGCCAATTCTTCCACCTACTAGCTGTGTGACCTTGGGTAACTTATTTAACGTCTCTGAGCTTTGGTTTCCTTATCTGTAAAGCAGAGATGATCACAATACCTATCTCAGAAGGTTGCCATGAGGACTAAATGAGCTAACACATGTGAAATGCTGACAATGGGACTGGCACAGATAAGCACTATGTGTTTGCTATGATTAATCAAATTTAACTTTTTGTGCAACTTTGGGGACAGAATAGAGTCAACAGAGAAAAAGTATGAAGACATTAGAGTGCTGTGAAAGAAGGGTGCCTTAAGGAACTGGCATGAGCTCCAGAAAACAGCTGAAGCATTAACTTTAAGAAAGATGAATGTGGTAACTTCTCAGATTCTAGGGAAAGATAAAATAAAAACAGTGATGTCCAAGAGAAGATACCTGAAAATGAGAGAACTCTTGTTGAAAGACTCCTATTTTCCCAATGAAGTAAGAATTAAGGGCAATTGATGATAAAACCTTATAGTGTTTTTTTGGAATTAATATTGTACAAAGCTCCACCTTCAATAGGAATTGAATACTACTACAGCTAAGACAAATTTGCCTTATGTCACTAATGCTTTCTGTTTATATGTTATGGCTCACAAGTGTGGATGTAACTTTTTTTTTAAACTGCATACTGCTACTAGACTTAAGACTGTAGTCTATCAGAGGTCAGGAAAAATATACTCTGAATAAATGCCATTTATGGATGATGACTGTCAAATAAAAACTTTAACAATTATAGAGAAACTTTTAAAGTACAGATTTCTACACTAATCCAAATGCATTAATAATAATTAGTATCTCTGAGGTAGAAAGTCATTGATTTTTCTTCTCTATGTGTGTATGTATTATATCTGAATATATCTTTTTAGTTCGATTAAAAAAAAGCTGTTATAAATAATAACCTTAAAAGTTTCCTCAGGATGCCAGCACACACTCATGCCAGGGGAATGAAGAACAAAATGAGCTGTCTGCACTCCTTCCAAGTTCCAAATCCTAATAAAAGAATAGGAGTATAATGTTAAATATTCTTGATATATCACTACTAAAAATATGAAATTTCCATAAATTTATTCAAAGCTATTAACTACAGATTATAAGACAGACATTTGTACTTAATGTATATTTTTTAAAGAAAATTATAACACTGCTCTTAAAAAATGTGAAAGTAGTATGAAGAATTTAAGTTTCGCCATACTCAATCACGGAAAAAAAGAGTAACACATTTTGTAACTAATTTAATGCAGCAACACTGTCACACAGTAATCAAATTAAATTATTTATATTTGTAGGTTACTAATCAGGTTGCATTCCTACTTTAGCGGTCATTTCAATTAATAATAATTCCTGCCAGTGGTGCTTATAAACACACACATACACACACACACACAAACAGTACCCCCATTTTCAAAATAACATATAAAGAAGCTAATATGAGGCCGGGCGTGGTGGCTCACGCCTGTAATCCTAGCACTCTGGGAGGCCGAGGCAGGAGGATCGCTCAAGGTCAGGAGTTCGAAATCAGCCTGAGTAAGAGACCTCGTCTCTACTAAAAATAGAAAGAAATTAATTGGCCAACTAAGAATATATAGAAAAAATTAGCCGGGCATGGTGGTGCATGCCTGTAGTCCCAGCTACTAGGGAGGCTGAGGCAGGAGGATTGCCTGAGCCCAAAAGTTTGAGGTTGCTGTGAGCTAGGCTGATGCCACAGCACTCACTCTAGCCTGGGCAACAGAGTGAGACTCTGTCTCCTTCTACCTTTGTGTTTCTCTCCCAGTGGCTACTTCCTATTCATACCTTTTCTGATTTGGCTTACTTCTCCAGTTTTCTCTCCCAAAAGTAGGCATGCCTGATAACTACTAGATTAAAGGTGGGTTGAAAGAACAGGCACTTGATTCTTCTTCCTCTTGCTCCCCACAATAGTCACAAATCCATAGTAATAAGGACCAGGTTACTCACTGACATGGCTCTCCGTATCAATTGCTTCCTCAGTCCCAGAAGGGGATCAAGACTCAGAAATCTCAGTCATGGCACTTTTCTGTGAGAATTGTTACCCCCCACCCATACTACTTGTTTTCAGTTCATTCTTTACACTCAGCCACTGCTATATTGTACTGGCACAGAGTGTGGCACAGAGTTAGCATAGCAGGAGACAGAAGTGAGTGGGTGGTTAGCACACTGCCCAGAGAATTATGGTCCCTAAGAATTGAACACATTCATTAGAATGCCTAGGACTTTTTCTTCTAGGCTTTATAGTTCATATCTCATTAGGGACCAAAAAAAATATCAAGAAACTTTAGGAATATATTTTCAATGTCTAGGAAAATTTATTTCAAAGAAAGTAGACATTTATTGCTACTATTTTGTGCCAAACCACACTACTTCAAATATTTTTCTTCTTTGTAGAAATTATAGGGTCCCTATATCTTGAAACATCATAATTACATATAAACTAACACAACTGTTTTTCAAAATGATTATCTATTTGATCAAATAATTTAGAAGCATAGTCTTTTCTCTTGCCAAATCAATACTTTTCATCTGTATTTACTATACAAGGGAGACAACTACAATTTAATTATTTACCAAGAGTTTATGCAATTGTGTTTCACTCCCTACATTGAATGAGATTATTAATTATGGTAACTGAATTTTTTTTCTCTATTGATTTTTACATGATGAAGTGTTGGGTTAGCATTTACTTTATCACTATTGAAATAGTGGGAATTTGTCTTGAAAATTCAATGAGTTCCATGAGAGGATGATTTAAAATTTCTACTCTTTTGATCTTATTCTAATATGTATTTGATTTTTGTTGGCTATTATATAAATTGAGTGAATATAATATATACCAGAATATTTTCATTATTTTTTCCTTTCAAATGATGGAGACAAAAGAGGTGGAACAGATGGATAAGGGTATTATATAAAAAAGGTCAATTAATGAAGTGTAATTACACCTAATTTTTAAACAGTATTTTATCCTGAATAGAACCTGACATTTTTTTTAAAAACTGATTTAATAAGGAGGTGATACAGATTACTTTTCAAGGGACTAGGATAAAATGATTTATGGTTTATAACTATATGCATATTCAGTAATTCTCAGTGGTTGCATAATCCAAAGACCAAGTATGCAAATAAAATAAATTGGGCTGAAATGAGTTATCCTAACTAAATTAGCTACAGATGATACACTTTAAGTTGTTAAGTCTTACTTCCCTTTTTGATAGATTCCATAATTAAGTCCTTCTCAAATCCTTTTGTGGAGCGCAACTCAGTTTTTTGTGTTTGTACTACATGGCTCATCTAGTTAATAACAGTTACATCAGATAAAGTCACATTTATTTTTTGATAAATTTTTTGAAGTATACCATACATGATAAAAGTACACATATCTTAAATGTACAATTCAGAGAGAATAAACTCAGAGTACAGCACCCAAATCAAGAAACAGAGTATTTCCAAAACCCCAGAAGTCATCTTATGCTCCCTTCCTGTCATATTTACTTGCTCTCTCACAAAAGGTACCCACTATTCTGACTTCTAACACCACAGTTACGTGTGCCTGTTTTTGAACATCAAAAAGTGATGTTCATTTTCATATGTTATGTATCTTCTTGGCCTGGCTGTTTTTACTCATTGTTAGGTTTTGTGAGATATACCAACATTGCTGCATGTTGTAATTTGTTCATTCTCATTGTCTTATTTAGTATTCCATTAATTAAGTACACTGCAACATATTTATTCATTTTACTGCTGACAGATATTCAGGTTGTTTCCAATTTTTGATCATTACCAATAATGCTGCTATAAATCTTCTTGCATATGTCTTTTAGTGAATATAGATACCCACATATTATTCCATTTCCCCATTATATAATACACACACCCACCCACCCACTCCTATCTGCTGGGTACATACCTAGGCATGGACTTGCTGGATCACAGTTCACAAATATGTTCAACTTTAGCAGGTAGGGTAATGTTAAACAGTTTTCCATATTGGCTGCAGCTCATATTTCCTTTTTTCCTCTCGTATTTCTTTTTAATTACCAATGGAGAAAGCCAAAACTTTCTCTTAACTTTCTGACAAAGACAATCTTAAAACAATCATCTGAATGGCAAAAGATCCAGCTTTTAAGGTGGTTTTACTTTGTAAGGTAGACTTCCCAAATCATCTTTTTCTTACAGTTTGTTATTTTCATATAGCTATGTATGGATTAATTTGTATCAGTTTCAAAAGGTAGTAAAAACAATGTACAGTAGCTCTCTTAACTGATCCTCTGACAGATTCTTCCTTTTTCCCTCTGTAGAACTGACAAGAATGAGAAGATTATTTCCTAATATGCCCACATGTGCATTTGCAATATGTTTACCAAGAGGAAATATGGGCTCTTTGCATGTGATGTATTAACCCATGTATTAATTATATATTTAATATTATATAAACTGACAAAATATGAATGTGAAAGAGCTATTTTAATGAAGCTAAGTTGATGGCAACTAACTAAAGGTAAGTTTCTAAAACAAAAAAGGTCTTAAATTAGGTACGTGTGATCATTATAAAAGATTAAACAATAAAAATCATAAAAACCTACATATATTCTGAATTAAGGTTAATGTATTATGGTTGTGGTTCATGTACAGAAAGAGGTCCAATGCCAATCAATGGATTCATAACTTAAGAAAAAAACCTTGTCCTAATATCAAGATTGGCAAATGGTTTTTCATATATATGTTGTATATTAAAATAAGGTAGGTGGGCATTCTTTTAAAATGATTTCCTGAGTTTACTGACATTTTGTTATCTAACAAAACTACAGGTCTAGACCATAGTAGATAAGAGTGCTTCTACTACAAGAAGAAAAAAAGACAAAATTTGGAAATTCAGGTTTTAATATTTCCATATTTATTTGCAATAAATTTATTTGTTTATAATAAAGAAAATTACCTACAAGTCAACTGCAACCACAAAAGCATACTTTTCTGTGCATCGTAGCCAGAGAAAAGCTTTCAGGTCACAGTCTTTATAATAAACATAATAAAACACATGAAAAGATTACAGACCATTTATAAAAGCATAAAAGTATGGCATAAATGTTATCAGGTTAAATTACCTTGGCTAAAACCAGGAGCTATACGAAATGTACATATGTACATATTTAAATATCTGCAAGGGAAATTTCAAAGGAAAAGCTTTTAAGGTGAAGTTAATCTGCTGACATTAAGAAGCCAATACAGGGCAATCAAAATCAATCAAAGGGCACTGGGTAAGTATAGCATCATTTCTTAAGTGAAATAGAATGACACTTTTGACCCGATTTGAACTACAATTATAATGAACATCCCTACCCCTCCCAACATTTTGGTCCTAAATAGAACTCTTAGATTTAGCTGTAAAATAAAGGGATGAAGAGCTATCTAGATCTAAGATTATGAATTATATTTATTTTACTTTTAGTAGTTTATTGCTAAAATTATTGCCTCATTTCAGGCTGAGTGCTTAATGTTCCAACAGAACATTAAGTATCCCTACCATATGGTATTTAAATGTTATTATCCCATTTATTAATAAAAAGGTCCCATAAATTGAGTGTTGGCATATTGGGGATATCCTAGATATTCTCAAAGGTCTTTTAAACTGACAATTAGTAGAGGGAGATGTTCTGAGAATTCAAAAGGAAATTTCCTGGGTAATACTCTGTTCTTTTTATTTGTTTGTTCTCCATTTTTAATTGGCAGCCCATTGTCTGCTTGGGAGTTCATTGTAGAAGGCAATTTCTGCTACCAAATGTTTTCGACAACACAGACAAAAGAAGGAATGGATGACATTAAATGACACATCTGTATCCATTTGGTCCTCTCTAATTGGTAAAGCAAAAAATACAAACCACAATCTTTCTAAAAGAAATGGCTGGATCACATGAATCAGTGTATTTTGATTAATTAAATATGAAAACAAGAACAAAAGTAATACAGAAATGTTACAAGAATGAGAAGGCACTTTACAATGTTGCTGGGTGCAGGAAAGGGACCTCCAATGTTCTTAGACAAGAAACAGCAATTTTCACTGAGTTTGTGATAGCAAAATGAGAATTTTCACTCTCATTTCCAAATAATTAATCACTAAGTTACTCATCATGCTAGGGATGATTCAAAGAAGGGTAAGTCATGGTATATTTCTTTAGTAAGTGAGCACACAGAAAGGAAAGTGAAACAAATTATAGAATAATTTAGTGCTAAAATATCTGGTTTTAAGTGCAAAAGAAGTCCAGAGGTAGGCAACCACTGAAAGCACAAATCTAGGGATTTAAGTTGACAAATCTTGATAATAGATATGGTAGGATAGAGTGGTGAATAAACTTTGTTTATGGCTCAGACGATGGAGGACTTTGACTACTACGTAAAAGCCTTAAAAGTAGAGACAACAAAATTACATGATAGTTGCAAGAAAAAATTTTGTAAAGGGTATTTTCAGTATGCGTCAATGTTTCAAATACATTCAGAAAATAAGATTAATCTTTTTTTAATACTTGAGACTACTGAGCAAACAGACAGTAGTAGCAGTAGCTTTAATGTACTAGCAGTATGAATGATAAAAGAAATGGATTATTAGAAGTTTTACTGACCAGAGTAAGAAGAATTAAAGGGCTAAAAATGAGATAATTGCATAAACTTATTATTTTACCCTCCAATAATTAAAAATGAGTCAAAAATAGAGTTCATAATCAAAGGCTTTGTGTACTTTGTGGGGGGAGAGGGAAAGGAGAAGGTAGCCTTTTTCAACCCTAACACTAATAAAACAGCTATACCACACAAAAAATAATCGCTGTACATCTTCATGAAGCCTTGCAGAGGGTAAAAAAATCTTACAAACTTATACACTGTTGCTTTTGATTCCTTGAAATTATAAAAAAATTCAGCAGAAACAAGTTTATTATCACAAAGGTGAAAAACTATCTGAGACTACCCCAGAGGAGAATTGTTAACATCTCATTTAACTTATTTAAGGCATTTAAATTTTTGAAGGATGGGAATTGTGAGAAATTTTGTCACACTTAGAAATAAACCTCAAAATTAAAATTTCAACTGCAAAGAAATACCATATGGTAGTTTTCAAACAAATCATATATAATGATTTAATCTTTAAGGAATTTAGAGTAGAAGGGCTTTAACTAACATAAACCTAACACAAACACCTGTAATACTACCCAGGAAATATTAGCATTTCATTTTTTCCAAGAAAAATTTTGATAAACTTTACAAGTTAAAAATTTGACTATATGCTGAATACTAAAGCTACAAATGAGGGAATGTATTCCTTACCATTCACATCAATGGACCTTCAAAATACACCTAAAAATGTTTATGAACATAATTTCCATTTATACAATTAACCTAATGTACTACATGAGGGCCAAATAAAACAAGCTTAAGTTACTGTAGTCACTGATCTACAAGGGAACACAAGAAAGAAGAAAGTGTTGAGAGTGGTGTTACCAGTACAAAATCATGTAAAATTTTTTCATCATGTTATTCACTTTTACTCTCCTACTTTCATTAACATACTATTTCATTGCATTGAATTTTAAAAACTCTGCAAATGTGATCAATAGGTTTTAGTATAATTTTTGAAGAATTCTTTTAAAGACATAGAAATGATGGGTAAATTCACACCTAATGGGTACAATGCACACTATCTGGATGATGGACAAACTTATAACTTTGACTCACATTATACAAAAGTAATTCATGTAACCAGAACATTTGTACCTCTGTAATATTATGAAATAAAAGAAAAAAAACAAAGACACAGAATCTTTATGTTCCATTCCTGCAGGTAAAGTATTACCAAGCTCAACACAACCTATCAATTTTATTCTATTCTCAAGGCTTTTTGTTAGAATTATGCAATAATTGATTTTGATTCAAAATGTTACAAAAAATTACAGGGAATTTTAGAAGACAAGCAGGGAATTTTATTTCCTGAATTATTTAACCATAACATCATAATGAATAATATAAATTATCCTGATTTTACTTCATACTTGGAATTATTTAGGCACACATTATGTGCTTCTAAATGTGAATTAGCTCCCAAGGAATGTTGCATTGGCCTACCTTCAGAAGGGTTTCAATCCTCTTTGTTCTTTTTTCCACAAGGACTGTTTTTAAATGTATCACACATTTTGTGATCCCATTTGGGGTGTGGGAGGAAGAGGAACACTTCCTCTGAACTATAGATCTTCAAGACTATCAAATGTACATAAACAGTGGTAATATGGAAAAAAAACCTAAGCTAACATGTGGCACACTGCAGATATTTAATAAACATCCTTTTTCCTATTGTAACATTATTCAAAAAACTATACTATTGGCTTAGTGAATTGCTTAGGTAATTTGGTATTCCCTTATCCAGTGATTTGGTTACATTTCTAAAAAACAAAATCTTTTCTATTCTTTATTTTTAATATCTCACCCCTTCTTCCATTCTTTTAAAAAATGATCCCAGCTATAACATGACAACTATAAATATTCCATGTTTATACAGAAAGTGAATGGCACATTATATGCTTCTATTAGATTAGTCTTAAACTAAGAATTCCCTGGTTTCTAAAAGTCAATTTTCCTTTACCATAAACTTTTATCTAATATTTCAAAAGATTATTGAGGTGTGAGGAGGAAAAAGAAAGGGATTTTTGACCTCTGTTGTAGTTACGGTGTGTATTGGGTCTTCTATTTCTTTTGTATCCCACATAGTACTAAATATTGGCTATACTAAACACGTTTAATGAATACTTGTTGATCTGACTTGTTCTTACGGCATGGTACTGTTTCTAATATAAAAGAACATCTGTTATTTGGCACTGACTGGGAATAAGATGTTCTGTATTAGTGTGTTTTTAAAATAATAAGCTTAACCCATTAAATACTTAAACATCACTTTCACCTTCTTTTGGAGGTAGGAGATAATAAATCTTTCTAAATGAATATGCACCTCTTTACCTTTCAAATATTAAAACAATTTTTGCCAAGCAATATAGAGATACCTTAAAGCGATACAAGTGGATCTACCATTTGATCCAGCAATCCCATTATTGGGCATCTACCCAAAAGAACAAAAATCACTCTATAAAAAAGACACCTGCACTTGAATGTTTATAGCAGCACAATTCACAACTGCAAAGATGTAGAAACAACCCAAGTGTCCATCAAAACATAAGTGGATTAATAAAATGTGGTATATGTATACCATGGAGTACTATTCAGCTATAAGAAACAATGGTGATATAGCACCTCTTGTATTTTCCTGGATAGAGCTGGAACCCATTCTACTAAGTGAAGTATCCCAAGAATGGAAAAATAAGCACCACATGTACTCACCAGCAAATTGGTTTCACTGATCAACATATTAGTGGACATATAGGAATAACATTTATTGGGTGTTGGGCAGATGGGGGGGTGAGGAGAGAGGATGAGTATATACATACATAATGAGTACTCACTCACTGAGTACCTACTGGAAGGGCATTCTTTTAACTCCTGTGATGACCTCTGAGGCAATACAGCAAGGCTGACACCACAAAATACCTTATTAGTATTTTGTCCAAAGCAATCTACTTCCAAAATTACTCTCCCCATCCTCTAGAAAAGTCTGTCTCTCAGTAGCATTCAAACCCTCTGTTACTTAGGCCTTACAGATACCATGCAACTCTCTGTGGCAGCTTGCATTTATTTTTCTTCCCCATCTGAATAACTGGGCTAATGGAGTATGAAGAAGGAACATAACATCTTCATTTTAAGAACTGGTACTAGAGTGTTTTGGTAAGGGTATCTTTAAAAAGCCATAAATTCTTCACCAGCAGAAGATGATGATACTTCTATTAATATAAACATGACTCTAAGTACAAGTCTATCAATTTTATTTAGCCCTACATAATACTCTGATGAAAACAGGTAATACAAATATATGCTTTTTCAATAATATAACAACACTAAAACTTCTTAAAGAACCTTAAAGTAGAAACAATATACTTTAGTACTTAAAAAGGGAATAAGAGTACTGTAAAAGAGGACTAAGAAGAGAGCCTACCATATAAGGTCTCTGAGGATTAAATGAGTTAATTCATACAAACTGCTCAGAATAGTGCCTGGTCACATATCATATCTAAATCACTGATTCTTAAAAAGGGAAGGTTTCTACACCTAAGTGGGCATTTTTGGTTGTCTTAATGATTGGGGTGCCACAACCATTTAGTGAATGAAAACCTGTGATGTTAGTCATTCTACATGACTTTTGAACGATAGAACAAACTTTACAGACTCATTGAAAGGTGAGGACATTTCAAGACAGGAGCCCTTTTCTGCAATCTTTGTCAATACTTCATTCCATAGCAAAACAGTGAATTATTTTGATACTATACATATAAAAAATGGCTAATTTGCAAGAATATTTTCCTTCATTTTTTCAGTTTGACATCGTGCAATTTGTCTTGCCATGTCATCCCTATTTTAACAGTATTTCCCTCTTTCTCTTTTCAAATTTAATTTTGTTCTATTACTACTAATGAGATTTTATTCTAAAACTATTGATTTGCTCAGGGATATTACACTGTAGAACTCCAGATGGCACTATTTACATTGTACTCTATGCAAACCATTAAATCCCTGGAACTATGCATCTTGGAAGCCTTGCCTTTGCCTTACATTTTCCTGTTACCTTATTTTTCTGATATCTAATCTTATTCGTTATAAAGAGGGACAAAACCCATTTTACTATGTTTTTATATGTAGCTGTATCTGAGCATATACACACTGCTCTGTTTTTCTATAACAATTTGTTTTCCTTTTATATAAATGTATAATACAATTAAGGTACTATAATAATGTACCTTATTATAATTATATATTTTGAAGCCTATACTTTCTATGAGTTTCTATGAGTTTCACTTAAGAATGTATGATAGGCATTATGATTATCACAAAAGGTGGTATTGGGACTGATAACTGCTGACTTAAATGAGAACTCATTTTCTTATAAATTTTCATAGATCATAGAATGCTGAAACCAGATGGAATCTTAGTTAAAATTTAATCTATTATCTTCTATAATGGCATTTCATATTATGAGTAGCACCTTCATTCACAGTCTGAATCTCTATTGTGCTTGATTCAGAACTTGGCATTTTTGAATAAAATACATAAATTTCATGAACCTATTCAGGGACAGATTGTTTTGAAAAGGTGTTTGTTTCTAAGGCCACAAATCTGCTAACTGATTATAATATTGTGTTTCTCTTGGAAACATCAAAGTTGAACATCAGAAAATATGCATAGATCAAAATACTGAAGTTATTTTAAAATTTATTTTTTTAAATAGGCATTGGGTCAGGAAGAGATAGTCCTGCTCTATATATCACAGACTATTAAGAATACATCTTGTAGGACTGCTCCTATGATATAATCTCTTTCGTTATATGTATATGTAATAATGTAATATTCTTTTGCATAGGCTATAGCTGCTATAATGTTTTACATATTAAAGCTTAGCATTTTTTAAAATTGTGGTAGACCATAAAATTCACTATTTTAATCATGTTAAGGAATACAATTCGGGAGCATTTAGTACATTCATAATGTTGTGCAATCATCACCACTATCTAGTTCCAGAACATTTTCATCATCCCAGAAGGAAACTCCATTACACAGTCACTCCTATTCTCTCCTTCCCTTAGCTCTTGGCAACTGTAATCTTGCTTTCTATCTCTATGGATTTGCTTATTCTGGAGATTTCATATAAATAGAACCATAGAGTATGTGGCCTTTTGGTCTGGCTTATTTGACTTAACATTGTTTTCAAGGTTCATAAATGTTGTAGGATATGTGAAAACTTCATTGAATTTTATTCAGCAGTGTATAGATGTTAATACATTTCTTTATCCATTTATCCATTGATAGACATTTATGTTATATGCACCTTTTGGCTACTGTGAATAGTGCTAGCAATATTTCTTTTACAAGTTTTTGTTTGAATACCTGTTTCTAATTTTTTAGGGGTATGTACTGGGGAGTGAAATTGATGGGTCACATGGTAACTTCATATTTAACTTTTTGAAGAACTGACAAACTGTTTTCTACAGTGGTTGCACCCTTTTACGTTCCTATCTGCAAAGTTTAAGGGCTCCAATTTTTTCCTTCACATTCTTATGAGCACTTATCTTGCGATTTTTTTTTTTTTGATAATAGCTATAGTAGTGTGTGTGAAGTAGTGTCTCATTGTGGGTCTGACTGACATTTCTCTAAGGACTAATGACATCCAGCATCTTTTCATGTGCTTATTTTCCATTTGCATATCTTCTCTGTAGGACTGTCTATTCAAGTCTTCTGCCCATTTTGTAACCAGGTTGTCTTTTTGTTGTTGAGTTAAAAGAGTTCATACATTCTGGATGTAAGACTTTTATCAGATATATGATTTGCAAATATTTTCTCCCATCTGTGAGTTGTCTTTTTACTCTCTTGACAGTGTCCTTTGATGGCCCAAAGCTTTTAATTTTGATGAAGTCCAGTTTATTTTTTCTGTTGTTATTTGTGCTTTTGGTGTCAAACCTAGGAAACCACTGACAAATTCAAAGTCATGAAAATTTGCTTTTATGTTTTCTTTTAGGAGTTTTCTAGTTTTAGCTAGATGTTGTTGAGGATTTTTGAATCTATATTTTTAAGGGATATTGGTCTGCAGTTTTCCTGTGATGTCTTTGTCTGGCTTTGGTATTAGTGCCTCATAGAATGAGTTAAAAAGTGTTCCCTTCTCTTCTATTTTTTAGAAGTGTTTGAGAAAATCGATGTTAATTTGTTTTTAAATGTTTGGTGGAAGCATCTTGTTCTGGGTTTTTCTTTGTTGGGAGGTTTTTGCTTACTGATTCAATCTCCTTACATGTTATAGGTCTATGACGATTTTCGATTTCTTCTTGAGTTGGTTTTGGCAGTTTTTGTGTTTCTGGTAATCTGTCCATTTCATTTAGATTATCTAATTTGTTGGTATACAATTGTTCATAGTATTCTAATAGAATCCTTTTCGATTCTCTAAGGTTGGTAATGTCCCTGCTTTTTCTGATTTTACTAGTTGGAGTATTCTGGTTTTTTTCTTTTTCTAACTAAAGGCCTTATTAACTTATTGATCTTTTAAAAGAATAAACTTTTGGTTTCATTGATTCTCTTTTGTTTTTTATTTTCTGTTTTTTTTTAATCTCCCCTGTAATCTTTGTTATTTTCTTCCTTTAGCTAGCTTTGGGTTTGTTTATTTATTTAGTTAGTTCCTTAAGGTATAAAGTTAGGTTACTGATTTGAGACCTTTCTTTTTTAATTTAGGTGTTTATAGCTACAAATTTCCCTCAGAGCATTGCTTTGGCTACATCCTATAAATTTTGTATGTTGTGTTTTGTTCTTATTCATCACAAACTATTTTCTAATTTCCCTTGTGAATTCTTAGACTCACTGGGTGTTTAAGAGGGCAATACTTAATTTCCACATATTTGGAGATTTTCCCGTATTTCTTCTGTTTCTAGTTTTATTTCATCGTAGTCTAAAAAGATACTTTATATGATTTTAATTTTTAAAAACTGAGAATTAAATGTTTCGAGGCCTAACATGGTTTATTCTGGAGAATGCTTCATGTGCACTTGTGAAGAACACGTATTGTGCCAATGTTTGAAGTGTTTTATATATCTTTTAGGTCTAGTTGGTTTATAATGTTGTTCAAGTTCTCTCTTTCCTTATTTATCTTCTATCTATTCTATTTAGCATTCTGCATATAAAAATGCGGAATGCATATAAAATGCATGTAAAACCATTCCCAAGATGACATAGGCTTTGACTAGGATCAGACAAGGATTTCATTAATGTACCTTTACCACCAACATGTAGACGCAGTCTATGTTTGGCACTACTTTAGTATAGTGATAAATAAGAGTCATTCCTGGGACGTAAATGGCTCTTTCCTCTGCCTAAATTGCATAGTTGCCATTTGGCTGGTATCTATTTGTAGCTTGGCAATTCTCTCCTTCAAGTTAATGAAAATGGTTGTACTGAAATATGTTTCTGTTGTCTGTTCCCTCAGAACTCCTTCTTTCCTTTCTTGGTATGAAAGTATATAAACTCACTACTCCTCCTTACTTTAAACTTCTTGTTTTATTTGTATCTTCTGGTTTTCATTTTTGTTTTTTAAATCTTATCTATATTGCTTAGCTTCTGGTCTAAGAGGCTTGGTTTTAATAGCCAATCAGAGTTGTTTACTTCGGTTGGTGGAGCTTATGAATTCTAAAAATTTAGCTCCCCAGCTACTGCTATAATGATGTTATACGTCAACCCCCAGATCTCAGTGGCTTGTAAAAATAGCATACATTTCTTGCTCATGGGTCTATAAAATGCCAGATGGGTCCATATCTGTTCCCTGTGTTTCTCATTCTGGGATCAGTAGCTATCTAGAACATGTTCATCTTATAGCAGATGACAGAGCACAGGAGGTCAAGTCAAACCAGGTACAATATTTAAAACCTCTGCTTGTGTCACACAAGCAGAAGTTTAGGCTAACATTACATTGGCCTAAACAAGTCACAAAGGAAGCTCAATCGGGGGAAATCTCCTTCCATAGGAGGAAGAAAGGAGAGTAAATATTTGCTGAACAATAATATCAACAACCACAGTCCAGCAAAATGAGATACTTAGGGGCAATGTAGTGAGTTTTTTAAAAAGTTAAATTTGTTTAAACAACTTACTCTGAAGTTAAGCCCTTGCTAATTTTTAGAATAATAAAGTCATTTCTTTTATAAAACGATAATAGTAGAAGGTGGTAAACTTTTAAAATTCTCGTACTTAACAAAATAAAAAGTTGGCAACCCTATGGCAATCTCCAAAATTTTTGGAGAATTTTACTAGTCTACAATAAAATCTGAAAGTCTACTATAAGAAAAAGAAACAGAGTATGGAATGTAATTCTAGGTTTCTCTAGCTGTTGTTCACTATTCAGAGGCTGTTTCTTAGCTTGCAAAGACAGTCATTTTTCCCTTTTGCAGGTTTCATCACAAATGCTTGTGATAGCAAAGTCCATGTTTTAAAGAACTGAAAGAAATGCCATCATTTATTTTTAGTAATCTAATTTTTACCTTAAAAATGGTTCCATATACTCTTCAGGTTGCTGTACAAACTTGGTTTTGTAATACTTGGGGCCCTAGAATCTTAATGTCATGTTAATCTTTCATGTCTCTGACATGAAAATTTTAACAGGCAGTACATAAAAAATAATGGCCTATGACTCTATAACTTTAAAAAGATGAGCTATATTAAGAAGATTAAAAATTTAAAAAGTAGCTAGAAGCTTTACTTCAAATGTGAAGTGATACATATTTAATAGCTTTATATGTACGTAAGTATTAATAAATACTAATGATTTTCACATAGCTTTGAAACTATGCAAAACAGCTGAGCAGCATTTTTTTCTTTGCTCACAGTACTGTTAAAGCAAATGAAGCAATTTACACCCCTTTAATGACTGATTCACTCATTTCACTCCTGAATCCTTAGCTTATTTCCACCTGCTACTCTTGCTTTTCATCTTGTTCTTTACTTGTGATATTCTCTAGCTTTAGGCACTATTAAAATTTTACAGCTACCTCGTCTATTCTAAACTAGGGGTTGGGGTAGAAGAACATGATACTAAAATGTAATGTATCTATAGAAAACTTCAAATAGAGACAGCTGAATTTGTCAAAACACTAAATTTTCTATGAGTCTTATGTAGCAGATAAGATTCATAGTTCATTATTAAACACTAACTTATCACACAGGATCTGTGAAGTAATTTCACAATATGGCAACTGCCTTTTATTATCCTGCTGATCTTGACCAATACTGGAGAATTTGATTCAATATAGATTTAGATTTCATAAATATGCAAATCTAAAATAAGAGACAAAGAAGACATCCATAAATCAGCAAGAGAAATTTCCATCAGCTGGGATGAGAGCTCAACCGACTGGTTTCGAAACTCATGTTTGTGCCATATCAACGATTTAAATAATGCTTCTTTTTATGTAACATTTCCTGGAATTTATATAAAAGTTACATTTTCTCTAATTTAAAAAATGAAATTCTCATTAAAATAAAATGAAAATTAAAAAATGTGGTTTGTAAAATAAACAACATACCTGCAGGTATGATCATCACTCACACTTGCTATTTCTTGGCCTTCTTTGGGATCAAACACCAAACCATTAATGAAATCGGTATGGCCCTCTAAAATCTGACAGGAGGGGAAAAATTAATAAGAAAACAGGATAATAATTATAATATTCCTACATAATATTTTTACTTCCATGCTTTAAAAGCTTTCACTTCATGCTTCTTTTCTATAAATATTTCTTAAGCAATTTGCTATTTTTAAAGCATGATTTATACATTCCCTTTTTCTGGAAGGTTTATCTTGGAAAGAAGTTGATCATTCAATGCACTGCTATTAGCTTAGTCTTTCTTTTCTAGTATGTATTTCTTACAAAAACACACATACTTTTTTACTGTACCTGTCCTCATATCACCTCCTTTCTCACTTGTTACATAAAACTTAAATAAAAATTGAAGCTAAAGAAACTTTTTAGGAGTACAGAGATAGAATGCTTCTAGACTTTTTACCTTATCCCTGCTGTTCTGCATACTCACTACTACTTAACACTCACACATAGGATGGACTTCACCTCCTTTCTTTACTTGTTCAATGTGACTGTCAGCGCTGGAGACAGCTAGTGACAATCAGCGCAGAGCCCACAGTCACAGTCAATACAGAAATCCTCTTCTAGACGTAGAAAGAACAAATGAGAAGTTGCAAGGTAGAAGACTATGTGAGCAGGCAAACTTAAATTTGTCTAAATCTTTACAGTTGAAATCCTAAATAGGCCTGTCAGATACTTGAGTATTTTAATGGATATTGTTCTTCTTTTCTCCCTCCCTCCCTCCCTCCCTCCCTCCCTTCCTTCCTTCCTTCCTTCCTTCCAAAAACTCAAATTTTATCTCAGTTCTGAGCTTAATAAAGTGGGACTATATGGTAATTCTCACTATGTAGAAAATTAATATAAAAAAAGAAATGGATTTGGTTTAAACATTCTTATGTAAGTTTAACAAACTCAGGTCCCCCAAATCATTCTACAAAGCTTTTGTCATAGTCTACATGACAAACTAAATTAACATTAAATGTTTAATATCTATTATAACTAGCATATTAAGTTTTGATAGGTCAAAATTTTATATGCCATTTTTACACTTGGTTATTCATGATATAGCCTTAAATTAACAAATATGTACAGTACATTAAGCCTACTGTGTATAGCTTAGAGCATATTTTTACTATTTTTGAAATGACTAAAGAGGTTTATAGCTTACTTTTGATTTATAAAATTATTTATATTTTTGATTTATTAGAAAGTCAAGAAGGCAATACCATTCTTATAAGAAAACATAATGTAATTTCAAACCAACCTGAGTGCTATTTATTATAGTAATAGAAAACACATACATAGGGTTTACTACGACAAGCATTGTTCTAAGTGTTTTATATGAAGTAGCTCAGTCAATGCTCATAATCCTATGAGGCACATGTCATAATTATCTCCATTTTATAGGTAATATCAGCACAAAGAGATAGATTATTTGGCCAAGGTCACACCATTACTAAGCAATAGCACTAGTCAAAATGCAAAGGGTCTGGCTCCTGTGTCTGTGCTCCTAGTTACTTTGTAATTCTGCCTGTGCTATGCTGTACTGATCTTTTTTCCCCTTGAATTTCAACTCTTACTCCATGTATATTCATGTCTATTACACTCCTGTTACATCCAAGTGTAAATTTCTATTCTCTTATTTGCTGTTCCTACTTAATATTTTAATTTAATAAGTGGTATCAGATTTATAATCTGCAGTCATTACTAAGAACCTAATTACTGTAGTCTATAATAAATGAGATCCTAAATTACATTATTTTTATGATGACCCTAAAAAGTCATTTTAAACCAGGATAAATTCAATTAAAAAAGCAAAAAATAACTACATGTTTTAAAATAAACTCTAAAGATTTATAAATTATACTTGTCAATATACCTTATATTCATTTTTATCTTGAAGATCTGAAGTAAATAATCTAATTTTCATATCAGCAGCTGAAGTACAAAATCTGGAAGGAAAAAACCAAAAACAAAAAACTGCTCAACATTATTAGTTAAGAGGGAAATGTCATTGTGTTACCAACTAAAATGGCTAAAATCAAAAAGAGTGATAATCATATATGTTGGGGAATAGGAAGATCACTCTTAGATTATTAGTGGGAACACAAAATGGTAGACCCACTTTAGAAACTGGCACTTTCTTAAAATGTTAAACATGTATCTAACCCTGTGACTCAGCGATTCTAATCCTAAGAGAAAAGAAACCATATTTACACTAAAAGCTGTACACAGTGATGCTCATAGCAGTTTTAGTCACAATAGCTAAAACTGTCTTAGTATCTACTTAAAGGAGAATGGATAAACAAACCGTGGTATATTGACACAATGTAATGAAATAGCACTCAAGAAGAAATACAACAACATAGATAAATCTCAAAACCATAAAGCCAGACACAAAAAACACATTTTGTATGGGGTACAGGGATTAAATGAGAAGGAATATGAAGAAACTTTCTGAGGTGACAGAAACACTGTGCATTAATAGGGTGTGGGTTATACAAGTGTATGCATTTGTCAAAACTGATAAAACTATACCCTTGATAGCTGAGAATTTCACTGTATCTAAATTATTTATTAATTAAAAAAACTAAGTTGGCTAAATAACAGCCAATTTATGGTTGCTAAGTACTGTTAACTAAAAGAAGATATATCTTTCAGATTTGGCATTTGTAGGAAGCCAGGTTAGTGTTTTGTAATAAAACCTTAAATAACCTGACATATTCTTGCCCTTGTAATGAAGGCCTCAGCAGGTATTACTAGGATTTTTCGCTTGCAAGAATACTTACAGCACATAAAAAAGAAAAATTAAACGATTTTTTTCAAAATGCCATCAATCTTTTTAAATGTCTTCACAAAAACTGAAGCCCAAGGACTAGAACTACAGATTTATGTGCTGTTAGACATGAAAATGTGATCTTGGCCTATGTATGGGACAGGAAGGCTCATTAATGCCTCAACCATATATAGTTATTTTAACAGAGTTATACTTTCAATAAAGTGGTAAATGCAGTGAAAAATCTGTAAAGACTTTGATTCGGATGAATCTCAGGTAAAGAGCTTTGTAGTTTGGCACAAACACATGGTTATGGCATCACTGTCATGGTTGTATATTTAAACCACAAATTCAGATGATAACTCTCAATTGCAAATGTCAAAATATCTAGTATCTGGGGTTGTGGAACATGAAAATGGGAGGAAAAAGCCCCACCTATGGTCAAAGATTTCAGATCATTTAACACAATCAATGTACGTTAATAAATACTGTATTTGATTCTTTTAGACTTACTTGATTATTGGAGGCAATGAATCAAGTCTAGTCTCTGGACTCCAAGCTATGCCATCAACCCTGACTCCATGGTGAAATGTTCGTAGTGTTTTATAATGAAGTCCTTCAATGTCTGCTTCTTCCTCCTAAGCAGACATAGTAAATGTTTCAATAAGCTATGAGAACAAACAATACAATACTCTATATTTCACTATAATGAAGAATTTACCAAGAGGCCATGTATATGCTCTTGAAAAGTTAAAAAACAAATTATATATGTTGAGATTTAACTAGTTCATTGAATAAAGAAAAATCCAAAGATGTCTAAGCCTCACAAAATAACTCTAAGGCAACAAAAAACCAAATGATAAACATATTATACTTTATTTTAGGGGACATTTCATAACGGATGGAATAAAAATGCTCTAAGAATCAGAATATTCCAGGTAAATGAATTATCATACATGGATTATCAATTGACAACAGAAAAAAATGCACTGAACATAAAATTTTGATTATGTGGAAGATACTTTGGGACCTTATGATGCCTCTTAGTCATTATAATCAGTGTCAATGGTTTTCATGTAGTATTATATGTGGTACTATTAACATATATGTGTAAGATGCTACAAATAATTCATCTGCACTATTATAGTCTATGAATAGTGAATATGTAAATAATAATCTGGTTAATTTAGTCTTAGGTATTTGATTCTGGGTATAATGCTTAATAAAGCCAGCTTATTTACCTGGTTCAGTCCTACTAAAATGATTTCAGTTTCACAGGAAGGTAAAGGAAAAAAATGAATTTTAAAAGTCAAGCCACCTATCTCTGACAATGTGGACAATAGCCTGAAAAGCTCTCCCAATACAAAAATATTAGAAAAATCAAAATCCAGAGAAATAAGTGAGTACAAGGCATGCAGCTGTTGTATGGGCATTTGCCCACATCCAGTGACTTAAAGTTTCAGTTTCCAAGGGACAGGAGACAAAGCTTAGTACCTACACAAGGAAGGAGTGCAGATAGAGATCTCTGTATAGATCCAGGGCCCTTAAGTGGGAAGTAGGAAAAAACAAAACAAAAAACCCTGCCATGCAAAATATGGGTAAAGGCCAAGAAAGAGAAAAAGAAACCTGTGAGACATCTCAATCATTAGCTGGCCCTAGCATGAGTTTGGGGCTTGGATTCACATTAACAATGCGGTACAGAAAATGACAAAGAACTTATTTCAAAGTGGTCTTATGTTGGTAGTGGCCTCAAGCACCTGAAAAAGAAAAAGGCAAAGTCTCCCTGGATGAACTATAATACTTCTACCTAGGCTTCCAAAAGTTCCCACACAACTCATAAAAGTATAGACTAGAATGGTGGCTAGTCTATAGCCACCAGGAGGGAGAGGATGGGGAAATGGGAGATGTTGATCAAAGGGTAGAAAGTTTCAGTTAGACAGGAAGAATAAATTTTTGAGATATATTGTACAACTATGGTGACTACAGTTAACAATAATTTATGTTTCAAAATTACCAGGAGTAAATTTCAAATGTTTCACCACAAAATTGATAAGTGGGGTGAAAGATATGCTAATTTGCTTGATTTAACCACTCCACATTGTATACATGCATCAAAATATCACAGTGTATCCCATAAATACATACAATTATTATTTGTCAATTACAAATCATAAAGGAGGCTGGGTCTGGTGGTTCATGTTTGTAATCCTGGCACTCTGGGAGGCCGAGGCAGGAGGATTGCTTGAGGCCAGGAGTTCGAGACCAGCCTGAGCAAGAACAAGACTCTGTCTCCACAAAAAACAGAAAAATTAGCTGGGCATGGTAGTACACTCCTGTAGTTTCAGCTACTCTGGAGGCTGAGGCAGAAGGATTGCTTGAGCCAGGAGTTTGAGGCTGCAGCGAGCTATAATGATACCACTATACTGCACTCTAGCCCAGAGCAAGACCCTGTTTTATAAACAAACAAACAGAACTTTTGGAGATGAAGATATCATAACTGAAATAAAAAAATCAATGCTTAGATGTAGCTGGAAGACAGATTTGAAAAAATTACTCAGAATGCAGTAAAGAGAGAAGAAAAAACGAGAGGTTAAGACATGTATGATTCACTGAGAAGTTCTACCATATATCTTATCTGAGTTATATCAGGAGAGAATAGAGGGAATGGGGGAAGAGGCAGTATTTGAAGAGATAATAGCAAAGGGTCCTCCATTACTTGATGACATGCATCAACAGCCATATTTAGAAAGGACAATAAATCATAGGCAGCTTAAATCAAAAGAAATCTATACCTAGATATTATGTAGTGAAACTTCAGAAAACACACAAGCACACACACACATAAAGAGAGAAATCTTAGCAACTGCAGCTAGAAAAGACTAGTCTTGTATAAAAAAGATTTCCTATAAAAGGGTAATAATTAGCCCAACAATTGACTTCTCAGAAGAACTAGCAAAACCAGGAAGACAGAATAATATTTTCAAAATGCTTAGAGAAAATAATTTGCAGACACTTGTGGACTTGCAGACACACAAAACTGATTTTCAACAATGAGGGTATATTAAAAATATCTTTAGAAAAACACAAAAAAACAAGAGTTAGCATTTCTGTAATAGTTGGCAAAATATGGCTCAGAGGCCCAATCTGGCCCATGGCCTGGTTTTGTACAGTCCACAAGCTGAGAATCATTTTTACATTTTTAAGGAGTTATAAAAAAACAAAACAAAACAAAAAAAACAACAAAGAATAATTTGCAAGAGAACTTAAGTGCTTGGCAAAGCCTAAAATATTTACTATCTGGCCTTTTAAAAAACTTTGCCAACTCCTGTAGTAAAGGATGGGCTTTTGGGTGAAGGAAGATGATCCTATAATGGAGGCTTGAGATTTAAGAAACAGTGAGTTAAAAATATCAAAAGCAAACAGGTGGGTAAATGTAAACAAATATTAGTCATATAAAACAAAACTAAGTTATGGGTTAAAATGAAAAGAAAACTAAAATCTTGGACAACAGTAAGTCTAGAGGAAAGACAAAAGTTCAAATATTTAAGATTCTACTCTTCATGAAGAAGGTAAAAATATTAATTTTGACTTTGTCTAAGCATGCATGTTCGAATGTCTTTGGTGACCATTAAAAAAAAGAGAAATAGCATATAAAGCTTCCAAACTATCAGGGAGGAAGAAAATGAAAGGAGGGAGTATAAAAATACAAACAGAAAACACAAGAATATGCATATTGGCAATGTTTTCAATAGTTAAAAAACTAAAAATAACCCAAATAGCCAACAATACAAGAACAGATAAGCTGTGGTATATTAATATTATAAAACACCATAGATATAATATATGTTATAAGCATAAAATATTGCAATTATAAAAATAAGTAAATCATTGTTCTGTTATTTAAATAGATATCTGAACTGGGTCTACAGACAAAAGTAAAATTTTTCACGACAGATTTGTCCAAGGAATCTTCTGTATTAAGTAACTATAGTTACTTTTTATAAAAGCTTATGGGATTATAAAATATCATCAGGGAAAAAAATCCAGAGCAGGTAAAACTTGCTATTTAATGGAATACATATGTCTAAATTGATAGGAATTACCTGAATACCTGTTCTAAGGATTCTATCCACCCTGAATCTAAATGCAAAGTTTTATAATGTATACTTTAATGGAATCCAAGTGGATATGTTGATTTTTCCAGGATAGCCTTTGGGATCCTAGTAAAGTCATTTCACAGATATGCTATAAATGTCTTTCGCTACATAATTCAGATACCCATTGAAAATAACTGTAAATTTCAGGTGAACTTAGCATTAAGAGCAAAAACTTTTTCCATAAATAGAAGAAGGAAACAGAAATATACTTGTCAAGGAAAGAAAAATACCATCAAATTTTATCACTTCATAAATTGTGTGTATTATAGCTGTATAGCTAACAGCCAGATATGCCACGGCAGAAGCCTTTAAGCAATTTTAAAATAAATTTAGGAGCCTAATCATAGCTGACTTCATAGTTTGGGTTACATCTATTTTTCCACACTTGACAAATCAATCTTTTAAAAATGAAACTTTACACGAAAATACACACTATTTTGCTACTGTAACAATATTGCTGACAATTAGGTCCTATAATTGTTACCAAATTATATAGAGTTATTGGGTGGTCAAGGGGATGAAGAAATCCCAGGGACTGTATAGCCTGAGCTTTTTGTATACCAGTGAAACCTTTTTTCCTGGCAGCACTGTCCACCATTAAGCCAACTAAAAGGCCAGGGTGTGCGTGTGGTACAGGGCAGAGATGAATGTTATTTTGGATTTAGTTTGGGGTATAGGCAGTATTGTATAGGCAGGAAATTAAGACACTTTGGAAAACTCGGTATAATACAAATGATTATACAAGGCTTCAGCATATTTGAGGTTGAGGCAAAGCCAAGTTGATGGAAGCGCTATTCTAAGGGTTTGAAATTGGCAGGTCCTCCCACCACACCTATATTATGTCCAAACAGAATTTCAGTTAGAAAAGACTGTGAAGTTTATCTAGTTCAGTGTTTTCATCTAATGCTTGAATCTCTAGTAGAACATCTGGGAAACAGTTTATGCAACCCCTTTGTGAATACTTCTGGTGAGAGGGAATAGCTACTTCTTCAGGGAGCTTATTCAGTGGGGGCTAGCTCTAATTATTAGAAGAGTTCTCCTTAACATTAAGCCACAATCTGTTTCCATGTAAATTCTACTCATTGCTCCAAAGTTCCATCTCTGGAACCATACATAGCAAGTCTGATTTAGTGATGGCAAATATCTGGCCATAGCTGAGTTCCCCTAGGTGAACATACTCTGAGAAGCAGATTCAGCATTAGTTTTAAAGCACTATAAGCAACAACTCTAATTAAATAGAGGTGACAACATAAAATCCATTTACCATTCTGATAGTTTTAAACATTTCAATACTACTCTGAATTTTGTCTTCAAACACATTATTTTCTATAAATTATAATATGCTGCTAAGAACTAAAGATTATTATTAAGATTGGCAATTTACGGAGGAAGATACAGAGAGAACTGTGCTAATACAGTAGCCACTAAATACATGAGGCCTTATTAAGCACTTGAAATGTGGTTAGTTCAATCTAATGTGTGTACACTGTATAAAGTGTAAAATACATACCAGATTTCAAAGACTTACTATGAAAAGAATATGAAATATCTCAATGATTTATATTGACTACATGTAAAATATTTGGGATATACCTTTAAGAAAAAATTGTTCTTAAAATTAATTTCACCTGTTTTTTACTTTTTGTAAGGTGGCTACTACATGATGTTTTATTTGTGGCTCACATTATATTTCCATTTGGCAGCACTGAATTAGCTCCCTTTGGCAGTTTAATCATTGCACTGACTCATGGTGCATGTTCAGGTGACTAAAATCCCTAAGTCACAATTCTCCCTTCCAGCTCTAGCAGTCTATCATTTTAAGATTTTATATTTATCTTTATTAAATTTTAGCTTGTTCAACTTGGTCCATTAATCCAATCTATTAAACAATGTTTGTGAACAGTCTGGCATACAAAAAGTGCTCAATAAATACTTGTTAGTGACGTTTGCAAAGTACTAAGGTATCCTTCTCAATTTCATTTTCCAGATAAATCAAATGTGCTTGCCTAAATCAATGTTCTCATCCAAGTTCCACCAGAGGCCTCAATTCATTTAATAAAGACTCTGAGTAGATTTACAAATGTTCATACTCCTGTGCTCTTTAAACATAGGGCCTTTATAGCAGTTTTCTTTACATTTAAATATTTTCTCGAGGGCAGGGTCCTCGCTTTTTTAACTTCCTAGCATCTGGTATGCACTTCATGAATATTTGACAAATACATGATACCAGTTAATAGTATTATCATTCAGTTCATATTTCCACCATATTCAAAACGACAACATGAGAGTCTGAAAAATGCTACTGAAATTCAAATTCGTTATATCTACAGTGTTTTCTTAATGGTCTTAAAATAAGGATTGCTTTTCTGACAAGAATGTGGAAATCTTTCAATTTAATTCACCTTTACTTAGTTTTCTCTGAAGACAAGAGGCATGAACTTAGGTGCTGTGCAACTTGAAGGTTCTAGTATGAGAATACAAATAATGTTTAACAGTGTTTACCTAAATAACTTCAAAAGAAAGCAATAATTTATTCAGAAACAGTCTTAACTATATTTCCAACACCTGGCACAGAATATGATTTATATTCACCACCTGTGAATATATAATAAATACTGATAAAAATCTAATTTTTTCCTTAGGTAATTTGGGAATAAGACCTACACTGCCAATCTCATAGGTCTGAGAATCAACTGAGACAATACATGTGACCATAAATCATAATAGAACAATACAAATGTCTTTACTAGTTTTTTTCTCATTTTCCTTCTCTCTCTCATTTTCTCTACCACCTGTTGTCTTTGTCTTTTTCTTTTCCTAATTTGTTCTCCCTTCTTGACTTTCTCCTTCAACATTTCTTAATTGATCATAACTAGAAATATATTTTTTTCAGTGTTTCTGAATACAATTTTATATTCACAACTATTAATTTTAAAAGTAATGAAGTATAGGCCGGGCGTGGTGGCTGACCCTGTAATCCTAGCACTCTGGGAGGCCGAGGCGGGCAGATCGCTCAAAGTCAGGAGTTCGAGACCAGCCTGAGCAAGAGCGAGACCCCATCTCTACTAAAAATAAAAAGAAATGAATTGGCCAACTAAAAATATATAGAAAAAATTAGCCAGGCATGGTGGTGCATGCCTGTAGTCCCAGCTGCTTGGGAGGCTGAGGCAGGAGGATCGCCTGAGCCCAGGAGTTTGAGGTTGCTGTGAGCTAGGCTGATGCCACAGCACTCTAGCCCAGGGAAACAGAGTGAGACTTTGTCTCAAAAAAACAAAAAACAAAAAAAAGTAATGAAGTACAAAGTTAGTTTCACCTGTAGGGGGCTGCTTTATTCTTTTATAGGCTGATGGCCTACATAGAGAAATGGTTTCTTCTGTCTTTTCAAGAGTATGTTACACTGCCTTCATCTAATATGACTTTTTATGGTCCTAATGTGGAAGTCCAGCTGAAGTCAGGCTGAGGGCCATATGTAGCCTAAAAGCTAGAAATTCCTACCTCCACTCGGAGACAATGTGGGATAGTCTAGGAGCTCTCATGTTCTATTCAGACACCAACAAACTAAACTTTCAATTTATACTCCCTCTTAGGATAAATATGAATACATCCCAATTTTGTATAACTTTACACATTTATTGTACTATAAAATGCTAAACTGCATTTTTATGTCAAAACAATGTAAAATGTGGAATGGCTTCATGAGTAAAAGAGGAAATGTTTATAATTATATATCACTTTAGTAATATAATTCTAAATTTTTCAGAATTGGTGACTGCCAAATTATCTCATTTACTAATTATAAATTGAGAAATATAGTTCTATTAATAATGTTCTGGTAAACAAAACAAATAAAAAATAATGTTCTGGTAAACAAAGGAGTAACCAGAGTTCCTAGTGTTGAACGTTCATTGTTCAAAATCTCTTACATGTTGAACTAGCTTTCCTATGAGAAAACATGGTGTTTACCACAAAGTAATTTTATTTTGGTGATTAAATATGGCAATTAAATCTGGGAGTGTCACCACTGCCCAAAACAATGACAACTAAAACATACATGCAGATTACAATGTGCCAGATGCCTTCTAGGAACTTTATACATACTAACTCATGATATTCTCATAAAACCCTATTAAGCATTATTTTCCTCATTTTTATAGAAGAGAGGTAAAGTATTTGCTCCAGGTCAAATAGCTAGTAAGAGGTACAGCCAGGGAGGAGTAAATATTTAAGCATTTTGATGCTAGAATTCATGCTCTTAATGGCTATGCTGAACTGCCTGCTCAATTAATATGATCCTATACTTTTATTCTTGTATACTCTGACTCTGGATGTATGAAAAGTAAGAGAGCATATTAAGAGGGAAGCTGAATATCATGAAAGCTATAAAATCTCTTGAAGGATTGTTTTTTTAGGCTCTCAGTATTAGCTTGTTTTCTATGTCGAGACAGAATGCAGAAAAATTTTAATTAATTGGATCTCATTTAATTGTTTTTTTTCCTATACATACCAATGTTCAGTTAATCATGGCCTTCAATTAACAGAATATTCCACTACTAATCATGAGGCAAAAGAGGAGTCTTATACTATCCTTTTTCACCATTTATATAATATTTGCACAAATCTCAGGCATATATTATTGAGAATGTCTTTCTGTGTGGTTCTTCTTACCTTTGGTTTTTGTTTTTTTCTTTATATTAAAATTCAGTATACTATAAAAGTTTAGCTTTGGTTTATGTAAATTTTCTTATCAGAGAAATAACTTCATTGTCATTCACTGCAGTTTTGTAGACTAACCTGAAATGTACACGTGCCAATCACCACATAATTATTGCCACCATATGCAATCAGATTTCCTGAATCACCACTCTCAAAGGGATTAAATTCTACAACATGCACATAATCTTCACAATCCACAGTGTAGGCAGCATTTCTTGTGGCATCTTGCTTCATCTTGTATGTCAAAACTCAAGCAGTTGTAAAAATAAAATAGCCTTCTACTGGACAAGGTCACGGAACTGTGAATTACAGCACAGATACAATTAAAAACAGTCAGAGTGTTAGTCATTCAGCAAATGCATCAAAATAAGATTGTGGCATTGCAATGCCACAGACATTTCAAAAGAAACATTTAAAGTACTTATCAAGGGACAGAAACTGCAGGGAAAAAATTCAATCTAATTATTAATGGTTGAACTCCTGCTCCATAGCTTTCCTCTTTTCCACATTTGTAAGTGATCCAGCAGAATATAACACCATAAAATTCTGGTTAAACTACCTATAGTGAGTACTTAAAGATGGAATCACTTTAACAGCAAATATATTCATAAAAATTAATGACAGTTAACATTTATGGAGCACTATCTGTAGATGCCATGTTAAGCATTTTACTGACATCATCACACCTAATATGTGTGCAAATCTAAAGGCAGGTACAACATATGGTTCACATTTTACAGATGAAGAATTTGAGGCTTTATTAGGTTAACTAACTTGCCTCATAAGCAGTGTCAGGATTTGAAAGACTTCATTACATGTGTGGCACCAGCGCTAGAAAAGAAAAACACAACCTCCTGGCTTGGAGGAGATCATAACTAGGAGGGATAGTTATGATTTAGCGTTAAAAGTGGTACCACATAAGTAGATACAAAATATAGGATCTTGAGGAAGGAGTGTCAAATGTGTGATATAAAGACAATATTCATAAAACCAGACAGAAAGCCTCAACCTGTCGGGGCCAAGTGTGCATTCTGGAAGTAGCATTCCCACATGAGAATGACAGATTTTAAAGAGGTTTGTTTTTTTTTTTTAATTTTTTTA
>VBSM01003169.1:20508598-20550603 GCA_008086735.1 Cheirogaleus medius
TCGGAGGGGCATTCCTCAATCGTGTCAGCACCTCGCAGATCACCTCAGAGCCAGGTGAGTGTCTCCCCTCTGCCTCGCCCGCCTGTCGCACCTTTGAGTGATGATTCAAGCTGTGGCTGTGAGGGCGTTTTGGTGACTGCAAAGTACCCTGTGACCTTCTGGGGTGTTACTTGTGCAGTGGCTTCGCGCTGGAGCCTGGTTGGGTCTGGGGTCGTTGAATGGAGTTCACAGTATCTAACGATGCAGCTGGGAGGTCCTGAGAGATTGTCTGCGAAATGGAAGCTTGAGGCCCATAGATGCCTACTGAAGTCCATTAATTGGGCAGGAAACTAGGGTTCTAGTTCCATGACGAATGCGGACTTAAGTTCCTCAACTTTCCACCCCCCTATTATTATAATAAATCCTTCCAAGGAACCTTTAGGACCTGCACTCTGACGATGATAGCAGCATCGACTGCCATTTTTAAATTGAGCATCTACTAAGAGCCCGGCGCTAGGTGGGTTATATACTTGTTTCACTAACATCTCATAATTCTGTGAGGTAGAAATTATCGTTCCCGTTTACAGGTGAAGAAACTTATCAGAGATTTTAAATACCGACAAACAGCTAATAAATGGGGGAGCCTGGAAGTGAGCCCTGTGGTATCTTACTCAGAAGTGTAGTTCTTTTAACCATCTCACATTGTCTTCCCAGTGACAATTTTCTGTCACAGTTTTTGCTCCAGGGTAGTTTGGGAACCAAACATTTTAAAACAAGTGTTTATTATTGCTGTTGCCTTTTGCTACTGTTTTTTGTATAGTGCAGCCTTCTATTCAGAGTGCTTGCATATTCATTATCTCATTGACTCCTCACAGCTGGCTAGAAGGTAAGAAGGGCAGATGTGTGTTATTCTAGTTTTTTTTTGTTTTTTTTTTTTGAGACAGAGTCTCACTCTGTTGCCCCGGCTAGGGTGCCGTGGCGTCAGCCTCGCTCACAGCAACCTCAAACTCCTGGGCTCAGGTGATCCTTCTGCCTCAGCCTCCCAAGTAGCTGGGACTACAGGCATGTGCCACCATGCCTGGCTAATTTTTTCTATATTTTAGTTGGCCAATTAATTTCTTTCTAATTTTTAGTAGAGATGGGGTCTCGCTCTTGCTCAGGCTGGTTTCGAACTCCTGAGCTCAAACGATCCGCCCACCTGGGCCTCCCAGAGTGCTAGGATTACAGGCGTGAGCCACCGCGCCAGGCCATTATTCTAGTTTTTTATATGATGATACCACCTCTTCAGCCTCATACAGCTAGCTAGCTACTGGTAGAACTGGTACTAGACCAGGGTTTGACAAACCATCTGCACTGCCTGTTTTGTGCAGCCAGCTTGTGAGCTGAGAAGAGATTTTAGAAGCTTAAGTGGTTGGAAGAAAAGGAAAGGAACAATAATATTCTGTGATGTATGAAAATTATGTGGAGTTCAGATTTCAGTGTCCATAAATAAAGTTATTGGAGCACAGCTATGCTCACTTGTTTATGTATTGGCCGTGGCTATTTTTATACTAAAAGGTCAAGGTGAGTAGTTGTGATAGAGACTGTGTAGTCTGCATGCCTCAAATACTTACTATTTGTTTCTTTCCAAAAAGTTTACTGACCCCAGGAGGAGACTGTTAGTTTTTTGTTTCCAATAGTAATGCTCTTTCAATTTTAACTCAAAACCACTTAGAAACTCATAATGCATGATAACAGTTAATGTACTTTTATATGTGCTAGGCATTGTTCTAAAGCTTTACCTGTATTTATGTCATTTAATTTTCACAAAACCCTATGAAATATGAACTATTATTTTCATTTTCAGTACGAAGAAGCTGAGGCAGGGAGAGATGATGTAACTTGACTAAGATCTCACAGCTAGTAAGTGGTGGAGCCAGGTTTCAGAATGGCCTAGTTCCAGAGGAGTTTTCATTCCTAGCAATCTAAACTCATAATACTGCCTTTTAAATAATACCAATAAGTAATTTACGGTTAAAAATTTATTTAAGGCAAACTGATCATATCACTAAAGTGGATACTTCCCTTTTTTTTTCTTTTAAGAGACGAGGGTGATATTTTGAAGAGAAATATAACTCTTAGCTATTTATGAGGATTTATATTTAGATATTTTAATCTACAGTCTTCTACTTGTATTTTTCATTTGCAACACAGTTTATGTCTGTAATTTAAATGATATTTTATAAATGGCATATGCCCTTTTTCTTGATCATACAAACTCAAGATGCCTAGTAAACATCTGAGATTCTGTTTATGCCACATAAAAATAGAAGAAAAGGATAACAGACAGAGGCAGTAGATGGGATGAGTATAGAAAAATACTCAAAACAAGATGATGGGCATGTGAATATGTTGGAGCCTTGGGTACTTAAAGTAGGAAAAAAAAAAGAAAACTTTTAGCAGGTGTGTCTGTAAAGTCAGACAAAGGAGTTGGCTGCCTTATATAAGCTTGAGTATGTAAAACATTGACATCACATCAAATTATTTTGAAAAGCTTTTGTCTGCATCAGGAGAAGTTATGTAATATAGTGATTTAAGAGCACAGCTTATAGAATTAGACATGTTGGGTTATGTCTGTTCATCTGAGTGACATGGAGCATTACTTTAAGTAAAATGAGGACAATAATAGACTTACCTCTTAGGACACTTAAAATAACTGAATGAGATAATATTAAGCTTTTGAAAAGTATCTGGCACCAGTTAAGGTCCTAAATATTAGCTATCATATTGTTTATTGTTGTATAACAAACCATCTTAAAACTTAGTGGCTTTACAATATTAATCATTTTATTTGCTTATGATTCCATGAACCAACAACTTGGGTTGAGCTTGGCTAGGTGATTCTGCTGGTTTTGCCTGGGATCACTTGTGTGGCTGCATTTCAGCTGGTAGGTTGACTGGGGCTAGACAGCCTAAAGAAGCCTCATTCACATGTCTATGAGTTGGTATTGGTTGCACATGGAGCACCATCCAAGCAGGCTAGTTTGGACTTCTTCATATGGCAGTCTTAGAGCAGCAATAAAGTGAGAGCTGAGGCTGCAAGGCCTTGAGTTGGAAGGCTCCTGAGACCACCGTCAGATTGGATGATTTGCTAGGAGGATTCAGAGGACTCAGTGTATAGTTGTAGTTATAGCTATGATTTATTTCAGCAAAAGGTTGCAAAGCAAAGTCAGTAAAGGGAAAAGGCATATCGGGTGAAGTTCAGGGGAGACCAAGTACAAGCTTCCAAAGGTCCTCTCCTAGTAGAGTCACACAGGACATGCTTAATTCCTCCAGTAGCAAGTTGTTACAAAACATGTGATATGTTGTTTACCAGGGAAGCTTGTTACAGACTCAGTGCCCAGTATTTTAACTGGGAGCCAAGCACATAGACATCCTCTGGCATGTACCAAAATTCTAGACTCAGAAGGAAAGCAAGTGTTCAACATAAACTATTAATATATTGTATGTACAGTGTAGCACAGTAAGCCACTCTTATTAGAAATTCTCTTGAAATCTAAGTTCTCAGATTCCAGCTTCACAAAGGATAGCAATCAGGTCTGCTGTATTAACTCTTCTGCACAGGCCTCGTAAGGCTTAAACTTAGAATTCCCATAATGTTAGTCTTGCTACATTCTGTTAGTCAAATCAAGTCACAAGTTTGGCCTAGATTCAAAGGGGTGGAAAAATAGATCACCTCTTTGGGGATAACATAGGGATAGGAGGAAATTGGCTATTTTCTTTTCTTTTTTTTTTTCCTTTTTCTGTTTTTGTTTTTGTAGTCTATCACAGATATTACCATCTATCTCTAAACAAATATTTTTAAAATATAGCTTTATTTAGCTATGTCTGTGTCTGTAATTATAAGCTTGCAGAATTTACACGTCTGTTTTGTGTGTATTTTCAGAATTCAAACTTGGATGTTATTTCAAAAAATTTGGCTTAAAAAAACTAAAAGAAAGGAACATATGATTGGGAAGAAATTATATTATTCTGTTTTTCTAAATTTAATTAAAAGCAATCTTGGTAAATATGAAATGACCTCTTGTTCACAATGTAATTTTCTCTAACTGTGCTTGCTTACACATGTTAAATGTTAATTTCCAGTTAAAATAAGGCACTTTAACACTGTATTCTGTCCTACTTTAGCAGAATGGCTGTGCTTAATCAGAAGTCTGTCCTGGATATGATTAAAGAGTTTAGAAGGAATTGGCATGCTCTTTGTAACTCTGAGAGAACTACTCTATGTAGTGCAGACTCCATGCTGTTGGCATTGCAGCTTTCCATGGCAGAGAACAACAAACAGGTTAGTAAACTATATTTAGGTTAACTTGGGTTTTTTTTAATTGATTTTCATTACTGCCTATTTCAGTAAACGTAAGCTTAAGCACATTAATTTCTTTTCAATATATGCCCTCTTATGGTAATGTACTATTTTCACAAATGTCTCTGCATTTCTGTGTCAGAATATTACAATTGGATTTGAAGTGATTTATTGAAAATTAAGGCCTTCATATGTATAATTGAACATAGGACATGCACGTTTGATGTTTAATGGAAAGTTTTAAGATAACATGAATCTATTATTATTATGGTTAAAGTTATTTTTATGTAATAAGACTTCCTTTGTTCCTTAAAAGAAGTTCTAGAAGGCACACATAAGTAATGTTTATTTAAATATAACCACAAAGTATTCTGTCTTTTTAGTCTCTTTTAATGTGGATCAACCTTTCTGTCTTTCATGATTGACATTTTCAGGAGTCACTTATTTTGTAGAGTGTCCCTCAGTATGGGCTGTTTCACTGGTTCCTTGTGCGTAGTAAGCATTTTTGACAGAAATAACATAAATGATGTTGCATCCTTTGAGTGTGTTGCATTGGGAGGAACATGGTATCATTTTGTTCCATTATTGGTGATGTTGGTTTTCACTTGATTAAGGTCAGTTGATTTGTCTGCCAGCTTTCTTCAATATAAAAGTGCTTTATTCCTTTCATAATGAACATTGACTGCCATGCTAGAATTTTTTTTTTTCCTTGGGGCCACAGCATTTTATTATGAAAATAGAATGAAAACTTCAAAAACAAAATGATCCTTTCTAATTTAATGAAAAATTTGTTATTTTTTATTGTTTTCTGCGCGTGAGTTATATGCAACACAATCCATGTTTGTAGAATTCAATTGTCAATATATATTACTTGTAACAGTAAGAACATCAACAAGTTAGATTTTCACAAACCAACTGCAGGGTGTTGCCTTATGAGGCCCTGGGCTCAAAACTAGCATGAGTTAAATACAACTCACATGGCAGTTAATGTGTTAATAAGTAATTTGTATGGAGATATTTTGTGACTTTGTAAGTATTCTGTTCCCTAAAAAACTTACACATACCAGTTTTAGTACCTATTGATGATTCTTGCCTGCATCCATTATTACTGTGAGTTACGAAATGGTGATTTTTGAACTGTACCACGCCTTCTCCATAGTTAGCTGGCTTTCTGCTATAAAGAGCTTTTCTTTTACCTTAACTGATTAATCCCATCAGCATGGGCCAAACAAAATTCTTTTTTATTTAATGGTTTATAACCCATGACAGTCATTCATTTTGCTGCTTAAATTGTCCCAGAATTGGCTGATGGGAGCCCCTTTTGACTCACTTCTGTGTCCTTTTGACATGTATCTGTTACTTTTTGAGTATTTTTTACTTTATGGCACAAGATGTTCTAGGCTTATCTTGTTTTTTCCTGTTCCAGTCCTAGAACCAGATATTTTTTCAAAGAGGCTTGGTTTCTTTAGTGGGGAATGGCATTTAGAAAACAAGATGTCTGTGCTCTAATTGTACTCAGTGCAACTGGGGTGTTACTGCTTCAAGGCTTTTCTAGCTGACAGAACTAGGAATTATATTTTTCACAAGTTTATATTTATTCCTCTAATTTCAATCTAACATGATAGTATTTTTCTTATCTTCCTTTATTCAATATTGTATTTCCTTTTTCTCATGGAAGGTATGCTTTTGGTTCTATTTCACTTAATGTTCTTTCAGCCAATTCAGAATATATTAGGTAAGTCAGAGGAAAAAGAGGAACAACAAACTCCATTCAATGAGAAGAGTAAGTCAAGTCCCTAGTTGGCAAAAATTGCAGGAAGATGAATGTAGGGCATACCTATGTTGCTCAGGGTCCTTTATCATCCAATAAAGAACGGTTAGGAATTCAGTTGAAAGGGACTTCATTAGGGACCAGCATCTCTCTGAGGGATGACTTTTGGGCTTTAATGCTATGAGTAATGCAAAAGACTATAGAAGTTATTGACTAGAGAATAGCATGATGAAATAATATATTAAGAATATAAATATATAGATATATAAATCTAGGGAAAAGAGTCTGGCAATCAGGAGACCAGTTAGGCTGTTGCAAATCTAGGCATGAGCTCATAATGTTCTGACTGTTAAAGCAGTCAGAATGAACAGGAAAGAAGGGATCTGAGAAGTATTCCAAGGAAAAGTTGGTAAGACTGGTTGATGAAACAAAGAATGTAAGAATTAGAAAAGATGCTTTGATCATTTGAGTGGACTGGAGAATAGTTTTGTCATTGCCACTGAAAAAAATAAAATCAAGAAAGGGAACCTGATTTTTTAGGTTGTAGTAGTGGTGGTGAAAGGGGACCGGGGAGGGGATTTACTTTGAACCAATGGTAGAATTCAAGTAGAAATGTTTCTCCAGAGATTGCATTATTCCTTGGTAACATAGTTTAATATCTGGCAGTCTCTCTCAGCAGGAATTTTATATTTACCTTTTTTTCCTCTGTTATTCCGTCTAATGTCAGTTTCCCAAATCAGCAGTGAGAATATAGGGGAAGTTGTAAGATGTATGTGATTACTCATGAGAATTTAGGGAAAATCCTGAATTACCTAAAAAATAATAGCACTTGTTTCTAAAACTAAAAAAAGAAGTAAAGCAAATACATGGAAAGAGAACTCAGAGGAGACAGGTTGTTTTTAAACTCAAAGTCATGAAATTGTTCCTCATCAGTTCCAAATGTAAGTGATTTGTATTGTAAAGGTTAATTTTATGTTATTTGAAAATTTCGAATTTAGTCTACTCAGCAAACAATGAATAAGTGATAATTAGGTTCCCAGAAAATCCTACAAAATTTATTTTAAATCCATAATGTAGATGAAATAGTATATGTTTGTGATAAGAAATTAATGGAAACAATGATGTCACTATACTGCTAATTTAACAGAATGTTTCAAGACATTCCTCATGATGATTCTTGGTCAATCTCTTGTATTTAAAATGGAGCACTAAATGCCTACTGGATGTGCAGGGATGGGGCTTGTCAACCTTACTTGGCTGGGCCATTTGTTTGGGAAACTCTGGTGTTGATAGCTTGATGATGTTCCTTTTGGGTAGACAGTTTCTTCAGAAAAGAGTCTTCTTTCCCCCTGCATGAATGGTATAAAGTCAAGATTGTCAATGTGTTGGGTGCCTGGTGTGAATGTCATGTGATTCCTATGGTTTTCATATGGCACTTCTGCTCTCAACTCTACTCTTCAGAGATTCTGTTTTACTCTCTCCAGGGAATAAAACTTCAATTTCCTGCCAAGATAGATGGTTGTTTTCCCCTTCCTCAGTAGAAATTACTAGGCAAAAATCTAAGTGAAGATTACCAAGAGGAGTAAGCATAATGCTGAAGTGACTTCAAGAATCACTTCACTGGCATATCTCTCCACCATCACCTTCTGCTAAGCACATCTTTTTCCTAATGGACATATTAAGAGGGTTGGCCTTTAGAAGACTTTGGTTTTATATGGCAGGGTGGGTAATGAAGGTCTCTGATTCAGCTTCCCACCTTTTTGGGGCTTTGCCTTGTCTTCTAAACTTTGTGCTCAGTTTATAAAAACCAGGTTCTAGAGCCAGAGAGTGATAGAAGATATGGAGTTTGCCTTTAAGCAAACACAAGCCCCACCTTTTGCTTACCCCTCTGTATTGGTACTTTGTCATTGATTTTGGCCTTTTGTAGTTTCACTTCTCTTTGTAGACCATTTAGTCATGCTTAAAAAAAATTTTCCTATTTTCTCTTATAATTTTAGGTATTCTTTATGGGAGGGTGCAGCACTGGGGAGATAGGTGGTGCTTTCTCTGCATATTGAGGCAGCCAAGTTGCCCTGTTGGTGTGTCTATTTTAAAATTATAACAGATGGTATAAGTTCTTTCCATATCTTGTTTTTTTCGTCCAACATTGTTTTCAAGATATTTTCAGGTGCTGATACAAAAGTTTATCTAATTTATTCATTTTAACAATTGTACATGTCCCTTTATATCTCTGTTACATTTTATTTATTAATGGATCTTTAGATTGCTTAAAGTTTTTTGGTGTTACATTACAGTTCTGCCTTGAAATGAAATGTCTGTGTACTGAGCAAGAGGTTCTCTAGGCCCCTTATTTCTAGTGGTTATATGATAGACACATCTTTATCTCACATGTGGCTGTTAGAATTTACATTTATGTCAGCAGTGTCATTTTCTTATTTCTCTCTCCCCACATTAGGTCTTTTCAAACTTTATCAGAAAAGAGAAAAAATGGTATTTCATTTTAATTTTTCTGATAACTGTAACATTTAAACATTTTAAAAAATGCTTATTTGACCATTTAGATAGTCTCCTTTATAAAATAGTAGAATCATTTTTAATAATGAAATAAACTAGAAACAATTTAAATGTACATCACCCGGAAGTTGAGTCTATGTAGCATGGTAAACCACCAGTGGAATAGTGTGCAACCATTAAAAAGTTTGGGTATATGTACATTTATTGACATGGAAAAATATTCAAGATATATTGTTAATAAATGTTCTAGAGTCAGTCTGCTTGGATTCACAGTCCAGTTCAACTTTTTCTCTGAGTGACCTTAGGCAAATCACTTAATTTTTTAAAAATTAAATTTTTTTAATTGACAAATAAAAAATTGTTTTCATCTTCTACAACATGTTTTGAACTATGTATACATTGGGAAATGACTAAAGTGAGCTAATTAACATGCATTACCTCATGTACTTATCATTTTTGTGGTGAGAATGCTTAAAATCTATTCTCTTAGCAATTTTCAAGGATACAACACATTGTTACTATTAATAACTAAAGTCACCATGTGGTACAGTAGATCTCTTGAAATTATATTCCTTCTATTTAACTGAAATTTTGTATCCTTTGACCAACATCTCCCCCTCTCTGTCCCCAGCCCCCAGCAACTACCATTCTGTTCTTTACTTCTGTAAGTTCAACTTTTTTATACTCACATGTATAAAAAAATATCATGTGATATTGTTTTCTTCAGTGCCTGGCTTATTTCACTTAACATATGTCCTCCAGGTTTATCCATGTTGTTCCAAATGACAGGATTTCCTTTTTTTAAGGCTGCATCGTTTCCATTGTGTATATATACCACATTTTCTTAATCTGTTCATCCACTGTGGACACTTAGGTTGATTCCATATCTTGGCTATTGTGAATAATATTGCAGTGAACATGGAAATGCAGGTATCTCTTTCATGTACTGATTTCATTTCCTATGGATATATATTCAATATTGAGATTGCTGGATCATATGGTAGTTCTATTTTTAATTTTTTGAGAAAACTCCATACTGTTTTCCATAATGGCTATACTAGTTTACATTTCTGCCAACAGTATGCAAGGGTTCTGTTTTCTCCACATCTTTTTAAACATTTGTTATCTTTCCTCCTTTTGGTAACAGCCATTTTAAGAGGTGTTAGGTGATTGATTACTCATTGTGGTTTTAGTTTGCTGATGATTAGTTTCTCTGATGATTAGTGATGTTGAGCATTTTTTTCATATACCTTTAGGTAATTTGTACATATTTGGGGAAATGCCTATTCAGACCCTTTGCTCTTTTTATAAAATAAAAAAATTTGTTAAATTTTAAAATTTATTTTATTTTTTTTAGAGGCAGGGTCTCCCTGTTTCCCAGGCTGGACTTGAACTCCTAGACTCCAGTTATCCTCCTACCTCAGCCTCCCAAGTAGCTGGGACTATAGGTGTGCACCACTACTCCTGGATCCTTTGCCTATTTTTAAATGGGGTTATTTTGTTATTATTAAGTTGTTTGAGTTCCTTATATATTTTGGATATTAACCCTTTATGAGATGTATTGTTGGTAAATATGTTCTCTAATTCCGTAGGTTGTCTCTTTACTCTGTTGATTATTTTTTTGGCTGTGCAGAAGCTTTTTAATTTGATGTAATCCTATTTGTATTTGCTTTTGTTGTCTGTGCTTTTGGGTTTATATCCAAAAAGTCATTGTCCAGACCAATGTCATAGAGCTTTTCTTTTATGTTTTCTTCCATTATTTTTAGTTTCAGGTCTTACATTTAAGTCTTTAATCCATTTTGAGTTGATTTTTGTATAGGGAATGAGAGAACGGTCTAATTTCATTCTGCATATGGATATCCAGTTGTCCAAGCACCATTTTTTGAAGAGACTGTTCTTTCCCCATTATGTGTTCTTAGCATCTTTGTCAAAAGTCAGTTGGCCATAAATGATGTGAATTTATTTCTGGGCACTCTATTCTGTTCCATTGGTCTATGTGTCTGTTTTTATGCCAGTACCATGCTATTTTGATTACTGTAGTTTTGTAATATATTTTGAAGTCTGGTAATACCTCTAGCTTTGTCTAGGTATTACCTCTAGGTAATACCTCTAGTGTAATACCTCTAGCTTTGTCCTTTTTGCTCAAAATTGCTTTGCCTATTGGGGGTCTTTTGTGATTCCCTATGAATTTTAGAATTATTTTTCTATTTCTGTGAAAAGTGTCATGGAATTTTGATAGAGATTATGTTGAATCTGTGTATTGCTTTGGGTAGTATGAACATTTTAACAATATTAATTCTTCTAATCCATGAATACATTTATTTGTGTCTTCTTCAATTTCTTTTATCAGTATTTTATGGTTTTTGGTGTATAAATCTTTTATCTCCTTGGTTATATTTAATACATGGGATTGTTTTCTTGATTCTTTTTCAGATAATTTTAGTGTATAGAAATGATACCAATTTTTGTATGTTGATTTTATATCCTTCTACTTTACTGAATTTGTTTATTCTTACAGTTTTTTGGTGGAATCTTTAGGGGTTTTTTGTATATAAAATCATGTCATCTGCCAACAGGGACAATTTTACTTCCTCTTTTTCAATTTGGATGCCTTTTATTTCTTTCTCTTACCTAGTTGTTCCATTTAGAACTTCCAGTACTATATTGGACAGAAGTGGTGAGTATCCTGTTTTGTTCCTGATCTTAGGTGGAAAGCTTCCAACTTTTTACCATTGAATATGATGTTACTGTGGGTTTGTCATATATGGCCTTTATTGTGTTGAGGTACATCCTGCTATGTCTAATTTGTTGAGAGTTTTTTTTTATCATGAAAGGATATTTAATTTTGTCAAATGTTTTTTTCTGCATCATTTGAGTTGATCTTATTGTTTTTGTGCTTCATTCTGTTAATATGGTGCATCATGTTTATAGATTTGCATAGGAACCATACCTGGGGTAAATCTGACTTGATCCTTGTGAATGATCCTTTTAATGTGCTGTTGAATTTGCTTTCCTAGTATTTTGTTGAGGAGTTTTGCATCTTTGTTCATCAGGGATATTAGCCTGTAATTTTCTTTTCTTGTAGCGTCCTTGTCTGGCTTTGGTATCAAGGTAATGCTGGCTTCATACAATGACTTTGGAAGTATTCCCTCTTCTTCAGGTTTTTGGAAGAGTTCTTAATTGCACATGGAACATTCACCAGATATATGTTAGGCTACAATACAAATCTTAATGAATTAAAGAAGATTGAAATCATATCAAGTATCTTTTCTGATCACAGTGGTATAAAACTAAAAATCAATAACAAGAATTTCAGAAAATTCAGAA
Organism: Cheirogaleus medius; assembly: GCA_008086735.1. Taxonomy (NCBI): domain Eukaryota; kingdom Metazoa; phylum Chordata; class Mammalia; order Primates; family Cheirogaleidae; genus Cheirogaleus; species Cheirogaleus medius. The sequence goes on from VBSM01003169.1 coordinate 20,520,532, forward strand.
ACGTGGAAATTAAACAACATGCTCATGAACAACCAATGGTTTGAAGAGGAAATTAAAGGGAAATTTAAAAATATTAATATCTTGACACAAATGAAAATGGAAGCACAGCATAGCAAAACTTATGGGATAAAGCAAAAGCAGTTCTAAGAGGAAAGTTTACAGCAATAAATGCCTACATCAAAAAATAAGAAAGATCTTAAGTAAACCACCTAATGTTATGTGTAAAGGAACTAGAAAAAGAAGAACAAACTAAGCCCAAAGTTAGCAGAAGGAGGGAAATAATAAAGATTATAAAAGAAATAAATGAAATAGAGACTAGAAAAACAATAGAAAAGATCAACAAAACTGAGAGTTGGTTTTTGAAAAGATAAACAAAATTGACAAACCTTTAGGTAAACCAAGAAAAAAGAGAAGACTCAAAATCAGAAATGAAAGGAAACATTACAGCTGATACCACAGAAATGCAAAGGATCATACGAGACTACTATGAACAATTTTATGCCAACAAATTGTATAACCTAGAACAAATGGATAATTTCCTAGACACATACAACCTACCAAGACTGAATCATGAAGAAATAGAAAATCTGAGTAGACTAATAACAATTAAGGAGATTGTATAATAAAAAATCTTTTATCAAAGAAAAGTGCAGATCCTGATGGCTTCATTGTTAAGTTCTACCATTTAAAGAACTAATACCAATCCTTCTCAAACTTTTCCAAAAAACCGAAGAAGAGGGGATACTTAGCTCATTTTATGAGGCAAGTATCCTTCTTAGATTTTCTGTTGATTTCCTTTGCTTATTTTACTATTGAGTTGTTTTTGTCTCTTGGTTATTTGGAAAAGTTCTATATATATTTTAGATACTCTCTTTGTTATACACTTTGTTGATATGGTAGGGAAGGCAAAATTTTACCTCTACCTTTTTAGGGTTTTTCAATTGGGCCTGAGAATTAAGTTGACTTAAGACAGATCAATAAGCAAAAATCATACAAATTTGTTCAATAAAAGTGTTCCAAGGTACAGGAAACTTCATAAGGAAATGAAGACCCAAAGATGAGTTTACAGTTGAACACTTATGTACTGAATTGGACAAAGACTAGTAGCAAAATGAAAATGTGACAAGGCAAAGTGTATTGGGCTAGGGTAATTAATTGGATGGAGGAGTGGCCAGGAAGAAAAGGGTTAGTTTAACAAGGTTTGTTTGTTACAGACTTCACTACACCTCAATTTCCTATCCTTGATAATAAGAGTGTTACTTTTCTTCTTGTATAGAGAGTACATCTTTCACATGTGAAATTCATCTCCTGCTTTTAAGAAACAGAAAGAAGTTCACAGTGATTGTGTATCTTCTGTTTTTCAAGTACTTTTAAACCCAATATTCAGTATGCCAGAGCGGCATAATCTGAGGTGGCATCCATGTTCCTAACTCTTTTAGTATTTTCCAGTGCACTCCCTTTTACTTACTTTCACTGTATACATTTCCCTTACCTTGTTCTACTAGCATTTATGTGGGAGACCTCTCTACTGAGTCTTAATCTTGTATAATCAGGTACTGCTGGACATCTTTACCTTAATTTCCCACACCTGTCTCCACATCAGTTTTTAAAATAGAGCACATGGTTTGCTTCCTCAGCTTATTTTCCCAGTCATATTTTTAGTCTCAATGATACATACCATTGTCACTGAAGCTGGACATGCATAGGTCATCTTAGAGTATCTTTTCTTTGCTCCCCATTGTAATCCATATCCAAATCTTGCCAATTTTATTGCTTGAGTATTTTTATTTTAATTTTTTCTTCCTTAGTAATCCAAAGAAATAGCTCCAAGTTAAGCAATCTGAGGATATTGAATAAACAAAGTAGCCAAAGGTTAAACTTTGGTGACCACATACCAGAAAATAATGAGAGAGAGAGAAACAGGCAGTTATAATATAAGAAATCAATATTGTATCATGATCGAAAAAGTGTTATTCTAGAATCAGACCATATTTCAAATTTCATAAATCAAATTCTTATGTTTATGAATGACTTTAAAGAAATATTAATAAATATATCTTATAAAAAAGCTAAGTGAAATATAATCTGAAAAACTTCATTCTAAAAATTTTGATATTGAAATAGTCAATCCTAGTCTGTTTTTCTTTAGGGCTTATCTGTGTAGCAGTCACTCAGTGTCTCATTCTACTTGCTAATATTCTACTTGCTAATTCACTTAATTCACTGTGAAAGTTCAGACTCTGGGTGGGAAAGAAAAGGAGAGGTGACTCGTAACTGAGCTTTTCACAGTTTGTGTGTGCACATGTGCAGTGGTGATGGTGGGTTGCAGTTCAGTTTTACTTCTACATTAACATTCCACATACACAGCTCAGGAATCCTCAACTGTGCTCAGTCTTCCCAAGCAGTCAGCAATATGAAACAACATGCACATATGCCTGCTGGTGCATTCATAAGTAGCATATAGTGGTAAAAAGGAGGAGTTTGTTGTATATATCCATTACTTATGTTTTTTATCCTGTGTTTGAGCTATACTTAGTAGGTTTTTAATTCTCTGAAGTTTGAGAGCACAAGTCCTAAAGTACAGTTCTTTCAACTGAATTTGACCATAGTAAAACTTTCTATTTCAAAATATTAATTAAGGAGGTACAGATGTTTTTGTTGCATGGATATCTTGTATAATGCTCAAGCCAGGGCTTTTGGTGTGCCCATCATCAGAATAGTGTTCATTGTACCCATTTTTAATCCCACACTCCCCCTCCCACCCTCCCTCCTTCTTGGTTGCTCATGTCCTTTATATTGCTTTGTACCTGTGTGTATCCACTTACTAGTGAGAATACAAGGTGTTTGGTTTTCTATTCCTGAGATACTTTACCTTAGGATAATGGTCTCTAGTTCCATCCAAGTTGCTGGAAATGACATGATCTCATTTCTTTTTATAACTGAGTAGTACTCCATGCAATACACATAACACATTTTCTTTATCTACTTATGAATTGATAGTCTCTTAGGTTGATTCCACTTTTTTGCAATTGTGAGTTGTGCTGTGATAAACATTTAAGTGAAGATGCCTTTTTGATAAAATGACTTCATTTCCTTTAGGTTCATACTCAGAAGTGGGATGGTTGGATCAAATGGTAGATCTACATTTATTTCTTTGAGGAATCTCCATGCTGTTTTCCATCCCACCAACAGTGTATAAGTGTTTCTCTTTGCATCCATATGAGCATCTATTGTTTTTTGACTTTTTAATAATGGCCATTCTGATAGCAGTAAGGTGGTATCTCATTGTAGTTTTAATTTGTTTTAGTTCTTTGTAAAATCTGGTTATCAGTCCTTTGTTGGATGTATAGTTTGTGAATATTTTCTTCCCTACTGTAGGCTGTCTATTCACTCTGTTGATTATTTTCCTTGCTGTGCAGAAACTTTTTAATTAAGTACCATTTATTTATTTTTGTTGTTGCTATATTTGCCTTTGGGGTTTTAGTCATAAATTCTTTGCCTAGTCTGATGTCTAGAAGAGTTTTTCTATATTTTCTTTTAGAATTTTTATGGTTTCTTGCCTTACATTTGTCTTTGATCCATCAATATTGTATATGATGAGAGAGAGGATCCTGATTCATTCTGCATGTGGCTACCCAATTTTTCCAGCATCATTTATTGAATAGGGAGGGCTTCCTTTCCTCATTGTATGTTGTCTTCTTTGTCGAAGATCAGTTGGTTGTAGATAAATGGTTTTATTTCTGGGTTCTTTATTCTGTTCCATTGGTCTATGGCTCTACTTTTATACCAATACTATGCTGTTTTGGTTACTATTGACTTGTAGTGTAATTTGAAGTCAGATAATGTGATGCCTCCAGATTTTTTCTTTTTGATTAAGATTGCTTTGCCTATTCGGGCTCTTTTTTGGTTCCAAAGGAAGCTTAGGTTTCTTTTTTATAGATCTGTGATATATGACTTTGGTATTTTGATGGGGATCATGTTGAATCTGTAAATCACTTTGGGCAGTATGGACATTTTAATGCTGATTCTACCAATCCATGAGCAGGAAATGTTTTTTCACTTGTTTCCGTCATTTGCGATTTTTTTTTATCAGTGTCTTGTAGTTCTCTTTGTAGAGATCATTCACCTCCTTGGTTAAATATATTCCTAGGAATTTCATTTTCTTTTTAGCTATTGTGAATAGTATTAACTCCATCATTTGATTCTCCATTTGACTGTTATGAGTTTATATAAATGCTACTGATTTATGTACATTGATTTTGTTACCTGAGACTTTGCTGAATTTATTTATCAATTCCAGAAGTTTTTTGGTGGAGTATTTAGGGTTTTCTAGATACAAGATTATATCATCAGCAAACAGGGATAGTTTGACCTCCTCTTTTCCAATTTGGATACCCTTTATTTCTTTCTCTTGCCTGATTGTTGTGGCTAGGACTTCCAATGCTATGTTGAATAGAGGTGGTGACAAGTGGGCATCCTTGTCTTGTTCCAGTTCTTAGGGAGAATGCTTTCAATTTTTCCCCATTCAGCATGATGTTATCTGTGGATTTGTTATACATGGCTTTTATAATTTTTAGGCATGTTCTTTCTACGCCTAGTTTGTTGAGGGTTTTTATTATGAAAGGGTGCTGGATTTTATTAAATGTTTTTTCTGCATCTGTTGAGATGATCATGTGGTCTTTGTTTTTGTTTCTGTTTATGTGGTAAAACACATTTATTGATTTGTATATGTTAAACCATCCTGGCATGCCTGGGATGAAATGAAACCCACTTGATTATAGTGGATTATCTTTTTGATGTGCTCTTGAATTTGGTTTGCTTGTACTTTTTTGAGGATTTTTGCATCTGTGTTTATAAGGAATTTTGCCCTGTAGTTTTCTTTTTTTGTTGTATCTTTTCCTGGCTTTGGTGTTAAGGTGATACTGGCTTCATAGAATGAGTTAGGAGGGGTTCTCTTCTTCTCAATGTTATGGAATAGTTTCTCTAGGATAGATACCAGTTCTTCTTAGTAGGTCTTGTAGAATTCAGCTGTGACTCCATCTGTGAATCCAGCTGGTCTGGGGCTTTTGTTTGTTGGTAGATTTTTTTTCTTTTTTTTATTACTGCTTCAACCTCACTGCTTGTTATTGGTCTGTTCAGGATTTCTATTTCTTTCTAATTCAAGCTTGGGAGGTTGTGTGTTTCTACGAATTTATCCATTTCCTCTAGGTTTTCTAGTTTTTTTAACGTAGAGGTTTTCATAGTATTCACAGATGATATTTTGTATTTCTGTGATGTCAGTTGTAATGTTTCCTTTTTCATTTCTCTTTGAGGTTATTTCAGTCCCTTGTCTTCTATTTCTGGTTAATCTGGTTAGTGGTTTATCAATTTTATTTATCTTTTCAAAGAACCAGCTTTTTGTTTCATTGATCCTTTGTATTATTTTTTGGTTTCTATCTCATTTAGTTCTGCTCTGAGCTTTGTTGTTTCTTTTCTTCTGCTGGCTTTAGAATTGGTTTGTTCTTTTCCTAGTTCCTTGAGATGTGACATTAGGTTGTTAATTTGTGATCTTTCTGTGTTTTTGATGTAGGCATTTAAGCTATGAACGTTCCTGTTAGAGCTGCTTTTTCTGTATACCATAGATTTTGAAGGCTTGTGTCCCCTTCGTCATTAAGTTCGAGGAATTATTTGATCCCCATCTTAATTTCATCAATGTCCCAAGGATCATTCAGCAGCAGGTTGTTTAATTTCCATGACTTTGTGTAGATTTGAGTGTTTCTCTTGGAATTGATTTCTGGTTTTATTTCACTATGGTCTGATAAGATATATGGTATGGTTTCGATTTTTTTTTAAATTTGCCGAGACTTGTTTTGTGGCCTAAGATATGATCAGTCTTGAATAATGCCCCATATGCTGATTTGAAAAATGCATACATATTCAGTAGTTTTGGGTAGAATGTTCTGTAAATGTCCATTAGGTCCATTTGTTCTAGAGTCCCATTGAAGTCCAGTGTTTCTTTAATTCATTTTCCGCTTAAATGATCTGTCCACTTTTCTCAGTAGACTGTTGAAATCCCCAACCATTAAGATGCTACTGTCTATTTCTTTGCTTAGATCTAGAAGAATTTGCTTTATGAAACTGGGAGCTCCTGTGTTAGTTGCACATATATTTAGGATTGTTATCTCTTCTTTTTGAATTGCTCCCTGTACCATTATATAATAACCATCTTTGTCTTTTTTTTTTTTTTTTACCATTGTTGATTTAAAGTCTATTTTATCTGATATGAGAATGGCTACACCTATTTGCTTTTGATTTCCATTTGTGTGGAATGTTTTTTTCCATCCCATTACCTTGGGTCAGTGTGAATGTTTGTGGTTTAGATGTGTTTCTTGGAGACATCATATATTTGAATTGTGTTTTTTCATTCATTCAGCCAGTCTATGTCTTTTAAGTGGAATATTCATACCATTCACGTTGAGTGTTAGTATTGATGTATAGGATGCTGTTCTGTTCAATATGTTGAATGATACTTTATTGTTTTATTTTTCTTCTTGTGCTATTTTATAAGAGCTGTTAGCGGTTTGGGTGCTTTTACACTGGTTGGAATCTGTTGTGCTGTTGCATGTATAATGAACTTTTTATCATTTCCTATAATGAGTCTAGTAGTGACAAATTCTCCTAGTGTTTGCTTGTCTGGGAAAGACTATTTCTCCTTCATTTATGAAACTTAGTTTAGCAGGATACAAAATTCTTTGCTGGCAGTTATTCTCTTTATAGAGACTAAAGATAGGACTCCATTTGTTTATAGCTTGTAAGTTTTCTCTTGAAAAGTCTGCTGTTAGTCTGATGGATTTTTCTTTGTAAGTTACTTGATGTTTTCGCCTCACAGCTTATAGGAATTCCTCCTTTGTGTTGACTTTGGCCTGTCTGATGACTATATGCCTCTTTTCAATGAATCTCCCAGGTGTTCACTGAACTTGAATCTGGATGTGTAAATTTCTAGCAAGACCAGGGAAGTTTTTCTCAATTATTCCCACAAACAAATTTTCCAGGCCTTTTGCTTTTCCTTCTTCACCCTCAGGGATGGCTATGATTCTTATATTTTTCCATTTTACTTAATCCTATATTTCTCATCAACTTTGTTCATTCCTCTTGATTCTTTGCTATTTATTTTTGACTGGGTTAATTCAAAAGAGTTTTCTTAATGCTCTGAAATTCTTTTTTCTGCTTGGTTTACATTCTTAGAAGTTTTCACTGTGTTTTGTATTTCCCTTAAGGCATTTTTCATTTCTCGAAATTCTATTTTTTTTAATATCTCTGTCTGTTCAGTAAATTTTTCATTTATTTCCTGAATTGTTTTTCTAGTTTCTTTGAATTGGTTTTCCCTTTTCTGATGGCTCTCATTGAGCTTCCTTACAGTCCATATTTGGAATTCTTTATCTGTCATTTAATTATTTTCACTTTGGTTTGTATCCATTGCCAGAGAGCTGGTGTGCTCCTTGTGGGTGTCCTTTCAGTCTTATTTTTCAGACTTCTGGAGTTTTTGCACTGATTTCTTCTCATCTCGAGCAGCTGTCGCTTCTTGTTTTTGGATTTTCTTTTGCTTAGATAAGGCTTCCCCCCGCCTCCATTCTTAAGGGTGTGTCTGTAGCATATATGGGGTAAGGACCCTTGGCTTTGCTTGTGGGTAATTTGATGGGGGTCTAGGTTCTGGATTGATACCTTGGTTATAGATATCCTTAGTGTGGTGGTTTTCTAAATTGGAAGTTATTTGTAGGCTGTAGTGGTAGTGAGCTATGTGTGTGGGTAGATTCCCTAAGGGAAGATGGAGGTCTTTGAAATTCTTTCTCTTTTCCCAGCCCATTGGTCTTCTTAACAGTGTGAATTATAGTGGGACACCCAGTTTAATCTCTGAGACAGTAGGTGGTGCTCGTGGGCAATACTCTACTATGTCCTCTGTGACTGAATTAGTAAACGCTGTATTGGGCTGTACAAGTTGTCCTTTCTGCCAGTAGGTGGCATTCACAGTTAAAAGCCAGCTGCAGTGGTATTTTTTTGGGACCTGTGACTGGCTCTAGTCAATCAGGAGAAGCACTTGATCAGGAGAAGCACTCTGGTACCCCAGGTGATGGTTGGGACCCTGGACTCCCTGGGGACTCCTTATTCTCTACCACAGCATAGGTGAGTGGAGGAGTGAGGATAGGTGGGGCTGGGTTGGAGGAGCCTGCTTTCAGGCTTCACAAAGGCAGGCACAAGAGCTGTCTCAGCTTTGGTCAAGGGTTAGCTTCCCGGTCACTAGGAAAAGCCACCAGGGAGATCTGAAGTTGCCCCAGCAAGCCAGATAGTCTGTTCATTGAGGTGGGGCTGTCTGGGATTCACAGTCTGGCTGATGAGAGTGAATTTCACTTTTTCCCCTCTTCTCTTGCCTTGTGTATCTCCTTCCAGGTGCCAGCAGCAGCCCAAATTAGCTGAGCTCATTAGCAATGGTGCTGCCATAGGCTGGGAGCTTCCTTTCCCAGGATCCAGCTACAGATTGAAAATGTGGCTTTCCTGTTAGGGGATGGGTACCCTGCAAGTGCGCTGGGGCTGGCACTCTTCTTTTAGTTCCACCCACATGGGCTACCTCCTCTCCCAACATTAGTTCACAGATCTCCCCTCTGTGCCCTTAGCAACACGATCTAAGTCCTAGGGAATGGGATCCAGCCTCTGCGCCTGTCCTCTCATTCCCCACGTTCAATCCCTGACCTTGTGAGGGAGAATGGTACTGGTCCTGAGTTGCCTGTGGAGTGGTCAAGCAGGCTTAATGTCCCTCCGTTTTCGGTTATGCTCTGCTCTGCTGGAGCAACCAGGCGAACAGCACTGGGGAGGGCTGGTAAGCAGGAAGCTCACAGTCAGAGCACTCCTTGGTCTGTTGCAGGTCTTAAGAGGAAAGGTGTGGTGAGTGCACCAAGAGAGGGGAAGCAGCCACTTTTGAGAATCCTTGTTCTATTGTTCCTTGGGGCACCTATGCCAACTCATGTGTGAACTGCCACTCATCAGTGAGGAGAGGCTAGGGAGGAGAAGAGTCTCAATGGAGAAGAGCTGGCACTCTTGTCCCCCTTGTCCCTCTCCCTGGAAGGCAGCTCGCCCAAAATGCTCTGGGATTACATAGTTGCCCTGGGACCCAAGGATCTCTTATGGCCACTGTAGTCTGGGCAAGATTTGGGGAATGTTTATGTGGGGACCAGTGACATGAAAACTGAAGGGCTGAAGCTCCCTGGGGAGGACAAAGGCACACAATGGGTGAAGAAACAGTATGGCGCCCATCACCTCAGCTCAAGTCTGTGGTGAGAGGAAGTGAACCCAAGGGAGTTGGCAGCCAGTGCTTTATTCTCAAAAAGCTCCCAGTTCACTGGTGGCAGCAGCTTTTGGGCTCATCAGGTTACAGAAGCTCTCCAGCAGCTCGGGAGCCTGTAGTCTGCCAGAATTGTGAGGGAAGGAGAAACAAAACCCCCACTTACACTTTCTATAGGGCTGCAGATTCCTTGGGGGTTGATCTCTGCCAAAATCTTGCTCCTTTATGTTCTGTGTGCAACTTCTTCCTGTGGAATCTCCTGTAGGTTCTGGCACTTTTCACTCAGAATTACACCTGAGTTACATTTCTTTTCATCTAAAACTTTCCCTTCTTTCTAAGACCATCTGGTGACCAGTGTCTCTAGTCAGCCATCTTACCTCACCCCTCTAGTAACACTTTTGAATACCTAGTAGAGTTGTTAGTTTGTGTAATGACATGTTTGTTTTCTTAACTGCTTGAGTGAGAGAAAAGAAAAGGTATATTAAAATAACCTTTTGGGTTTTAGGTTTTTGGCTTGTTTTTTGAGGGGGGGAAATTTTACAGCTTTAGGTACATAATACTTCTATAGCAGTTTTATACTGCTAAAGGTTTAACCTATTATAGATTCACTGAGGACTATTGACTTCAGTATATTGCAAACATACATGACTTCATTAGGTGCCAAATAATATTTTGGCCTTTTCTTTCTTTTAAATTAGCTTCATAGTTTGAATTGGCCTGGCAATTATGTTATATACACTGTTTTCCACCTTAGTTTTATTAAGAAGGTTACAAGGTTCCATTGCCTAAAACAGATGAAGGTATTAATTTTATAACTTCATGGAAAGCAATCACAATAACTGTAGCTGACTGTAACGGTGACCTAACAAATAAGAAGAAACAGGTTTTTAAAATTGTATTATATTTATCCCCATCCTTCCCCCCAAAACAATTACTTTACTTTGAATAGGGGAAGAGAAAGAAATTGACATGTTTGATTACCTACCATTTATCAGGTGTTATTTAATCTGTATAATCTCATTTTATAACCAAAGAAACTTACTCAGAAGGGTTTCAGGATGTTACCCAAAGTCACACAGCCAGTTAGTGCTCTTATGTAGACCTTTCTTTTCTCTAATGATAACAAAATGTCCAGTTTAATTAAAAATGTAAAGTTTATTTAAAATTTTAATTATAAAAATAACTTTGCTATAATATACAAAGTACAAGTTTTCTGAAAAATGTGTAACTTGCTTTTTCTCATTTTATTCTTGTGAAATACAATCCTCCTTATGTTCATCAGAGAATTAAAGCATTGAACATTTTGAACTTCCTTCATATTAGCCAGCTGGCATGTTTTCCTAGCAAAACATTTTCTGATTTGACCACAGACTCTCTCAATCAGTTGTTACTGGTTTGAATAATAGAATATGCTGTCATGGTGGGCACCTGATCATGAAAATTTATTTCTGGACTGCATTTTTATTTGGATTTAGAATGTTTTTACAATCCCAGTATAAACACTGTTAATCTAGTCAAAACCTTTTCTTACAAGAGCAAGAGCTTGCATAGTTTTATTTAACTAGTTATAGTCAATAGAGTGAGAATAAATTATACATTTACATTAGACAAAATCTTGATTTATTTTAAACATGAACAATGTTATACTAAAAATAATTTTAGGAATTTTTAAGATAAAACAGTTTAGTTGTGAAACTTTAACTAGATTTATTTAATTTAAATACCATTTGGAAATTTTCTGGTGTGTAACCTTTGTGGGATTGGGAAGTAAATTATACAGTTTTGGTGCAATGCTGGGGAATTGCAAACCTGTCTTACATTGGAGTAATGGATCCGAGGTTTTTGAGAGTACTGATTTTTTTTCTGGTTGTTAATTGAAGCAGTTTCATGAAATAGAATTAATATTTATATTCATGATATAATAAGCCACTACTCTAAGGACAATGAGGATAATTTTCTTAGTTGTATCCATATAGATGAGTAAGGAGCTATTTTTTTAGGGCAATTTGGATAACTTGTCTTAAATTTGGATAGTAAGTAGTCAAAGTGGCTATTATAAAAAATATATAAAGATATAGATTTAAAGGAGTCAGTTATATAGAAAATAGTATATTATTTGAGTGTGTTTGATTTTCTATTGTTTGTTGTATAAGGATGATTACAATTTAGTTCTAGTGAACTATAATCCTATTTAATCATCCGCTCATCTTAGTTTTTATTTTTTTAATTAAAAAAAAATTTAGAGACAGGGTATCACTCTGTCACTCAGGCTGTCACTTCACTCTAATTGTGAAGTCAATTAGATCTAATTAAAATTTAATTTGTATTTTTTATCTCAATTGTAAAGCTAGAGTGCAATGGCCCAGTCATAGCTTGCTACAGCCTCGAATTCCTGGGCTTAAACGATCCTCCTGCCTCAGCCACCCTAATAGCTAGGACTACAGGTATGCACCACCACATTTGGCTATTTTTAAAAATTTTTTGTAAAGCTAGGGTCTTACTATGTTGCCCAGGCTGGCCTCGAGTCCCTGCCGTGCCCAAAGTGCTGGAATTACAAGTGTGAGCCACTGCATCCAGCCATCCCACCCATCTTTAAATGTAATTAATGGACAAGTCTTGCTGTTAGCAGAAACTACTAACATATTAAAGGAACTTAACTGTAAAAGATAGCAGCATATTACATTTCACAAAACCATATATGGATACTTAAAAACATTTGTTATTCATGCTGTATTTGAATGGAACAGTTAGAATTTTTTTCTGAATTAGGGCTGACATTTCTTGGAAGGCAGCATTATTAATATCTGGAATATTAATGAAGGAGCAGAATGTAATCAATAAAAAATAAACAAACCTTCAACATTTCTACTGAGAGAATTTATCATGTGGATATTGAAGAAGAGGCTTTAAAGAAAGCTTTATAGTTCGATTAAAATATTGACATGCAGACATGTTGGTAACATTAGTGGATCTCTAAGCAACTATATGTCACTGTAGCCAGATTACCTTCTGTTTTATTCCTTCTGGTAAAAATAGAAAGCCAGTCAAAAAAGAGAAAGAAAAGGAATAATTTTACCTGATTAGTAACATCGGACAACGTATAGAAAGCAACCTGACTATGGCTTTTTTGCACTTGTTTGTTACAGTTTCATGTGTATATGAGCAGCGAAGAATCAAAATTATTCTCTGGTTTTAGCACCGATATTTTGCTTTCCCTTTAATTAATGAAATGAAAGACAATTTAAAGAAATAATCTCTATGACCATATTTTAAGACAAACACTTGGAATATTGTGTTATGTGGGAATTCACTATGGCATTGACAATTTTAAATAAGAGGTTAAAAATACATGAGCTAAAAGGAACTAAATATTAACAGAATCAAATGTTTCCCCAATCAATAGTACTTAAGTATAGCTTACTGCCCACCCATTCCACCACTTTGGGTAGAAGAAATTTAATGAAGTTTGGGAAATAAGACAGTGACTATATATTTGCCAATTTTGTCATATGCTAACCTGCCTTATTTCATATTTTATAAAATCATCAAAACCTTTTTCCTTTATATTTGGTTTCTAAAATTATTTCATTGCTCAACTTGGATGTTCTCTTTAAAGCCACAAGAATTCGGTATAGACTTTACTATGACAAAGTTTCATTTGTATTTTTTATCTCAATTGTAAGTTAATGAATATTCTGGCAACCAACTTTATCTTTTTTTTTTTTTTCTTTTTGCATCATCTTTTTCAGCACAGTGGAGAATTTACAGTCTCTCTTAGTGATGTCTTGTTGACCTGGAAATACTTACTACATGAGAAATTGAACTTACCGATTGAAAATGTTAAAGTGATTGACCATTATGAGGACATTAGAAGGACCTATGATGATTTCTTAAAGAACAGTAATATGTTAGATCTGATTGATGTTTATCAAAGATGTAGGATTTTGACTTCTAATTGTGAAAATAACATGATGTCTCCTGTAAGTATTTTTTAAATAATTCTATTTTAATCAGAATTCAACTAGATTTATTTTGATTTTAAACTTTAGTATCATCAGTTATAGTAACTTGATAATGTTTTTGCTTGTGAGATCATGTTAAGAATGGAAAATTTAGCTACTTGAAAAGCTAGTTATTACTTGAAAGAAATATTTTGGTGGTAAATTTTCTTGGACTTGTGTTATTGTTATTTGGTTGCTATAAGAACAGCTTCTTTTTAGAGCAAAAATTTTATAACAAAGAAATCAGTCCCAAGTGCCTAATTTATTTTTGAATTATGTCAAAGATTGCTTTCTTACTTTATACTTTCTTGATTTAACATGCATCTGTTCATTTGGAATATGTTGTATAAATGATTGGTATGGCTTTATCAATTAATAATAATATTTTATTAGATGGGGATATTCGTTTTATGAGAATAGTATGATGCAATGTACATGAGATAATAGACTATTCCTTTTTGCACAAACATTTCATTATTTTTTGATGAGATATAAATTTAAAAATTCAATGGAGTAGCTTCCCTTGCAGTTCAGTTTTGTCTATGTTAGAATTTATAAACTGTTTTAGAATATATTTAGACAGCTCTAGTTTTTTTAAAGTGTTGGAAATATTTTTCATTATCTTAACATTTACTGAGTGCCAATAAAGTAGTAACTAGTGGTAATTAAATAATTATAGCTACAATTAGAAGAAAATGTTTACTGTATTTTGTAAGATATTCAAGTATTTTGTAATTATATCTATATAATACTTGGGAATAGTATTTTGGCTAATTATAATAGAAGCCTCTACTATGTCAATTGTTTACAGAAAATATAAGTTTATTTCATTCTTCTATAAAAGATATCTAAAGGACTGATATGATAGCTCTGTGGTTATCAGAGACCCAAGCCTTTTCTGTCATTCTGCTCTCCTGTCTTAGTTCTTGGCCTCTACCTTCAAGACCATCTCATGGTCCAAGAAGACTGTTGGAGCTCCAGACATGATATCGGTATTCCTTGCAACAGGAAGTAGTAAGGGAGAACAGTAATCTCCCTTCCTTTCAAGGAGACATAGCACTTTTTCTTTCATCTCCTTGCCCAAAGGTTAGGCACATAGCCACACCAAACTGCCAGGGAGGTTGGAGAGAATATAGTTCTCATTCTGGGTAGTAACTTGCCAGGATAAAAACAAAAGCTCTATTACTGGAGAAGAAAGGGATAATGGATATTGACAGGCAGCTTGCTGTCTTTGCTTCATTGGGTGGGCTATCATGAAAACCTTTGCCCTATTGTAACTTCCTCAATACACGTGCACAAACATGCATGTATGTACCCACATGTGCATACCCACACTATGGTAAGGATACTTATAAGTGAAGATAGTGTTTTTTTTTTTATTTCCTCCCTAGCTGTATTTCATTTACTTGCTTATAGAGATGATTTTTGACTACTTTTCACATAGTTGATTTAGAAAGACTAGTCATACATAAGTATTGGATTATAGGAACAACAAAGAAGATTTTCTGATAAACCAGTGATAGTATAATCTACTTGAGGTCTTTGAGCACATTGCTTTCAACCTATCCTTTGCCCCGTCTATTATTAAGTCCTCTAATAAATCTCCTCATTTGAGTGGATCAACTTATAGTATGAGATATATATATAAGGGTACACATTTGAGGTTGTCAATGTGGGAGACTGTCTACAAATGTCAACATGTCTTCTTTGCAGAACACCAGGAATGAAATTGAAGCTGCTAAGATGGTAGTACAAAGAGTAGAAAATGTTGGGTATTTAAACCCTAGAAGAATAACAACTTGATCTCTGATACTTATGTTTGCTATAGGGAAATATTAGTGAGGAAAAAGTAGACAGGAAAATATATCCCTAGATTGATTTCTCAAAATTGCACTATCTATAACTCTAATTTATGCTAAAAGTATCTTTAAAGATATGTATCAGAATATTTCAAACAGTTCGGAATTTCATGATCCTAAATTTTCATGAACCTGATATCAAGTTTGTTTCTTGTTGTAGCTTAAATAAGGCAGAAATTATGAGGAATTAAAGCTAAACAAGTCAATTCTGGGAACATGTTAACTTGAACATTGCCCTTTTCCCCTTTACTCCCTACTTATAATTCTTCTCCTAAGGAATGGGCATCTGGTAGCATATAAGGCCTTAAATCCTAACTGGAATCTAAGTAGAGAGAATTGGAACAGGGCACGTGCTTTCTTATGAACTGAACAGGTATCTGGAAGACAGCATCAGAGACCTAGGGTGAGGAGCAGAAATGGTAGATCCTGAGAAGATCTTAGTCTCAGAGATCTGTTGATCTTCCCCTCTGGGGAAGGTCAACAAATGTCCTCTGTGAGTATGTCCAGATTCCCTGACCCTCAAGTCAAGAAGTAGCTGAATGGATGGGCTTCCTATTGGTGAGGCTTGGGAAAACACATGAAGACTTTTCCTTGGCCTCGGTGGGTAACTGGCAGTTTGTTTCTCCACTGCTGCTCAGTAGGTATAGAGACCATTTCAATTTCCATAAGGTACCTCAACAGTTTGATCTGAGCCCCAAAGAGCCAATGAAGAAAAACAACAAACCACCTCAGGATTGCCAGCAGCCGGAGAAGGATGAGTCAGCTGACAACACACATGCTCAACAAAATAGAGCTGCTAGAGCTCAATGACAGCAACTTGATACATAAAAATATTAATTACTTAAGGAAATTCAAGGATAGCACCCCCCACATTAAAAAAAAAAGAAAAGAAACAAAACACACAGCTGCCAGGGCCTGAGTTCAGGGCGCTGGGCTCACGTGGTGGGCGGGTGCTTCAACTGTCCAGAGCTGGGAAGCGGATGGAGACAGAGGCGCAGATTCTTGGGTTGAACCCCTCTGAATCCGAGAGCCCTTCTTTCGTGATGAGAAAGCCACCCTTGCGAAAGCTTACACAACACAGCATCCCTGAAGAAGTGTCCCTTAGCTGCAGACTAAAGGCCCTGGGAGATGCCTCTTACCTCAAGAAATGTGGTGCTGCGGGAGAGTCCCCAATGCCTGCACACTCTTTTCAGGACCTCCCGATCCACCTGGCAGGGGTCAGCTCTGTGGTCACCTTAAGAAAGCAGAGGCGTTTTACTGCCCGTGCCTCTAAGGAGTCCAGTGGGCAGTTAGGGCCCAATCTGGACCTCTCAGCTCCTAGAGAAGATCTGCCTGTGTCGGCCTTATTGGCCCAGCAGGAGCAGAAGGGAGAGTCCCACCCAGCAAGGAGCTGGCCACAAAACTCAGGATTGCCCGGGATTCCCGATACAGCCAGGAGAAAGAGACCAGACCTGAAAAAGCTGAAAGCTGCAATGGAGCGAGTGAGCCAGTGGGAAAGCCACCTGCTTCAGAACATTGAAGAAGCCACCCAGCACCAACTCACCATCCAAGCCAAGAGGAAACGGGCACCTGAGTAGCTTTAGTTTAACACAAAAAACCAGCATCAAATCTCCCATGCTCAGACGTCTCAGAGATATCTGTTTTTGTAGACACGTTGTGATTATTAAATACAGAGCTAGATTTTACTCTTGTAAATGTTTGCATCCCCTACTTTATCTAAAAATATTTGCTATTCTCTTTCTAAAAACAAGAAAATGCTTACATTTCCAACCCCATCCCTTCCTCTGCTGCCTCTCCACCCTTCCTCCCAGGTGGGCTGGCTCTCCTCAAATATGGGGATGAAAGCTTATCACTAGAGTGAAATCAAAAAGGGTAACCCCTAAAAGAAATCTCAGACTGGATGGAAAAAAAATAAGAAATAGTAGATTATAAAGGCATGTAAGGTCTAGGATGTACTATTTTAAGAGACAGGTGAAAAGTTTTACTCTCAAACTGCAGGGTGGGTAGAAAGTGTTCCTAATCAAGAATCTAGTTCTCCCTGGAAGAACTCACATTTCTTTGGAGTTTTCCAACAGAGAGGTAATGTGAAATTCTTCACAGGAGGGATAGATGCAGGCTGGTAGCTGCAATTATTGCGATAGTTCAAATTTCATCTGTTGATGTTCTGTATATGTGGTAAGAATTTATTTACTGTGTAGTGTGTTTAAACATTTGTAAGTTTTATGAGCTAGTTCCCTCTGTAGAAGCTAACTGTTCAAGTTGTTCACTTTTTTTTGACAATTATTGATTATCAAGTTAGATAATTATGAGATTTCTAAAAATAAGAAAAGTTTAACTTTTTAGATAAAACATGAAAATATAAAGCAGCAGAAAAACTTCCTATGTAAGCGTATAATATAAATACTTCAGAGAAATTCCTTCCAATCTTTATTATGAAAAAGAAATCATTTTCATGAGAACTAAAAAAAAAAAGAATTCCCAACACAATGGATGAATTCAGACCCAAATTAGTATCTTGAAAATTGAGCACAATGAATATTTAAAGCACAGAGAAAAATATTAGATAAATCATGAGGGAAAAGTTAAGAAACTTGGAAGTTAGATCTAGTGGATTTCACATGCCAGTGAAAGGAATCCCAGAAGGAAAAAAAGAAATAGATGCATAGGAAGCATAATTACATACATAATATTTTTTTATAAATATATTTGTTATAGTAAATATTTCCTTTAGCTGAAAAGAAACCCGAGTTTGTTGCTGCTGAGTGTTTACCAAGAACCAAACTGTATTGATGAGAAAAGACCTGTACCAGGCATATTCTGGTAAAATTTCTGTACTCTTAAGGATAAATATAAATCTTACAAGTTTATTTAGTTTTAATTTATTTAATTTAATGTAATTATAATTTAAATATTACAAGTTAATTATTTAACCAAAAAATTAAATAGCATGTCCTGAAAGAAGAGCACAGTGACCTAAGAATCACATCCCCAACCAAGATATCACTTATCAGTCAAATTAAAGGAAAGATTTGTGAGGGTATGCAAAAATTTAGAGAGTATCATGCTCATATCTCATATGAATAATTTATTTTCCAAGGACTCTAATAATTAAAGAGATGAACTAGAACAGATACCAATTTAGGGGAAAACGGTAGGTAGCAAAAAAATCTTAGAAAATATTGTGTGTGTGTGGTGTGTAGTTAAAATTGTAAGGATGGAGTGGGAATGTGTTGGTGCTAAAATGGAAAGCTTACACTAAGGGTGTTTCTAATACTAGTTTAGAATTAAAACTGCTGAATGTTGTAGTTTGTTGGGGGAGGTGGCAGGCATTATCACTTTAAATAATAATAGAAAAATATGAGTCTGATTTCAGTATAGTGAAAAGCAAAGTAACCATCAATTGAATGGAAAAATATAGTACATCTTCCAAGTTAATAAGAGATTAAAAATAGAATGAACAGCACCTGATCAAATCAGTGAAAGTACAAATCAGAAAAATTAATACTGTATCACAGCAAATATATTGGTATTTTTATGTTTATCTCAAAAAGCTTTTACACTCTATTATCAAGAGTCTTGGTTGTCAAATTTTAGATCTCAGGACCTCTTTATACTATGAGAAATTATTTAGGATTACAAGGAGATTTTGATTATGTGGGCTATAGCTATTGATGTTTAGTTTACCATATTAAAATTAAAATTGAGAAATGTTTAAAATGTATACCAATTTATTTAAAAACATTGATACCTATTACATGTTAACCTAAGTAACATTATTTTATGAAGAATATTTTTCAAATAAATTATGAGGATAGTGATTTTGTATTTTTGCAAATATCGTTAATGTTGTATGTGACAGAAAATAGCTGGACACATTCTCATGTCTGCTTCTGTTTGATACGTTGTTTTGATTGAAATATATCAAGAAAATTTGGCTTCACATTGATATGTACTTAGAAAAGGGAGGATCCCAGAGCAGATCTTAGAGACCTCAGGAGTTCTTGGATCATGCTTTGAGACTCATTGATCTAGAACAATATATTTTACATATAGTTAAATATGAAACAGTGTTTAATCAGAAGGTAATATTCTCTTTTTTGTGAAAACCTTGTGTTTATGGAAAAATAAGTCTGTGTTTTCAACATCTCTTCTGAAAATATAAGAACCACAAATGTGAAGACTATTCTAAATTTGTTGAATAGTGAATTTTTTTTCTGTGATCTTGAAGATTGAGATTGAAAAACTATAAATATTATGAACAGCAAAATCCTAGATTTTTCTCTTATGATTAATCTACAAGTACTAGCTCATCGTATTAGAATTGTTACAAACCCTATTACTTTTTTTTTCTTTTTTTTTTTGAGACAGAGTCTCACTTTGTTGCGCAGGCTAGAGTGCCATGGCGTCAGCCTAGCTCACAGCAACCTCAAACTCCTGGGTTCAAGCAATCCTTCTGGCTCAGCCTCCCGAGTAGCTGGGACTACAGGCATGTGCCACCATGCCCAACTAATTTTTTTCTATATATTTTTAGTTGGCTAATTAATTTCTTTCTATTTTTAGTAGAGACAGGGTCTCGCTCTTGCTCAGGCTGGTTTCGAACTTCTGAGCTCAAACGATCCACCTGCCTCGGCCTCCCAGAGTGCTAGGATTACAGGCGTGAGCCACCATGCCCGGCCTAAACCTTGTTACTTTTTAAGAAGTGTATGTTCATGAGTTATTTTAGTTAAAACTTTGCAATAGTTGAGAGAAAAACTGGTTTGAAATTTCACTGGGCTTTGTTAATTCAGTTTATACCTCCCCTTCAGATTTACTTATCAGTAATGGGGTGTGTGTGTGTGTGTATATACCTACATAATCTTAGATCCCTTAGATTAAGTGAAATAATATGAATATGTTGAGTAGTATGGCATGGTGAAAGCAAAAATCTCTTTATAAATTATTTTTTCACGAAAACTGTTATTTTGTTTGAAATATTGTGCTTCTTAGGACACTAGATTTACTTATATACATTCCAAAATGAAGAATCTTTTGGAGGCTGTTTGTATAGCTAGTGTTTTCACTAGTTTATATACTTTATCTACAATTAAGTTTCATAAAATTACTCATTATGAGTCATTAACATATAAAAGGGAAGACAAAAATTTTTCTTGACTCACTGTGAGACCTTAGGTAAGACTTTTCTTTGTCTTTAATTTTTCTTCTTTCATAGAAAATAAAAGGCTCAGATTAAATTTCCATTTTCATTTTTTTTTTAACTCTAAACTTATAAAACTCGGTGAGTACCTGTGCCATTGGAAATGGATTGAAGCATTTTATTATGAAGTTTAATTACATGTGTACCTAATGACTGCCAACAAACATCAGGTAATACTCTGCACTGGAACATCGATGATGCTGAGCAGAGCTTGGTGTAAAGTATTTTTTATAGTAGGTATAGCATTTTATTAGTAATACTCTATATTTCCTGCAGAGTCAGCTACAGGATTTTCTGTCTGGCAAACAGTATGCAGTAGGTGATGAAACTGATCTTTATGTACCAATATCTTCAATGAGTAAACACAACCAGGATAATGAAAAGGTACTGATAAATTGTGAGTAAATTAAAGCACACTATGATCCTCTTCAAATCACTATGGATTTGGTAGTAAGTTAAAGTTACTAATGTTTTGTTCTTTTTTTAAAATTTTTACAAGTTTTTCATTTGTTTAAGTAAAACTATATTTCCAAAGAATAATACATTGGAGAGTGATAAGAACGTGGTAATAACCAGGGTCTTTATGGTTTTGGGCCAAGGTAACAGGCACCGAACAAAAATAGATATCATTCAGAGTACCAGAAAAGTAGTTGAAGATCCCAGTTGTCAGAGTTCTTTGAATCTTTCTGTTTGATAAACTTGATGTTTACTGTTTTAGGTGGTTGATTCTTGGGAAAATATGTTCAATTGAAAAATCTGGTCTGTAACCTTTGCAGTAGTACAACTGGTATATCAAGAGTTCTGATAGCAAGGTTTGTTGTAAAGAAACCACAGCAAAACAGTGTCACATGTAGCACATACAGCTTTGGTCTAATATAACTTACTTTCAGCTGAACACTATGTTAGGTACCTAATTGTTAATATATATGTTAACCCCCACTAACCTTGGTAGTTATGTGTATGAAAGTTTCTATGCTTAATAAAATCACCTTTGACATGATGAGAGTTTAAGAGTATTGGAAAAGCAGTAAAATTATATCCAATGTATTCAAAAATATATAAAAGGTCTAGAATGCACCTACTTCCAAAATCCACTGCTTCAGTAAGTTAACACATTTGGTGAATCACCTTTTTTTTTTTTTCAGGAGACATTGCTGAGGTAGATTCTCCCCTAAGTCCCATGTTATACAGATTGCACTTTAAAAAATATATTTCATCACTGCCCACAAATATCTGTATACTTCTTGGATTTAATAATCTGTGCTTTATATCTGCATGTCATATTTTTCTGTCCTACTTGAAAGTTGCTGGACTTCATGTGGATCCCTAAAGTTCTTCAGCATATACTTCCTGAAAACAATGACATCACCACAATATCATTTATCATATATAAGAAAACTTAAATATTCCCTAATATCACTTACCCATGTCCATATTTAGATATCTCCTTTTGTCCTCAAAATTGTTTTTATGTCTCTTAACACTTTTTCCTCTAGAATCCCCCAATCTCTTTTTTCTTTCTATTTGTCTGATTAATTCCTTGTGGTATTATTTAACTTGTTTTTCTATTTGTGATATTTCCAATAAGCTAAAGGTTACATCTAAAAGCTTGCTTAGATTTAGGTTTAATGTTTTGTAAGAAGTACTTCATAACTGATGCGAAATATTTTGTTTTGTGTAACATCAGGAGACATAAACTCTGGTTGTCCCGAATTGCCAGATCTTTCTAGTATGAAGATGTAGTTTTTCCTTTGCTGTCAGCAAAGGTGTGTGGGGTGATACTTCTACATTGTGTAAATATCCTGGTTCCCAACAACCTTTTACCTAATGGTTTTAAACATGCATTGATGATCCTTGCTTGAAACAGTTATTTCTTTAGTGTTTGTAGAATGGTGAGTTTCTAATTCTATCATGTCTTTCCATAAATTACTTGCTATTTCTCAGTAAAGAAAAGCTTTATCTTATCAAATGGGATGAAGTACAGTTCTCTAAAAATGTCAGGATCACTAATTAATTCTCTTTACCAGTTTAGGAGTTGGTATAATTGTTATGTATAAGAAGCAAATTAGATATTTTTTCCATTTATCTTTTTCCTTTTTCTGTGTGTATATTGTATAGACTCATAAATTTTTATTTATGCAGTGTTTTAAAATCAGTTCCATTCAATCTTTGATGCTAAAATAGAGGGAGCTCCTTCAAGCTGGCTTCTGTGTCTTTTTTACATGCCCTATTAGACTTTTTTAGCATTTTCCTCATTTCTGATACAAGAAAATATCCTAAGCCTACTTTGAATGTTTCCTGCCCAGACCTGGTTCCTTTTAGTGATTTGTAACTATTTTCTTTTGCTTGAAATTAATTTTTCACTTATATTCTCTTTATTTTCCCCTCCTGCTCCAAATCTTGACAAAATGCTTACCAAATTGCTTGGTCTTTTCTCAGTGGCATTTAAGGAATATATTCATGTATAAAGAGGGTAGATCACTTAAAGATCTCTTTGATCTATCCTACGTGCTCTGTGAAGAGGAAACAATAATTATTCTTTATTTTAAAAGGGAATGAACTAATTTGTATATGTAAAAAGACCCAAGTTTTAAAACTTTAAAACATTATCTTAGGCCGGGTGCGGTGGCTCACGCCTGTAATCCTAGCACTCTGGGAGGCCGAGGCGGGTGGATTGCTCAAGGTCAGGAGTTCAAAACCAGCCTGATCAAGAGTGAGATCCCATCTCTACTAAAAATAGAAAGAAATTAATTGGCCAACTAAAAATATATAGAAAAAATTAGCCGGGCATGGTGGCGCATGCCTGTAGTCCCAGCTACTCGGACGGCTGAGGCAGAAGGATTGCTTGAGCCCAGGAGTTTGAGGTTGCTGTGAGCTAGGCTGACGCCACAGAACTCACTCTAGCCTGGGCAACAGAGTGAGACTCTGTCTCAAAAACAAACAAACAAAACAACATTATCTTAAAGGGATATCGATGACCAAAGTATGATAATACTATAATACTATAATATTATAATACTATAATAATAGTATGATATATAGAAACTAATGGGTCTTCATTGTAAGCATATAGTTTCTTCCTTTAAAATGCACCTATTGTTTCGTTGTGTTAATCCTCTATTTTTTATCTTTTCTTTTCTTGGATTGTATTTTCTGATAGAATTTTATCTCCTAGTTCAGCTGATAGATTAGATTTTCTGAGGACTATTAAATTAGCAGCCATCCTCTTAGCCATGCTTCTTTTACTTATAGTTTCTAATTTTTATTTTACAAGGTATTTTTGGAAGTCAATATATTTCTAATTAAAATTCTAAAGTTACTTTTTTGAGCTGCAGTCTTGAAAAGGTATATTTTGATCTCCAAATATGCTTACTAATATCATGCCAGAGTCTTCAAGTAGATGAATGGAATGAATTTGAGAAACAATATTTTTGTTTCCTGATTTTATTTTACATCATTTTATTTTTCCTAAGGTACTAAAATATTGTTTTTGAAATTCTGAAGTACTGAAGGGAAAAATAGAATAAAGGCGCAAAAAGAAAATCATCAGTTAAATAAAATATTCTACCAGTATAGTAGTTCTAGTCCAACTGTTTTTTTTTTTTTTTTTTTGGTCATTATATGTAAGTATTTATGTGTTGGCAAAGAAAGTAAAAAAAATACCTGTATAAATTATTAATCTTCTCAATTTAGAAAAACTGACTTTCTTTAAACTGAGATTGAATATCTGTACCTCAATAAGAATTAAGGGATAGGAAAAGAAACTTGGAATTTTCAGAAAGCTTAGAACTATCCAACTTCTAAATAAACATTGCAAATACTTTGTGGTATGAATAGAATCAGTTTATTAAACAAATAAACAGAACAGTATCCTTATTTTTGGTATCTTGGTAAAAGCTTCAATCTTGTGGATTTTTTCAATTTAGGCCCTTGCTCCTGGACATCACAACTGTACTTATGTGGACTGCATTTCCAGAGAGCCTCTTTAAAACCCACTTGCAAATACAAGAGCAGGGAAACCATAACAACCATGTTATCTGACCATAATGATAGGGGTAGATTTCCAATTGCAGCCATGAGTTAAAAGAAACACTCTAACTGTGAGGACTCCAAGATGTTTTTCCCTAATGTTTGCCCAGCATCAAAGACCAGAAGGACAGAATTTGCTATCCTTAAACAGCAAGTTGTAGATGGGGGAGCTTAAGCCCTTGTTTTATACCCAGTAAATATCAGGTATATACATACCAGTTGTCCTTATTATTTTTGGACAGCAAAACAGATTGCATTAAGTTAAATGTAGGAAATGTAAAAAAGTTTATAATTACAAGATGAACATCATTTTTTCTCTGCTTTGATTTTTGGCAAATTGTGTTACTGTTGCACTATGAAGTTAAAATGGAAACTTTTATTATAGACCACATGAGGTATTGTGATTTACTGTGAAAATAAAGATAGCAAGACATTTAAAATATAAGCAGAAAACTATATTATACCTTATTTTATAAAAATTTAGGGCAAATCTTAAAGTTTATTTTCATTTGGTTGTACCTTAGAGTACTTTGCTTTGTAAAACAGCATAATAAAAAAAATGAGTACCTATTTGATCCTAGGTAAGTTTTTAATTAATAGGTTTTAATTTTGAAATTTTTAAAAGGCCAAATACATGTATTAATTTTTCTTTTATTTATCATTGAACAAAAGCTGATTGAGAACCTATTAACAAAAATAGATTGATTATCTATAATAACAGTCATTTTTTTTAGGCCCTAAGGTTACATTATTTACTCTCATGGAACTCATAAAATAGTGTAAGAATTAAGGAAATAAATTTTCAGAAATTATTAAGTCCTATGCAGAGAATTATAATAGGGTGATATATGGACATCATAGGATGACATAAGAGAGTACATGAATATCTACTCTATTTTGGGAAGTCAGGGAGTCTCTCTGAAAAAGTAACATTTAGCTGGTATCTATAATATTTAAGAAAAAAGTTTCTTAGGGTTAATCTTTATTTTTTTTTTTCATTTTTTGCCTTTGCCAAAGTAAGATTTTATTTTGAAAATCATTTTGAAGATAGTGAGTAAGGAAGGAGACCTAATACTCAATGGATATAGATTCCAAATCCATATTCTCTCCATTCCCTACCAATGGTCTTCGTCATGCCAAAAGTTGCTTTCTATGGTAATTCCTATTTTTAGCTTCCTTGAGAAGAGATCTTTTCCCATAAGCTTTTTTTTTTTTTTTTTTTTTTTTTTTTGTAGAGTAGAGCTTTATTTCTAGAAAACTGTGTGGTAGTTGGAGATGGACATTTTTAAAAAAACATCAAGGTGGATCTATTATGTTCAAGAAGAGGTGGCCTACCTCTTCTTGAGGGGAGTGTTGGCCAAAGGTGAAGTGGAAATGTTCTCTGGTATATGCTTATCATCTTGCTGCAACCAGAGATACACATGTGGAAATGGCATCCAGGAATATAGCCCTATATGAAGTTGTTCTGCCTTTTGCATCATAAATGCTAATCATTGGTCCTCCTGCTGAGCCTGGCACAGCCTTCAGTGCCTCCTCTGAACCTTGATCATGAAAAGAGGCTCTGTAAATCTCTACAGTTTTAAAGTTGACAGCAATGCCATAAAGTATTGGAAAGTATTTTCATTTTCTTCTTGGTAACTTAATTCTCTCACACATAATGTCACTAAGTGACATTATTGTCTTATTGTCTTCAAATTCACTAAGTTGATGAGTAAGTTTTTGTGACAACTGCCTATTGTCACTGAAGCCTCCCACAAGGTGCACTTCAAGCTTTCCATGTTGAACATGGTGGGAAAAGGATTTTATGGAGCCCATGATCAAGAGGACCTCAGCTTTGGTGTAGGTTCCTTCACAATGTGTCAAGCAGTTGCCACTGCCAGGATTAATCTTTAAACTTTGTTTTCTTTTACTTAATTTTGCTTAAATTATATCTCAAGTCTATATTTAAAGTAACCTTTTCCTATCCAATGAAGTTTTTTTAAAAAATTGACCCTGACTGCCTCCTGCTTTTCAAAGATTATTTTTCATGTGGAAATTTAAATAATTCAAAAGCACATTACCTTTAAAATTACTTTTAAGATATATATGAACTTGAAACTTGCTTAATGATTATCTAAGCAGCTTCTTAATATTTTGTAATTTTCTTTTTAAAATTTTTTTTTTTTTAAATTTTTTTTTTTTGAGACAGTCTCACTCTGTCACCCTGGGTAGAGTACAGTGGCATAATCGTAGCTCACTGCAACCTCAAACTCCTGGGCTCAAGCGATTCTTCTACCTCAGCTTCCCAGGTAGCTGGGACTACAGGCACTCGTGAAGACACTTTGCTCATTTTTTCTATTTTTAGGAGAGACAGAGTCTCACTCTTACTCAGGCTGGTCTTGAACTTCTGAGCTCAAACAGTCCTCCCACCCTGACTTCCCAGAGTGCAAGGATTACAGGTGTGAGCCACGGTACCTGACCTGTTTTGTAATTTTCTATTGTTACCTTTTTAAATTTCTTTTATGCTTAAAAAAATGTTAAATGTAATTATATAGAAAATGAAGAAATTTTAATTTTAGTAAGGAAAATATCTTCTTAGAGTTTATAGATGATAAATTACTGGGACTTTAGCTAAGTTACTGAAGGATTTATGAATTTCATGTTTTGAGAGTCAGCTGAGTTTAGAATTTGTGAGTTCATTATCTAAAGGAACATGCAAGAAGAGGATTTCAAGAGAACAGTCTGCAAACAGCATTTAAGAACTAGAAACTAACAGGATTCCAGAGCAGAATGTAGGATGGAAGTAGTTGAGAGGGTAAAAATAGGCAGAGAATTCCATACAAGGTATGTAATTGTGATAAAACACAGTTTACCAACTTTTCCCTTTTCTGGATTATACTTTTGGTGTCATATCTAAGAACTCTTTGCCTTATTCCAGGTCATGAAGATTTTCTCCTATGTTTTCTTCTAAAAGTTTTATAGTTTTATGTTATATATTTAGATCTATGGTCCACTTTGAGTTTTTTATAAAAAGTATGAGGTTTAAGTTGAGATTCATTTGTTTTGCATATGGATGACCAATTGCCCCAATACCAATTATTGAAAAGACTGTCCTTTCTCCATTGTTCTTTTGCACATTTGTCAAAAATCAAATTGCCGTATTCTGTTCAACTATTTCTGGGCTCTATTCTGTTCTACATATGTCAGTGTCTGTCCTTTTACAAATACTACTCTATCTTGATTATTGTAATTATATAGTAATTCTTAAGATCATTTCTCAACATATTTAATGTGTTCTTCCAGTGTCTTCTGGCTTACATACATCTTAATGATCTGTTAACCTTATCATTGTTCCGTTATAGGTAATGTGTCAGTTTGCTGTGGCAGCTTTCAAGATTTTCTTTCATCTTTGGCTGTCAAAATCAGATTATAATGTGTATAGGAGTGATTTTCTTTGTGTCTTTCCTAGTTTTCCTTAAGTAAATTCTTGGATCTATAATGTTTTCCACCAAATTTGGCTTGCTTGGGCATAATTTTGTCAAATATTTTTTCTGCCCTTTTTACTTCTCTTCAGGGATTCCAATTACATGTATGTTTGACCTTTTGTCTGTTGACATTTCCTTTATAACATATAACATATGTTCTTTTATGTTCCTCTGTAATATATATTCTTTTAATTCATTGAACATATTTTTTTAATTCCTTGAACATAATTTATAGTAGCTGGCTTGATGTTTTTCTGCTAAATTCAAAATCTAGGTCTATTTGGTGACAATTTCTGTTGACTACTTATTACCCTGAAGAGGGTTCATACTTTCCTTTTTCTTTGACTGTTTAGTAATTTTTGGATCAAAACTGGATATTACAGGTAATATTATTTTATATCGATTCTGGATTTCATCATATTCTTCTGAGAAATATTGGGTTTTTGATGTAGTAGGCAATTTACTTACCTAGATTCCAGTCTGCACCATGTTGTTATGCAGCTATGGATGTGTAGACTTGTGGCTTCTCTTTGGTGCTTCATTAGCTTGGCTTTTGTAGGTCTTCCTTCTGCCTGCCAAATTTCGTGGTCAGTCAAGGAATTGGGGAGAGATGGAACTTATTCTTTTTGTGGTTTCCTTTTTTCTAGGGATGTCCCTGAATTTTCCATTTGTTCTTCCAGGTTCAGGCTCTGTTTTCTAGTGCTTCAAGCCTATCCAGCTTTAGTTTTCTGCCATTTAAGTGATGCAAACTTGTGGACTGTGTTTAGTTAAGCAAATCTTCAAACTCATAGCTCCAGCTCCTTTTAACTCAATCTTTCTAGAATATATTTTTTTCCTGATTTCTACCTGTGTTTTTGATGGACCCCCTGAGGTCTCTCCCACACTTTCATAGTCTAGCTGTCAGCCAGAGATTTGGGCTATTTATGCTCTGAATTGTTACCAGGGATTTCCACCTTTAAATCTGTAGCTGCTTTCCCAGTCCTGAATTCCAGTCTCTGGCACCTTTAGTCACCTCTATTTTCTACAGTCATAGCCATGAGACTTTGGACATACCTTTGGATTAGTAAACTACAAACTGAATTCATACCCTTCATATTGCAATTCTCTTAAAGTTTCTCCAACTTCTGTCTACTTTTTTAACACTTTCAGTACCTTTAATTTGTATTTAATATTTCATAGTTGTTAATGTGTGAGGTCACATGATCACTCACTTCTCCCTCATTTACTGGGAGTTGGAGGGCCTCGAATAATCACAAACTTTCAATTCTTACTCTTCTTGTTGCAGTTCTTTTAAAATTAAATTCTCCAGCTTCTGTCTGCTTTTTGAATGCTTTCCAGTGTGTTTACAGAGTTATGTTTTTAAAATTTTACCTAGTATTGTTATCTGTGGGGGTTCACATGATCACTTCTCCCTCAGTACTTGGAGTTATAAGGCCTTGAGTAACTGTAAATAGCTAATTTTAAGAAAAAGATTATAAATGCCCTGGTTTATCATTTGAATTATGAATGATATAAGTGCAGTATATATGAAACAGTTATGCCCGTATCAAGTTCTCCCAAATATTACTTATATTGTGCTTGAATGACCTGTAGTGTTTGAGACCAGTAATGTCAACATCAACTATGTGCTATTATTTTCTTAATGTTTGGTTGAATCTCTCCATTTTAATTCTTTGTTAGTTATCTCGTATTGCCAAAGTCAGTATCAAGTAATTCTGAGAAATTTAACATTTAACTTTAGCTTTTATGTTTGACAGTGTAAGGAACATAGATATAGAATCAAATAGAGCCAGTTGGCCCACACCCTGAGCATCAGGCAGCTTTATTATTGTGTCTTACTTAGTGGCAGATGTATGTAGGGGAATATGATGAGACCTCCTAAGTACAGATTTGAACTGTATGTTTTATATCATTTTCTAGTAATTATGATAAATTGTTATTTTCTCATAATTTCTCATTGGCAGTAAGTTGACTTTATGAGCAAGATGTGTTGATTGTCCAACATAAGTTTTCAGTTTATAGAGCAATTATCTTTGCCTAAAGAGCTGAGTGAGGTATTGTGATTGAATGATTATATGCTTTTTTCTGCATTTATAAAAGAATATTTATGGATTTAGAACAACTGCAATAAAGAAATTAACTGAATATTTTATTGTACAGGTGCAGCTAGTAGCAAGAAAAATTTTCTTTTCATATCTAAACCTGCTAGTGA
>VBSM01003169.1:20589225-20677613 GCA_008086735.1 Cheirogaleus medius
AGTGGATTAATAAAATGTAGTATATGTATACCATGGAGTACTATTCAGCTATACAAAAGAACAGTGATATAGCACCTCTTGTATTTTCCTGGATAGAGCTGGAACCCGTTCTCTTAAGTGAAGTATCCCAAGAATGGAAAAATAAGCACTACATGTACTCACCAGCAAATTGGTATTAAGTGATCAACACATAAATGGACATATAGGAATAACATCTCTCCGGTGTCGGGCAGGTGGAGGGGAGGGAATGGGTATATACATACATAATGAGTGTGATGCACACCAACTGGGGGATGGACACGCTTGAAGCTTTGACTCGAGGTGGGGTATTTATTATCATCCTATTTAAGTTTGTTATATTTATTAGTTTATCAAGGCCCTACATATCTACAGAAGCTTGTCATTGTGGCTTTACTTCTTCATTGTTCCCTGTATCCATGCTGTGTAACTCTGGAGTGCCTTCAGATGGCCTGCCCACACTTTGACCTCAGGCATGTGACTTGCTTTAATGAGATATTATCGGGTATCATGCAAGCAGAGGCTTGAGATGGTTTTGCACATTGGGAATTCCCTCTTGAATCTCTGCCATCACCATGAGAATGCTTCCCTGCTAGCCTGCTGGAGAAAGCCACATGGAGTAGAGCCATGTTACTCCAGTTGCTATAGTTGAGGCCATCCTCAATCAGCATACATCTATTCTAACACCAGATATTACAGCAATTCCAGTCGAGATTAGCAGAGCTGCCTAGCTGACTCCCAGCTGACCCCAAAAGCATAAGCATTAATAAATAATTTATTGTTGTGTGCCTTCTGAGTTTTGCATGTGTTTGTTACACAGTATTATTGTAGCGATACAAATGTCCTACATGGCCTAGCCCATGCATTCTTCGCTAAGTTTATTTCTTACTACTCCCTCCCTCTTTTGTCACTCTCCAGCCATATTGGCCTTGTTTCTGTTCCCACAATATGCCGAGATAATTTCTGACTCAAGACTTTTTCCCTGCTCTTCCATCTGTCAGGAGTGTCTTCCTCCTATTATCTGTATGCGCATTTAGCACTCATCATGAGGCTCGGATCAAATATGGCTTCTGAGCATGATTCCTTGACCCCAGGACCTAAAAGAGCCTCTTTCCCGGTCATTCCCTATTCCTTTTCATTCTTTATATTTTACACTGTGCTTCTGTCTAAAATTATCTTATTCGTTTACATGCTTACTGTCCATCTCTCCCAATGTCCACAAGGACATTTACCCTTCTATTACAACTATCAAGAACAGAGTCTGGCACATAGTAGTCTTTCAGTAAGATGTGGTAAATATATGAATGATCTTTTTCCTAGTCAAGAGAAAAGATGGTACAAGGTATGATAGGTTCTGGAATATGATGGAGTATTTATTCATTTCCTAGATCTGCTATAACAAATGACCGCAAACTTGGTGGCTGAAAGCAACTGAAATTTATTTCTCATGGTTCTGGAAGCCAGAAGTCCAAAATCAATATGTGGATAGGGCTGCACTCCCTCCAGAAGCTCTAGGAGAGGGTCCTTCATTGCCTCTTCCAGCTTCTGGTGGCTGTTGGCATTCAATGGCTTGTGACCACATATGTCTTTACTCTGTCTTCAGTGGTCTTCTCCTGTTTATGTCTGTCCCTAATGTTTCTCTGCTTGTCTCTTAAGGATTCATGTGATGGCATTTAGAGCCCTCAAGAATTATCTCCTCATCTCAGGATCCTTAGTCACATTTGCTGTTAAAAACTACTTTAGACAAATTAAATTTAACAGTTTAATTGAATAAAGAAGGATTCATGAATTGGGTAGCCCACTGAACCCGAATAGGTTCAGAGAGACTATGTACTGCCTCATGGTTGGAGAGGATTTATGAACAGAAAAAAGAAAGTGATAAACAGAAAATTGAAGTGAGGAATAAAAGCAGCCAGATTAGTTACAGTTTGGTGTTTGCCTTATTTGAACATGGTTTGAACAATCAGCCACTTGTGATTGGCTGAAACCCAGTAATTGGTACAAGAGTAGATTATAGGCTTTTATATATCCAGTTAGGTACATTATGTATATGTATGTATACATATACATACTATACCTATACTAATATACATACTATACCTATGTATATCCAGTTAGTATACATTATGTACAGAGAAACCTTCAGGCCAAACTTAAAATATATGAGGAGGCAGCTTTCAGCTAAACTTAATTTAAAAATTCTTCCCTCTGTCCTTCCTTTTGGTTAACCTCTCAATCTTTTTTTTTTTAAGAGACAGTCTTGTCTAAAGACAGGCTAAAGTGTGGTGGCATGATCATAGCTCACTGGGTCCAAGCAATTCTCCTGCCTCAGCCTCCTGCGTAGCTGTACTATAGGCATATGTCACCATGCCCAGCTAATTAAAAAAAAAATTTTTTTTTTTTTTTATAGACAGGGTCTCACTATGTTGTCTATGGTGGTCTTGAACTCATGGCCTCAAGTGGTCCTTTTGCCTTGGCCTCCCAAAGTGCTGGGATTACAGGTGTAAGCCACTGTGCCCAGCCAACCTCTTAATTTTGAGAGTTTGACCAAAACTTTAGGCATTGATGTCAGTCTATCACCATCATAAATGTACTTATTTGGTCTCAAATCCCACTGGGGAATAGCAGAATAGTGGGTTTTGTAAGATAGGGACAAAACTTCAGGTGATTTTTTTGTGAGGATTAGAGCAAAGGGAACCTCCTTATGCTGGAATCTCCTGTTTTAAGGAAAGGAAAAAAAAACTCTGATCTATTTTGAAATCTAAAGTTTCATTTTGATTCTGTCACATTTAGCATGAATGACTCTATTTTGGTTTGATTTGGTCTGTTGAGGCCTAGTCCATGAGCTCAGTCTAAAACAATGACTTCTCAAAATGTTGTTTAACAATTCTCCCCTTTTGGACAGGATCTTATTTAAGTGAGAATGTGACCAAAACTTAGGGCTTTAGCACTATTCTCAGTTACCATCATTTTGGGTTTCCTGTTTCAGCACCTCATTCATAGGTAATAGTGTTCTTATGGTCATGCATTTCTTTGGGTTTGTGTCATTCCAGTCAGACCACTGGGCATTTTATAGATGGCTGCATGCAAACATTTACAGTTTTTGAGAGGCTACAATGTGGCAGGGAGATACTATTATGACTATCAGGAGAATAATACCAAGAGTTTGTAGTATGATCCTTAGCCAGGGTCCTCATGTACCAAACTTACTAAAATCAAATAGATCAAAGAATGAGCCAGATAGAGTCTATTTGTTTCAACTAAGCAGGCTCTTCATTAATCCCCTACATTTGAATCTCTATAATAACCAATGTTCATCCATGTGCAACAAGAAGTGTCAGCAACTGCACAGATGTTTCTCTGTTCAGCCAGTAAGTAATCTAGAGCAATTCTATTAATAATCTAGCACAACTTTAGCAAGAGAATTTAAACAAATCTGTTGTGCAACCATAGACTTTATAGTAGAATCTGCTATA
This sequence comes from Cheirogaleus medius, assembly GCA_008086735.1. Lineage (NCBI taxonomy): Eukaryota > Metazoa > Chordata > Mammalia > Primates > Cheirogaleidae > Cheirogaleus > Cheirogaleus medius. Next base: position 20,592,720 of record VBSM01003169.1, read on the forward strand.
GAGCCTATCATGAGGGACATATTTTTCATCATTGCCTCATTTATGCCAAACCGTGGAAAATGAGACCTAACAAATTATGTCTAGCCAGAAGGGTGAAGGCCTCCTGGCAATTTTTTTTTTTTTAACCTATGATGTAAGTTAAGAGGAGTGGACCAATGTTCTGTTTCTGACTGATTATGGAGCAGCAAAAGTACCATTAAAATTCCTTGCCCACGATGGCCTGTCATCTTCCATCCACCAAGGAATAATGTTGCCCATGTATTAAGTTGGCTATGAAATCCTTCACAAATAAAATTATACCCTATAGGTGCACACAAGACCCCTTTTCCTGTTATATTATTCATAGAGGAATAAGCAAGGAAAAATTAAGAGAGGCAAGAATCTCATAATAGCAGGGAACTCTTGATCCATGATCTTGTGAAAGCTGTCCACATCTTGGATGCTATCTGATTCTGGGGAGAATCTTCCATGGTTAGGTTTATTTTAAGGTTTCCAAAGTATTTATGGTTCCAAGAGTCTGGAGAGGCCCTTCGGAGCTGTGAGATTTTGGACCCAAGGTTTGAGGTCCCAAAGTCTTGCTGCAGTGTGGGTGGCAATGGCAGTCTTTCTCTGATGTTGCTTCTGGAAGACCCAATCTCCAAGTTCTAAAACGTGAAGGGTTTGATTGTCTTCAGTTGGTGGACCATAAAAAGCTCTCTTTACCTGGTGAAAATACACTTTGGCATAATGCATTAAAGTCTTGCAGCATTTGGTTCTATCAAGTGTAGGAGCAGAAGATGCATGAGGTTCCATTATCAGGAGCATAGGCTTTCCAGTGACTATTTCATAAGAGGTCAACTTCTGTCTTCCACTGGAAGTGGACCTGATTGTCATCAATCTGCAGTACCCTTAACCAAGGCAATCCAGTCGATTTAGTTAGTTTTGCCTAATGCTGTTGTATCTGTAATACCTTATTTAACTGTTTCACAACTTGTCCAGTGTAACAAGTACCTCTATTACTGCAGATTTCTCCAGGAATGTCCTATAAAAGAAACACATTTCCTAACCATCCAAGTTTTTATTATCTTCCCAAGATTATGGATTTGACAAACCAGATGTTGGTCATAAACCATTTTAGCAATTTAGGACAGTCACCAAACCAATATGTATTTTTTATATAATTTGGATCATTTTATCTCTTCCATGATGAGTCATGGGGTATAGAGCTTTTAATAATGGAAGCTTTAAGGACTCTGGAAGGATCAGGCAGCCATCCAGGTTCTCCATGAGTCCACATTTAACGTTGGATTTATATCTTTTTAAATATCAATTTTGTTTCTCCAATCCAGGTGCATAGCACTGGATGAGTAATTAAATGAGTAATTTGACAGGTAATTTGACCATGGAATTCATTCAAACTGCATATTTTAACAATTTCAGTACTGGCTGATTTAGCATGAAAATCTGGCAGATTATTTCCTTGGTATTTATTTTAATTTTTGTCCTTCTTGGGTTAGCAGCTTTATAAACCAGTCAGTCTCTTTATTAGAATTCTAGGAATTCTTACCTAATTCAAATGATATCCTGAAGTTATCAGAAAACTGTATTCAAGAGTGCTTGTAACAGTTCTTTTTATCCTTTACATGAACCTCCTTGAAGACACAATACTCTAGGATTTTATTTGCTTGTGAAGAATTTTTAGAAACTGCATCAGAATTCAGCAGTTAACTATGGAAATGACTTAAAATGGTAATAATTAAATGTACAATTGACAAGGAAATTTGGTTACTTCTGTGGCCTGTAATACTTTAACATACTAACCATATTTATGACTGATAAGGTACTAAGAAGTTTTAGAATTTTAGGAATCTCATACAATTTTAGAACATATATTAATAACATATCCATACAAATATGACTTTAAGAAGATTAAACATCATTTCTTATTTGATAATGCTTTTCATATAATTTAACATATCAAATAAACATGTATATCACCTTTCTTGTGGATGCTGCAGCAACTCTCTGTAGTTTGAAGTCTTCAAAGTTAGTTTGAGGTCAGAAGCCTTAATTTTGAATTTGAAATTTGATTTTGGGAAGCTTGTCAAGTGCATCAGAGGCTTAAAACACTTAATCAAAACAGGATCACAGGTCACTGCAAAATAATAGTCATTCATTTAAACAAAGTGATAATTAAAATATTTTAAAAGCAAAAACCTTTATTTTTTTGATACTCAGTTTTTTAAACAATTAAAAGGCCTCATAAAGAGTATGAGATGGAATGTGTCTCTTCTCTCCCTCCAACTTTTTTTTTTGTAGTTTACTGAAAAGGTGAATGAAAATATTTTGTCTCTTAATACTACAAAAACTTTATTCAAAAGAGTAAACCAAATTTTACTTTTGCATTAGTGTATTATCAATACTAAAGCCAATTTTACTGAAACCTTTTAAACAAATCTATCTAATCTTAGATTTTGACCACACAAGATTTCCATAAAGCTTTTAGTCTCATACAAAGTTTTTCTTTTATTCTTTTCCTCTTCCCAGTTTTCTATCTTCATTTAGTTTTATCTGTATGTTAGATAGGGTGACATTTTCCTGTTACTTCAGCAAGGCTGCCCCTTTTATATATCCTTTTTTACTCTTTCAATTTGAAACAATCTTTAAGTAACTTCTATACTACACAAAATTATTTTTTTCTCGGCCGGGCGCGGTGGCTCACGCCTGTAATCCTAGCACTCTGGGAGGCCGAGGCGGGTGGATAGCTCAAGGTCAGGAGTTCGAAACCAGCCTGACCAAGAGCGAGACCCCCGTCTCTAAAAAAAAAAAAAATTAAAAAAAAAAAAATTATTTTTTTCTCAAACACATTTTCATACCTTACAACTTTCCTCATCAAAAACATATGTTTATGTACCCTATACATATAATTTTAACTCTTAGTAACCCTAATTTTATAGTGAAAACCTAGGAAGAAAGTTTAAACTCTTTTAGATATAAAAAAGTATTGTAGATGAAAATCATTTCATAAGTTTTTAAGAAAGATATGTTTCCTTAATTTTTTAAACAGATCTAAATATATTTTGCTTTTCTATACCATATAAAAATAAGATGCCAAAGTATATAAATGTAAACTTATATTTAATAATGTCCTCAGGCCTCACCTTGGGTGCATATCCAGACCTCAGAATCTAAAGGCTCAAAATCAAAAACATAAGCTCTCAAACAAGCAAGTATCAAAAATATTACAAAAGCAGCAGTTTTATGACTTTAAAACAGGTAACAGAGATACCATAATACTTTCTGACCAATCTAACCAGGCAAAAATGTCTAAATTGTATTTAACTGACAATTCTGAAACCATTACTATTTTATTTTACCAATAATTTTAAAACCAGCTTAATTTACCAACTATTATTACATATACATAACACATCTAAACATACAGACACACAGACTGAAGCAGATCTTATAGCTTTCCTGAAGAATTCTTATTTGCTGGCTTTCAAGTAGTTTTTCTTTTCCCTATTCAGACTATCAATCTTGCAATTAACTGTTTCATTGCTTTAAACAATTGTTAGTTAGGCAACCCTAAATTTGCATTTCAAAAGGTATGCTTAGGTGAAATAAGGTAGCAAATTTGTATCTCAAAAATCAGAGGTAAAGGCCCAGTTAAAACAGGATGGCCAGGAAAAGCACCTTAAACAAAGGCAAGACTCCTTATGTAAATTTTAAACAATGGTAAGAATTTCTAGTAATTGAGTTCTCCCTCTCTTCACCTGTATACAGAGGCAGACATCCTTACAAATGGAGATTTCCTTTATAGATGTAAATTGTTTTTTACAAAAGCCTTCCAAGATAGCTAAATGTAATAAAGGTGTGTCTTTTTTACTTAGCTATTGTTTCTTTTTTCTCTTTTTTAAATTTTAATAAATTTGGGGAGTACAAGTTAAATTCTGTTACAGGTATATATTGTATAGTGGTGGAGTCTGGGTTTTTGGTGTACCCATCTCCAAGTAATGTACATAATAGCCCATGGGTAATTTTTCCCTTCTCACCCCAACCCACCCTTCCCCCTTGAGAGTCTCCAAATGTCTATCATACCACTCTGTGTGCCTTTGTGTAGCTGTAGTTGAGCTCCCACTTATAAGCAAGAACGTGTAGCATTTATTTTTCTGCTTCTGTTTTATTTCACTTAGGGTAATGGCCTCCAGTTCCACCCAAGTTGCTGCAAAAGACATTATTTCATTCTTATCACTGAATAATAGTATTCCATATCACATATACCACATTTTATTTATCCATTCATCAGTTGATGTGTACTTGAGTTGATTCCATATCTTTGCAATCATGAATTGTGCTGCAATAAACATATGAGTGTAGGTATCTTTTAGATATAATGATTTCTTTTCCTAGGGTAGATAACTCATTAGTGGCATTGTTACTTAAAGCTTGGCACTTGTCCTCAAGGCCGCATCAGAACAATGAGAACAAGTGGTTTGAGGAGAGAGAAAGAAAAGTTTATTACTTTGCCAGCAAAGGAGGAGGATGGAGACTACTGTCTGAAAAATGCCATTGTCCTGATAATAATAAGCAGAAATACAGAGGTTTTAGAGCATGGATTCTCAGCTTCAGGCAATTGCTGTTTAACTGTAGTTGATGATCCTGATCATCCCATCTCCCTGAAGACAATCCCTGGACTTCCCTCTGCCAGGTTCAGGCTGAGCCTTCCTGTAGCACAAAGAACAAAAGACATTACCCTGCCCCTCCCAACCACTGGCCTGAGGCAGGAATGTAGGTTTTAGTTCTCAAAAAGGAGTGGAGGATGTTTTAAAGAGACAGAAAATATTTTTGCTGTTTTTTCAGGCCATTCCCTGTGTGACATATTCCCCACTGTCAGTATTTACCTTCCATACCTATGGAAGGAAGTGTTACAATTCTGTTACAAGATTGCAGGATTGAATGGTAGATCTAGTTTTAGTTCTTTGAGAAATCTCCATATGGATCTCCATAGAGGCTGTACTGATTTACATTCTCACTAACAGTGTCTAAGTGTTACCTTTTCACTGCATCCACACTAACATCTATTGTTTTTTCACTTTTTCTTAATGGCTCTTCTACTTGGAGTAAGATGGTATCTCATTGTGGTTTTAATATTCATTTCCCTGATGATTAGTGATATGAGCATTTTTTTTCATGTTTATTGGCCATTTGTGTATCTTCTTTTGAAAAATGCCTGTTCATGAATGACATTTGCCCACTTTTTAACGGGGTGGTTTGGTTTTTCTCCTTACTCAGTTGTTTGTGTTCTTTGTAAATTTGTTGGACAGATAGTTTGCAAATATTTTCTCCTATTCTATGGGTTGTCTATTTGCTCTTTTGATTATTTCTTTGGCTATGCAGAAGCTTTTTTAATTAAGTCCCATTTGTTTATTTTTGTTTTTATTATATTTGCTCTTGGGTTCTTAGTCACAATTTTTTGCATACGTCAATGTCCAGAAGAGTTTTTCCTAGGTTTTCTTCTAGGATTTTTATTGTTTTATTTTTCTGCATATGGCTATCCAATTTCCCTAGCACCATTTATTGACTATTTTGTCCTTTCCCTAGTGTATGTTTTTGTCTGCTTTTATCAAAGATTAGTGTGTTGTATGTATATGGTTTTACTTCTGGGTTCTCTATTCTGTTTCATTGTTCTTTGTGTCTACTTTTATGCCAGTACTATGTTTTCTTTACTATAGTGTAGTGTAATTTGAAGTCAGGTAATGTGATACTTCCAATTTGGTTCTTTTTGCTTAGGATTGCTTTGGCTATTCGGACTCTTTTCTGGTTCTAAATGAATTTTAGAATAGTTTTTTTCAAATTCTGTGAAAAATGACTTTTTTTTTTTGAGACAGAGTCTCGCTCTGTTTCCTGGGCTAGAGTGTGTGGCGTCAGCCTACCTCACAGCAACCTCAAACTCTTGGGCTTAAGTGATCCTCCTGCCTCAGCCTCCAAGTTGCTGGGACTGCAGGCGCATGACCAATGTACACAGTTCCACCAGCTTCTTAGATACTGACAAATCATAGGCATAAAACGCTAGATAGTAATTTATAGTTGAGGTCTATAAACAACATCAAAATTTTAGTGCAGTCAATAAATTTAGTAATATTCAGGCTATTTTCTGTATTTTTCTTATTTCTACATAGAGCGAACATTATGTCAGTTGCCCTGTGGTTTAAAGCCACAGTTATTCTGGGAGTACACAGTTGCCATCGTTTAGCAGTAGCTGATCCAAAAGAATTCCAGCCAAGGTCTTGCCAGTCATGGAAAGAAACGATGTGTCCTGGCAGTTGCAAAAAATTGTGTTTTTCTTGATGGCAATCTTTGGTCTTGAAGCCCTTCATATGTTGCAATGTGTGCACATATGAGTATTCCCTAAGAGGCAGAGATCATCCTGTCAATTTCAGTAAAACAGTGTTTACCTCTGTATAATTTGAAGTTATACAGATGCCTAATAAGTGTTTTGATGCTGTTGCTGCTCATGTTGCTGATAATATTCCATAAAAAGTTTTAAAAGTTAAACCATGAAAGTTGTCATGTTATCATTGTTTATGATTGTAATTTTGTTTCTCTCTTCACATCAAGTCTTATCCTGTTAAGTCTCAGCAATTTTTGTTTAATATGTAAGGGGGTATGAAGTATAATTTCCACCTCTGACTATTATTTTCTTTTTGTTGATATTTGCACCTTCATCCAAATTTCTCTAAAATGGTATATCTGTGTGCTTTTATCATTGGACACTGATACTATTGATATTCATAATAATCAGAGGAATTATTTTATTATCTGAGTAACAGAAATTCATAATTAGTTTTTCTATGCAAAGAGGCATCTGGAAATAATCAGTATAGGGCCATTGTGGTGGCTCCACAATGTCACCAGAGACTAGGTCCCCTCTTTGTTTCTTCTTGGCCATACTTAGAACTGGAGTCCCTCTCCAAGGTCACATGGTTGCTGCAACTCCAGACATCACCATCATATGTATTCCTGGCTGGAAGGAGACGGAAGGGGGAAAGGCAAAAAGGCACATGTCAGCTGAATCAGCAGCTTCCTCTAAAATCCGTCTCTGAAAGTCCCACTAAATGACATCTGCCTCTCACATAACTATGCCTTATTACAAAGGAAGTGAAGAAATCATTTTTAGGTGGATCCAGTTGGCACTCTATTAATAAATAATATTGAAGTTCTATTAATAAGGGAAATTAGGGGTATAGATATTATGTTGGCAGCTTATAATCTTGCCCACTGCTTAGCAGCTATTGTTGGTGAACAGTGGGCAGGTAGAAAAACTCTGCTGCTTTAAAAGGGAGCCTGCTGTGAAATTACTGAGAACTCAACTTTCATGTTGTGACTTAAATGCAGCTATATGGAAAGCTAGAGAAATATACTTTCTACTGATTAAGTTAATGAAATATTTTTGGTGAGTTTTGTTTGATCATAGGTAGTGAAATATTTTCTGTGATCTGAAGTATTCAGTCAGGAAAGAAAAATCCAGCACATAGTAGGCACCCAATAAATCTTTATGAAATGAATCAGTTTGATCTGTCTTTCTTTAGTAGAAGTCCATTATGTGGTTTCCTTATTAATCCAGGATACCATTACACTAGTACGGATGATTAATGCCATTTGAGGAAGGATGTCATCATGCAGACTAGAATTATTTCTTTGTAGTTTAGTTTCCTCAGTTTAAAACATGACAGCAACTTATACTAAGTACTTATTTTAATGAGGAATTCATATTTGACCAATAAATTTTGTGCCAGTAGCAAATATTTAGTGGGATTTTTGCCATTTTATTGTAAAATAATACACAAGCACAGAAAAACATGAATGTGTAGCTTAATGACTTAATAAGATAAACTCACCACCACCCAGGTCAAGAAATAGAACTTTTTCACATCCCCATAAGCCACAAAAGTAACCACTATTATTATTTTTGTAGTTATTTGTAATTTGAATTTCTATGTACTTTTATTACTCAAGTGTACATGCCTATACACCATAATTTAGTTTTGCTCCTTTAAAAAATGTCTTCTAAGTCTCTTTTAATATATAGGTTCCCCCTCTATTTTTTTCTTTTTATAATTTATCTGTCAAACAACCTGATATATTTGACCTGGAGAATTTCCCACAGTCAGAATTTTACTGATTATGTACTCATGGTGAAGTTCAACATATCCATTTTCACTCCTTATTTCATGCAAATTGTAACAGTATCCAGAGAATTAATAAGACTCATTTTGATCCTTTTGACAATAGTATAAATGAAGGTTTTTTCTTTCTCATGAGGTACATAATTATTTGTGTTATCAGCTGTTGATGCTAAATTAATTGGTGGTTTAAAAATCGTGATATTTTAATTGCATCATTTTTCATTTATTATTTGGAATACTTCTATAAGAGATACTTCTTCTTAACTGATATTTTGTTACCCAGTGGCATAATTTATACAAGAAATGCAGGATGAATGCTTGATTCTCATCCTCCAAAGGTGATCAATTTCTTTAAGTATAGATATGAACTCATAGTCTTAAACATATTTGATGTATTTTAATCAATTGAAATTGTCCAAGTTGGAGCTCAGATTGTCCCATCTGACCAATGGGAGCTTTTTCACGTGGACTCTTGAGTCTTTGATAGCTTTTCTACTTTCTGGTATGACATCATATGCCAAGTTCATTTCGTATATTTCTTGCCTGGTATCTGCCATTTCTTCAAGAAGGCTTGAAGTGAGAATTGGAATTTCATTGTCACAATCTAAGTTGCAGAGATGCTCATTGCTACTGGGATGGTCATTTTTTTCTAGATTTCTTCAGTGGATAAAGCAAATAAAAATAATAAATTATCTAATGAATTCATGCTTATTCTCCTAATTCAAATTCAACTACAGAGAGTTTTAACTTAATCTTTTCTGTGTTATATCTCTATTTTCTTTTTTCCCCCTACTGAAAATCCTGATTCTTAAGGACACAGGTGATTTCATTGTGTGAACATTGTAGACAGTACTTACACAAACCTAGATGGTACAGCTTATGAAACATCTGGACTATATATAGTATAGCCTATTATTGCACCTAGTCTACAAACCTGTACATCATGTTACTGTACTCAATACTGTAGGCAGTTGTAATAGAGTGGTATTTGTATATCAAATATATACCTAAACATAGAAAAGATACAGTAAAAATATAGTACAAAAGATTTAAAAAGTGGTATACTGAGGGCTGACTGTATGCTAAAATAGGGACAGTGTTATTTCTAGGTAGTCAGATTCTAAGAAGTTAAAATACATGTATTTTCTTTGTGTTTATCTGTATTCTGAATTTTCTAAGTTAAACCTTGTTATAGAAAAATATCTAAAAACAACTCACCTCTATAATTTTATCAGAATTCATATAGGAAATATACTTTGATATAGGAATAGCTGTTAATACTTGATTTATAACACATAATTCATCCATTTCTATCCTTTACTGATTCCTGCTGATTCCACAGGTCCATGTTGAGACTTCCTTCCCCGTGTACCAATGCATAATTTGATCTAATTTCTTGATTTTCGATATTCCCATTTTGTCTATGACCAGTAATTTCCTTTTTGTTGTGACCCTGTAACTCCCCACACCTAATGATTGCCCTATGGTCAGTTTGTTTGAACATATTCTCATCTAGAGAATAGTTATGACCGTGTAAGATAATATTGACAAGGATTTGAGTAAAGATATTTTTACTTTACTCAAATTAAGAATCTGGATCAGATGCAGCAGCTTTGCCTTAGTTAAGTTCTTTAGAGAAATGTCCAGTTTATGTTTGGTTATGGGGGTTCAATATTAGAAGAAATGAAGAGGCCTAGGTCCCATGATTCCTGAGATAAGGATGTTCAACAGGGCTTATAGAGCACATCATTTGGAATTTGGCTTGCTTTTACATGATCCCCTTTACATTTCCAAAGAGAGAGACTCTGACTGCATCAGTATGGGTTTCTTTATTAAGCAAAAGTTTATGCCAAGCAACTTCAGGTACATTTGACTTCATATTTAGCCACAGTGTGAATTTTTGTATGAGCAACTTATCCCTCATAGAGATGAAGGAGGAGACAGTGCTAGTGATGCTGTGATTACAGTTACCCTTTCATCCTTGATTTTGGTGGTTCAGTCTTCCATGAAACTCTCTCTTGACATGGACCAATAAAATAGAACTCTGAAGATTTCATTGATGGAGTTGGCCTCTCAACTGGCATTCACCCAAGCCAAGAATAGACTGCAATGAACTTATTGAGAATAACACAGTCCTTAATTGTATGTCTAATCCACACCAAATGGCTCTGCCAAGAAATCTCTTACTTCCTCTGTTTCTCAAACAACCTTATTTCCTTATGCAATTCCATTTTGTTCCCAAGAGTCTATAGAATTTAGTGAATCTTCCAAGCCTAAAGGCTTAAATCTGGTCATCCCACTCTCTTCCATACTGTTCCTTTTCCAAATGGTATTGAGGATGTTGCCATGCTTGTTTAATACTTAGTTGTTATTGTTATGATAGGTAATAGCTATTTTATTTTAATTCTGAACTAAGATTGCTGCTGCTTTTTTTTTTTTTTTTTTTTTTTTTTTTTTTTTTGCTTTGTGACTATGGGTTTTAGGAACCTAACACTCCCGTTTTGCTACTGAATGTTTTAATTAAGTAGGAGATACTATAAGAATAGAATTTAAGAGAAGGCTTTAGAGAGAATTTTAAAAAATAGTTCCAGAGTTGATCATTTTACTATATTCATATCTAGGCCTATCTTCTCTCCATACAGTTAGTTATAGCACTCAGAGGGCTATTTCTAAGACTGGCACCAAAGAGGTCAGTTTTTCCACTCTCTCTCCCAGAAAAGATCAGGAAGTGCAATAAGGTTCATGAAAATTTAAGCTTGAAGTTTAGAAAACTCAAAACAACCCAAACCCTCAAACATTCAGTTTGGTTTGAATCTTGGACAAAGGTTTGCTATGCAGCTAGTGGAGTCATTCCAGTTTAACGGCTGTAGTAACTTCATTTCAGGGCTAGTGATGGGGAAATTATGAAACCATAACTTGGATCTTATTTTAACAAAACCAAGAAGTAAAAACACTTACTGGGGAATCTGCATGGGAAAGGGGGCCTACCTAACCCCAATTGCTGCTGTTTTACTGTGGCAGCTCCTCTTACTATAGGAATTATGAAACCAGTCTTTTCCAATTCCTTCAGAGAGAGCTGACCTTTGAAAGTGATTGAGCTGCCTGCATCCAATTTATAAGCCTCCTGATGTGCACAACAGGGAAGATCTTTCATAGGTGATTAAATCCCATAGAGTTAAGGCCTGTCATAGTGATTTCCCTCTTGGTCAGCTTTCATTTCAAAAGTCATCCCAGGAGAACAACTGTAATTCTTTACCTAGTTGACTTCTGAAACAAATTTTCCACTTCAAAGAGAGCCCAGTAATTTAGACCCTATCCTCCTTGGATACAATTTATTTGTTCCAGGGATAAGAATTCAATTTAATGACTATTAGGTGGCTTTATTATATCTGTTACAGGAGAATATGTTCCAGGGAGAGGTATACAATATAGAAAAAAAAAAAAAGTCCTCAAAGATCTTATAGACCAGTCAATAATCAACAGTGAAAACATCTTAAAAACAAATTTGGAAAAGATTCATTCTGAAATAATTTAGAAAACTTCAGTATTGATTTCTAAACATACCTAATAGAGTATTTCACCTCATTTATAGTTGATTACTTATCAAATACTGCAGAGCAAAATGAGGTCAAGCCTCAGACTCTGCAGATACAGAACAAACCCTTGAGGGGCAAAGAATCACAGAGACCTGCTGGAATTTTGAAGCTCACAGTCTCTCAAAGGATTTTAGAATGTTTGGGGCTTCAGAGCATCCAGAAATACTGAGAATTTAATAAAGTATGTGTTTTCTTATTTAGGTGGAGACTTTGATTTGCCAGATAATAGAAGTGACTTAACTAACAATGTTCCAGTTAATAAATAGCATAAATATTCCCCCAAAGTATTTATGTTCTTATCAAACTAGCTGGTTCTCTGAATTTTTGGATATATTTAGGGATTTTGGTTGGATTATATTAGGCATTCACCACCCTTTTAAGTGATTATTTCTGCTCTTAATGAAATCATGTTACTGTGAAAATCAAACTAATTCACATGAAATCTGAGTCACGAGCCAATGAAATGTGGTTAATATTTGTTGTAACTTGAAATTTTTCCCTTTTTGCATTTATTTTAAAATAAAATATTGTTTTAAAAACAATTATACTTTAATAACATCAATATCTAATTCCTTTCCTTCCTTATGTTTATACTTTAAAACTACAGGAAGCAAGTCTATTTCTTAGAATATAAAGCCATCTAGTGAGCTTTTCAAAGTTTGGAGATTTCCTAGAACTATTTTCTGAAGTAATAATGATGCAATAATGATTACAGTTAACAGTAGAACTGTAGGAATACAATATTCTTTAATAACTCAAAATTTTAAAATTTGATTCTGAATGTTTATCAAAGCCATTAGTGGGCAACTAATAAATCCAATAAATGCTGGGTAGAGTCCTGTACTTAGAAAGTGAACCAACTTAGAGAGTTGAGGAAACGAAATAAACCTGAGTGCTAAATGCCTACTAAGAGGCAGTGATCATCAGTTCCAAACAAGGAAATAATCATTTCCAGATGGTGAAGGTTTGAGTGTTCTTGGGTGATGTGAAAGTGATGTTGGCTTTTGAAGGGTGTGTGAATTTAGAGAAGAGTGAGCAGGTGTTTCAGAGGTGAGGGATTGATGCATCAGAAGCTGGAAAATTCATATTGTGTATGTACAGGGGGCAATGAGAAGACCCCCTCGCTGGGCTTAAACATAGCTGATGTAGGAGAGTATTGGGATTGGAGCTTGAAAGGTAGGATGAAACCAGATTTTGGAAGACCAAGCCAAGAAGTGTGAGCTTTATCCCATAGATTCAAGGAGCTGTTCTAGGCTTTTGAGATGAGGAATGACATAGTGAAGTAATATTTTAGGAAGATAACACAGGTAGTAACAGGATAAATGGAAAAGGAAGTGGCTGAAGATAGGACAATGGATTAGAAAACTTTTGCATTTGCCTAAAAAAAATATCTAGTGTATAGTAGTGGCCACAGTGATAGAAAGAAAAAACATTAGGAAGAGAAAGAGACATCATAACTTTGAGATTATTAGATGTGGGAAGTGAAGAACAACTTAAGATGATATCTTTTGGTTTAATATGTGATTTGATGCTTTGTATCAGGGAGAATGTTTGCACAGCATTATCATAAATGAGAAATCTGGAAAATAGATCAGTTTGGAGTTAGGGGGAAAACCAGGTTTGTTTTAGGTGAATTGCTCTTGAGGTAGTGGCATATCTTCTAATAAGCAGTTAGAGGTGCAGGACTCAATTTTATGAGAGAGAGAGAGAGGGGTCAGAATTAGTAATAAAAATTTGAGGATCACTTATATATAAGTAATAGTTGAAGTTGTAGATATAGATAGGATCTCTAAAGGGCTTAGACATGTTAGAAATGAAAGTGCAAATATCTGAGATATGAGCACACTTAGGTGTTGAAAGGTGGAGAGAAGACAGTGAAAAGAGACAGAAAGGAAATCAATTGAAGGACAAAGAAGAGAACTAGAATATGATAGAATTGCAGAAGTCAAACAAGTAATGAGTTTTAATAATGGTAGTGATTGGCAGTGTCTCATACTTTAGAGAGGGTATGCAGAATGGGAAATGGAAAAAAGCCATTGATTTTGACAACTAGGAGACTTTGGATCCAATTAAGAATAATTTTTATAGAGTAGGAAGAGCAGAGCCAAATCGTATGAGAAATAAGAAGGCAATGATGGTAAGGAAGTAAAAGAAGCAGGTATATATTATACAACCCTTTGGGAAGAAAGGTGGAAAAATAGTAACAAGATGAGTCCCAGCCCCTCTCCTTTTCATGCTCCTATGCTCTCCTCAGGCAGATCCACTCTCTCATATAGAATTGCCATTTATATGCCATACCTTCCAGAATTATATCTCAAATTTAGACCTTGCTATCTAACTCCTATATATCAACAACTCTTACTTTGGTATCAAATATGCACTTTAACTTCAACATCTGAAACTAAACTCATGATCTCTCCCATCTCACTACAAAAACAAAACAAAATACAAGTAAGCATAAATAAACAACCAGGTCCTCTTCTAGTGTTCTCTATTTTTGTAAATCACACGACATACTACCCGTTTGCTCACGCTAGAAACCTTAGAGTCATTCTTATCACTCCTCTTCTCTTTTCATGCTTCTAATCTGTCACCAAACCTGTGGACACACTTCTATCCATATCCACTGCCCACCAGAGTTGAAGCCACTTTTACTTGGACAAACTCAATAACTTTCTATGTGGTTCCTATGCATCTGCTCTTGCTCCTCACAGAAACCAGGGTGGACCCTTTAAATCCACAAACCTGATTACTATTACTCTCTTATTTAACACCTTCTGATGGCCTTTTGTTTCCTTTAAGTCAAGCGATGTTATGGAAACAACTTTGTTAGAATGGAGCAACTAACTGTGTATGGAGGAAGCAGGGATGCCTCCACTAAGAAGATAGTATATGAACTGCCTTTAAGAGCTTTCAGGTAAAGAATCGTGTTAGAATGGAGAAAGGAGTGAGGGTGGTAGAAGATTATTCCAGTTTGGGGAATATCATATATCAAGGTAGGAAGCAGGTGTTCAGAAAAGGGTGACAAGTTTAGAGGGTGATGTCAAGGTGTGGAGAGTAGCTGTAGAAGTCAGATTATGAAAGCCCTTTCATATTTGGATTTTATGGCTGTTTTAAAGCAAGGGATAATGTAAAGAGCCAGGCTTTTTGTTGGATAATTCTATAGCAGAGGGGAAAGTAGACTGGAATGTTTAAGATGCTGAGGGCAGGGAAAGCAGTTCAGAGCCAGTTGCAGTTACCCAAGAAAGATAGTAGAAGCCTAGACAAAGGCTGAAGGGCTGGGAAGAAGAGGGAAGTCAATACATATTTAGAGTAGGATCCACACAAGCCAGGCAACATTTAAGGATAGGTCTCTTTAAACAATGTCATTGTGAGTAGGTTTATGTACAAAATCTACTGTATGGCCCTGAATTGACATTTTATTCTGTGATATAGCCTGGAAGTATATTATTTTTGACATATAAAAATGTTCTGGAGATAAATTTAATAATCAGTTTGTGCCCTGGTCAAAGCTGCATTAAAAATTCAGCCCAATAAAAATATTTTTAAGAATTCTGGCACCTAGGTTCTCCACACTTCTGCCTCTGATAAGTTTTGTAAACTTGGTCAAGTCCAAAACCCAGTCTTGGGCTTGAATTACTTATTTGTAAAATGAGAGAGTTGACTAGAATCATTAGATAATCTCTGAAGTTCCTTCAAGATCCTTGCTCCCAGTGTTGCCTTCTAGGCTATTTCTCTAATTTAGCTGACAGTCTTACCAGTGGGAAGAATACTGCTTCATAGTTTCCTGAAAGCATAGCTATCTCCTTGAAGGACTGGTGGTCTAGGGAGTGTTCCTAGTAGCATTCATAGGCCCACCTTGGCTTAGAAAATATATTACATTTATAATTATTTTAGAGTATTTTTTTAATCTTCCATAACTGGGTATCAAGAAAAAAAAATCTTCCAGTTAATGAAAGCTGTTTGTCAGTTATATTAATAGTTCTACCTGATGTGGTGTGTTCTTTTCTCCACTCAAGGCTTCTCAATCAGGAAAAGCTTAAAAGTAGATTCACTGTCTAGTCTTTCTAGTCCTTTGATTTCAAGAACTTGTGTAGACTTATGTGCGTGTTTTTCTTCAAGTACAGTCAATTTGTAGAAGGCTGGAGGCATATATAATTTAATTTAATAAATTTTAAGCTTCTACTATATATGAACCATTGTGAAGAGAAAGAAGGATAGGTAAAGGAATGTGCCAAGATGAATAAGGCACAATTTCTATCTTCAAGGAAGTATATTATTTAATAGGAGAGCCTAGAATGTTAACAAATACTCCAACTGAGTACATGAAAAGGGTAGTACAGTATAAGGGAGTGCTCAGTGTAGCATGAGTATGATTATTCTAGCTTCAGGGCTGCAAATTGGGGTAACTGCTTCTGATAAGTGCCATTCCTAAATTCTACCTGAGCAGGTGGATATTAGTGAGAGTAACCCAGGTCTTAGGTTTAAAATAATTAATAAGCCTGTCATTGGCAAATGTATATAAAGGGTTTTAGTCAATTTCCTTAACCAACTTAGACCACAGCATATTATTCATGTAAGAGATACAAAAAGGACTGACTACTTGAAAAGGGTTGATTGGTTATAAATAGACTCAGTCTAAATATTTGGCAAGACCAAGATGAAAGCTTTTATGAAGTTAGGCAATTGTGGCAACATATTGTCAACTGTGGTGCTGGAAGTCCAGTCATTTGAGAATCACATCAACAGAGTTTAGTATGCGACTTAGCAGACAGGCATGCTGACATAAACAAGTTATCAAGCTGCAGACTAAACTGAAGGCTGATAAAGGAATGATGCTTTACAGAATATGGTATGGGTATTACATTTGTTATGTACATCATATACAACTCCTGGATGAGTGTCATCTTTAGATTTTCTGGGTTGAATTTAACATAAAGGTGACAGGATTTGATTTCTAAAGATAGGGCATTTATCTCAAAGTATGTGCTAAAATATTCTTGTTCTATATTTCACTCATCTGAAAGATAACTATGATTTCTGGTGGTGAAAAGGTGTTCTTTTCTGTTTTGCCTTTCCACCCTGTGGATAAATAGTTATAGGTGAAGCCAACCTGAAATAAATTGTAGGTGAAATAAACTTGCAGGTTTAAAGAGCATAAGGAAGCTAGTAAGCCAGGCAAGCAGGTGTGTGTGTGTATTTTTATTAACTTGGTATTATATATTGTGTCTTCAACTAATTATAAAAGCTATTGAAAAGCTTGATTGTTTAATATAGCGAAAAATCTGTCTAAACTGTGACAAAAGTTCTCATCCCAGATTTGCTTCACTAGGTTTTTGAATTGGAGCAATCCGACAAAAGGCTATTGAAAAGTCTAAGCCACCATAAATTATATTTCCACTGACTCTAAGCTTCCATCCCCCTGCCCCTGGTGTCTGTTTTTATGTC
Source organism: Cheirogaleus medius (assembly GCA_008086735.1). Taxonomy (NCBI): domain Eukaryota; kingdom Metazoa; phylum Chordata; class Mammalia; order Primates; family Cheirogaleidae; genus Cheirogaleus; species Cheirogaleus medius. The sequence goes on from VBSM01003169.1 coordinate 20,609,932, forward strand.
TTTAAAGAAAATTTTGTTAAAATGAAGTCTATAATCTGGTAGGAATAACATTATGTAATACTAACATATTGTACAAAATCACTATAATATTAATAATATTAGCTAATAATTAAGTGCTTGATTTGTGTCTGACATTGTGCTAAGTACTCTACATTTGCTATCTTAGTTAATACTTATAATATCATACTTATATATAATAGATATATAATGCTTATTATCTTATGCTTCTGAGGTTATTTAGTCACTTTTAAGATGTGCATTTTTTCACATTTACACACTCTGAAAAATTGGGGTGTGTTTTACAATCAATGGCATCTTACAAGCATAATGTAGAGCATTCATTTCTTTCTTAGTAGTATATAAAATCATGGTGAGACTAACAATAAGAAAGCTTCATAAATTAGGTGAAAAATAATATTGGCCATCATCCCGCTTTACTCAGTCTGACCTAAAAGGAACTGAGACATGGAGAAGTTAAGTAAGCTGTCCAAGATCACAGAACTGGTAAGTGTTTGAGCCAGGATTCCACAATTGTCTAACTCAATCCAGGACCAATACTTACAGCCAGCATACCATGCTGCCTGCTGGTGATCTACCAGCACTTCATAAGATTTAGCAAAATTGATGTATCTGAATAGCTATCTTCAGAGAACTGCACACTTAGGAAAATGGAGTTGGGAGGAGAGGGAATTTTCAAAGTCCAGAGTGGACTGTTGAGTGAAGGGACAATCAGTGGGGGACCCTTCGCAGTCAGGGTGATAATGAGCGAAATGGATCCTCAAAGGACAGAAAAGCTACAGGAATGTAAGATAGCTTGAAGGTAGAGGCCAATCATTTTATTATTTTGCCTAGGTCCAGACCTGAATGTGCAAATACTTCTACATAGTATAAGAAGGAAAAATTCTTATGTATCAGTGATAGTTATATATCTCTATCAATTATCTATATCTACACATATACCTATATCTAAATCTATATATATTGGCGGAGAGAGGGTGTTGCGTATAGGGAACATTACATTTTGAACAAACATTTTCTTATACTATAATTAGAATTTAAAACTATGTGTTATGCTTCATTTCTTATTTGCTTTTTTCTCTAGCACAGTGCCTAGCACAGTTCAATGTAAATATTAAGAAGGTCAAGAACTTATTGAATAAATGAATAATAACTTGCTCTTTACCTCAAATACAATGTAGAATCATGGAAATATATTTGAGTTTAAAAGAAAGATGCTTTAAGTAGGGGTGAGGAACCTCTTAAAGAGTTGTATCAGCTGCAAAAATAACAAAGAGTACTGCAATTTCTATTTCTCCTTGTCAAAAAATGAGGTAGGCAAATTAAAGTCAGTCAGGATCTAGTACTGCTGCTCTGCCTCCAACAGTAAAGATGGGCCAAGGAAAAGACAAGTCAGTGAAAATACTCTGTCATTACTCCCTGTCAGCCCTAGTGACCATACGCATAAACACTACACAGACCAACACGTATACACATACGTATATAAATTTATGTATTTTCTTTTGCCTATGTGTCTAGTCAGCTTAAATGGGTCGACTCGTGTTTTGGCTCCTATAACCAAACCAGACTCTTTGGCTCAGCTCTACCTGCAAACTTTCTGGCCTGCTTGGGTATAGTGAAGTGGTTTGAGTTTCTGAGAACAAATAATTAGGCTCTAGGAGAAAGCCAGGGTTATACAAAACCCATTCGTTTCTGCTTCTGTGGGTTCTGTGTCTGTCTATAAAGGAAAACAAAGTTAGATAAGGACAGTGTTCTGCTATGTGGACTTCACGATATTTTTCCTTTAATGTTATCAGAACATTAATTTTATTGTTCTGGACTTAATAAACAGGGATTGATATTTTTAAGTTACATCTCCTTTTAAAAAACAATATATATCTTGGACTCAGCATTAATGTTGATGTGGAACAGAAAACTGACCTTGTCTTTGTTACTTATCCTCACTCTTTGAACTCCAAGGTAATAAAGTTTAAAACTAAGTTTAGGAGCATCATCAACTCAAAAAGGTTGTGAATATGATATTTACTTATTTATTAAACTTACTTTATCATCTTTGTACATCTTTCTATGGTATCTTTATTTTCATACCATAAAAACTCAGGAGACCTGTGTTGTTGGGGAGGTTACTCAGTTACAATAGAGACTAACTGAGGCACTGACTCCATCAAGGGATTTTTGGTGACCAAGGGGCAATAACTGGGCCAAATATAAACCTTATCTCCTGGTAGTTCACAGGGATAGCATATAAACCAATTTTTAAGTGGCTTTAAAATGTAGCAGAGTTGAAGTTTCACTTTTAAGTATTTTTTCCTTTATCAGAGATATAACACTCAGAAATTTTTCTCTGTTAATCAGATTTAGGCACTTTTCCAAATTATGAATCATCTATATTTATTAATATATACTCACTCTAATAACTTTTAATGAACTGCTCGCATGTCCACTTACCCAGGGGCAACCACTAGTATTATTTTTATAGAAGTTACAGACATTTAATTTCATAAGAAAATCATAGCCTTGTCTGTTAAGCTTGGAGTGAGGTGGGTAGGGAAAAAGACAGAAAGCAGCTCTCTCATACTCAAGCTCAGAACTCTGGTCCAGAGGAAATAAAACAGAAACCTCCTTACCAAATGGTGAGGTTTTTTATTTCCTAAGAGAAAGCAGGGAAGGGACTGGTGGTCCCCTCAGTGACCCCATTTTATATTTCCAAACTCATTTATCAGATGGTATTTTAGGATTCAGGGATTATCAGTGTCACCTGTAAGTTATTAATAGAATTGAGAGTTACTTTGACCAATGAGGTGGAGGAAAAAGATACGATAATAAGAGTAACTTCTCATGTTATGGGACAAGGAGATGAGGTCAGAGGAAAGTAAAAATAACCCATGTGAAAGATTATGTAAAAGTTAACTAGATAGCTATTATCCTACTACTAACCCCAAATAATTTTTTGTAGAGTAATCATATTTTCTTAACTTAAAAACAAGGACAAAACTATAAATGGGAAACTAGTTTAAGACCAATATATAGGCATTAGAGAACTAGAGAAGCATGTTTTATCTTCCATTTCCCCCTTTGCCTTTTCAAGCTGCTGGCAAAAGTTTCTCCACCCTTAGAGATTCTGACTTATTCTATTAATATTAATTTGAATATTTTCCTATTCTTTTGGTTTCTATAATATCAATTCCCTTCAATCTAATACATTCTGGAGCTTGCTACTCAGAGTACAAAGAAAGAAGGTGAGAAAACATCAAATTTTAAGAGTTTGGAAGTGGACATTAGACATATTCCTTCATGGTACAGTGCAATGTTATAACTCTTCCATGGTGATTTAGTAGCTGTTGAATTTGTGATTTCCATGTGTTTAAGTCTGCTTGTTTCTTTGGAATGCCAGAGAGTTTTGTTTGGGTCCTTCAACAATTGACTTGGTCTTATCCCTGGCAACATAACATAGTAATCAATCTGGGTTTTGTACTTTTCACTGGAATGCTGAAAATTTACAGTTCAGCAAAGACCAGAAGGGCAGTTTCACCAACAAAGATTATCAGCCACATGAAAATGGCCATATCTTCCACCAGAAAAGGACAAATGATGAGTTCTGGGGTCCTGTTGAAGGGGTCACTCTTATAATTATGGAAAACTTCTGAAAATGGAGTTTGATTGCATGGTCTTCTTTTGACTTCTGTACAGCATAGATGACATACCTATAGACCCTGAAGTTGATGATATTGACAAAGAGGAGACCCAGGGTGAAATAAGAAGGCACAGTGATGATGCTGAAATCTCCAGGGAAATTAGCATGATCTATGTCAGATAAAAGACAAGCTCAGTTTTCTTTACATCATGCCAGAAAATCACTTGGTGTATTGCACAGGAAGCTGTTGAACGAACAGGCTCCCAGGCAGCCCTCCTTCCACACCTCCTTGTCTTGTCACTGGGCCTGGAGGGTTGGGTCCCTGGAGGACAAAGAGGAATTAGATGGAATTCCAACTCCAATAGCTCTACATTGGGCTTTTCCAGCAGGGACTGGAGAAAAAGAAGGAAAATGAAATAATCATACCATTGGCTCTCCCAAGTCCCTTCACTCTTTTTGCTTTATGTTTAGACTTTGTCTACAAGTAATATTTTGTTATCTGGCCTTCTAGACTTTATTCTTTTATTCGCTAACTGGAGCTTTTATTGCTTAATATTTCATTTAAAAATCCCTTCTGCCTTTGTATTTTCCCTTATTGAAAGTGTTCTCCAATTGTTTTCTTTCCAATTATCTCTCTACGCCTGTCCTAATCCCATTCCCTAGAGGTAGTCTCCAATAATGTTTTGATATATAGGCCTCCAGACTTCCTCAATTATTATATATGCTCACTGGAATCATGGACTGTTATAGCTGGAAGGTACCTTGGAGATCATCTTTCTATTTTGCTTTACCTCCACTCACCATTCCCCTGCTGCAGGCTTCCAGAACATACATAGACAGGCTAGGTGCCCCACCTGAAATCCTACCTTGTCTAGGAATTGACAAAATTGCGAGTAGAACCGAGGTCTTTTCACTTCTAGTTAAGGGACCTTTCCAACCTCATCGCACAATTTAATATTCTTAGTCTGTTGGATGACTTAAAGAAGTAGTTTCTTTAAGATGAATTTGGGTAATTAATGGTCCAATTTAAAATGACTATAGTTCATCTATCCTTTTGCTCCTTTGGCCTCAGTGACGGGCCCCACAGGTCCAGTGTTCTGCTCTCCTGGAGCAGCTTTCTTGTACTCAAATTGTCCTTAGATCCATCTATCATACAGTAACTTTTGCCTCTCTTTTCTCTTTTTGGTCATTTGGCTTAGGCATAGGCACAACTCTTGCAGCTTTTGCTTCAAGCACTTCTAGAAGGATGGAACTTAAACCAGCTGGGCCATTTGAGTTGCAGATTTTCTGAATGTTCCCCTAAAAACCAGGATTTTTTCCTGGTATGGGACATCATGTTTTTTACTCCTGTACTCTCAACTGAAATTTATAGTTTTTTTTTTTTTTATTTATATCTTTTGAGACAGAGTCTCACTCTGTTGCCCGGACTAGAGTGCCGTGGCGTCAGCCTAGCTCACAGCAACCTCAAACTCCTGGGCTCAAGCAATCCTTCCGCCTCAACCTCCTGAGTAGCTGGGACTACAAGCATGTGCCACCATGCCCGGCTATTTTTTTCTATATATTTTAGTTGGCCAATTAATTTCTTTCTATTTTTTTAGTAGAGACAGGGTCTCGCTCTTGCTCAGGTTGGTTTCGAATTTTTGACCTTGAGCGATCCACCCGCCTTGGCCTTCCAGAGTGCTAGGATTATAGGCATGAGCCACCGTGCCCGTCCTGAAATTTATAGTTTTATCAGTAAATTATGACCTACCTTAAACTTCTAGTCTGGCCTTTTTCTTTATGTTTTTAAACAGACCCCTCCCTAGGCTTTCACTCTAAGTTCAACATGAGCACCTCCAATACCCCCTTTTATAGTTATAAAATGCACACTTTCACAAAATAACCCTAATAAAAACCTTTGGGTCCCATTCTACCTCCACCCCCTAACTGCTCTTAGAACTTCTCACTCATCTGGCCCACCTCTAAGTCCTGGGATCACTCTTCTCCATACTGGCACAGATCTTTGGTTTTTGTTCAAACTCCATCATGTGTTCTGAACTATAATAAATATGCTTACTTTAACTATAGTCAGGCCTTTGACACAGAATTCATAGCGAGTTTTGGATAGGGATTTTGTTTTGTTTTGTTCTGTTTTTTGCCAAGGATCCAAATTGACCAAACTTGAATTTTGAAGGAAGAACATGTCAAGGGGTGGATGCCAAGCAGGCCCACTCTGCAAATATATTTTTCAATTAACAGAGTACAAGTAAGCTCTTCTGAGTTCGGTAGTGGTGATTGTTGCTTGGGGATCTCTGTTTTTCACATAAGCCACTGCCTATTATTTCCCTTTGTGTGTGCTGTGTGTATTGTGGGTCATGTTAAACAAGCATCATTTTGTTTCATGTAATTACAGAATAATGCTTTCATGTTTACCTTTCATATTCACTTTAAGGATGAAATCTGTTTTACAATTGGGACTGCTGCTATGACCAATTCTGTAGTGTTGCCTTCAGTTCAGGCACATGCCTCTGAAACCTTAATCACAAACAGATGCTGTTCTGAATCAAGAATTCCCCTCTCTGGCTACTCAGCCTGAGCAATGAGCTGCCTAACTTGGATCCTACAGGCTTCTTGAAAAACTCTACAGGCTGCCTTACCAGCACACTGGTAACACGCAGAAGATTGATATTTTCCAGGCCCGAGCATGACTTTGAAATAATACCTAGCAGTTGTAGAGAATTATTTATTTTCCCCTCCTCCCACAAGTGTTTTCACATACATGATCTCATTTTATCCTTCAAATAGTCCTTGGAGTTAAGTAGAGAAAGTAGTATTTTCCCCTAGGAACCTGAGGTCCAGAGATGTTAAGTAACTTACTCAAGGTCACACAATCAGCCTTGACTCCTACTCTGGTGTTCTTTCCACCAAAACACCAGTATTTACTTTGTCTTGTTTCAAAGTTGTTCGAAGTCTTTTTAGGTGCTGCTCGAATCCAACCTGTCGTTCCTATAGCTTGGATCTAAATTAAATTTGTAACACCTTTTAGTGGGTTTTTCCCCCCCAGGCCCTAAGTTATATCGAAGGCAGTGGTTTTTTGGGCCTAAAAATTATTTGAGAAGCTTGTTCAAGATCCTGGTTCAGTAGATCAAAGATGCAGCCCTAAATTCAGCATTAAAAAAGCAAAGACAAAACCACCCATGTGATTCTGAATCAGGAAATCTGTAGACACTGTTCTAAGAGCTAAAGTAAGGCACTTAAGATGTCTGAGCCTCAGTTTGCTCATTCAAAAAACAAAAGTAAGACTAGAATCATTTGCTAAGTTGTCTTTAGACAGTAACATGGATTCTAATTTGTAAACTTAACAGCTTGCATCAAAATTCCCAAGACAGAAGAAATAATGTTTATCTGGAAAAATACCTTGGAGGTAGAAAGTGAAACCTCAAGGACTAGGTTTTCTCAACAGCAAGGGAGGAAGAATAGAGGGGAATTTATGAGAAAGACATGATGTTGAGTTCTGTGTGGGTTAAGGGAATCCCTAATGGTGGATGGCCAAAAAGGACTCTGGAGAAAGATGATTGGCATAGAGTTTTAAAATGTTTGCTCTGTGCTTCCCACATATTCAGTAAAATCTATATTTTGTATGATTGGAAGCCTGTCTATAGGAATTAATGAAAAGGCTGAATTTTACTTCCAGATTAACATAATGTAGAACTGAGCAGATCATAAGAACATAAGTCTAGGGCAATCTTGGGGAGAGCTTTGGATTTCTGCAGACTACAATTGGAGGCTTAAATCCATTTACCTACCTATCCATGGGATAGATGTGATCAGGTGACATCTGGATCAATATATGATAGTAAGCATGAAGAGATTATAGAAAATATTTTTTAAATACTCATGGCTTTATAAAAACTAGGATAAGATTATAGATCTCATAATAAAGGTGCACATCAAGAAAGTAAATGTGAACCAGGATGTTTGTAAACAGAGTAGGTAAAGATTGAGAACCTTGAGATGCCGTTCTAGCTTTGGCCCAGTTTGAGGCATGATTTTCACTAAGTTTTAATGACTTTATTCTCTTTCCTATACAATATATAATAGTAGTTTGCATGGACCGTTGATGCTTTTAATCTAGCAGCCAGAACCAGAAAATTGGGACTTTTCTACATCTGGAAATATTTACTTCGGGATCTTGACAAAGAGTTCTTAGTCTGATGGAACAGAGAAGGGGAGGAGCAAGGCAGAAGACAACAGAACCAAAGTATTAATCTCCAGTTCAGCAAAGAATGGACATTTTACATGAATGTTAGGAGCAGAAATGCCTTCTTTGCATAGAAATGGCACCCAGATATGCTTCCTTAAAGATGAGACCATGTCCTTATTTGTGGTAGGGTTATTAGAGAGAGTCCCAGTCTTCTTCACAAATTAGGGGCTGAGATGACAAGATTCAATTAGAAGGCTTTTGTTGGATGGTTTTAAACTTCTCATTAAAGAAAGAGAATTAGCATCACCTGCTGAAAAATAAGGGTTGGGATGATCCACCCTTATTAAGTTTGTAGGTTTCAAGAGGGGCCTTAACTAGTTTTAGGTGAAGGAAACTAGGGAGGCAATGATAAATAATGGTGGAAGTGCCTTTGAGTGGCTAGGGCCCAAGAGCCCCTGCACAGTCTTATATAAACTTCTAAAATAAAACATCTCTTCATCTTCTTACTGTCAGTGAAATTCAATTCCTTTTGAGAATACTCCTCAAGTGGACTTCTTATTCTTCCCCTCTGTCAGCTTGATGGGACCAGGAGAGGAAAGCAGAGAAAAGATCAATATTCTTCTGGATTTCCTTTTCACTTATTCTTACAATTAGCAAGTATTTGTTGAGCAGCTACTAGTTTAGGTGCTTTGCATTGGATGGAGGAGCTTTTTTTGTAACCATTTTAACTCCTTTTGTAAAAATATCTCCTTTGAAGCTTATGCTATATAAAAATACCACCCCTTCTTTTTCTCGTTATTATCATTTCCCAGATTACCCATTTGTTGAAGGTTTTGATGCCTGTCTTTCAAGTCTGGATTATGGGTTTGAGTAGAGCAAAACATTCTTTGAACTGTCCTTCTACTGTTCTGATGATGGACATCCATAATCTAAATTTCTTTTCTGTAAGCCATTGCATATAACTGATAAGATTTATTAGGTATCACAATCTTACTCTGGGACAGCTTAACCTATTCGGCAAATTTCACCTGAATGTGATAGCCATACCCTTGATTTGATCCTTTCCTCAAGGCTGAGTTTTAATCAGCATTTGTTGCTCAGTTGTCTATTTTATCTTATGGGATTGTAAAGCAGTTGCTTTCTCTAACCTTGTGAATCCCCAATTGCTGGACTTATTCTCTTTTATTCCTATTTGCACATTGGTTAATTCTTTGATGAGCACATCTCTTTCTTGTAATACCTTACTGGATTAGTTTTCTAGGGGTAATGTAACAAAGTACCACAAACTGGGTGGCTGAAACAACAGAAATTTATTGTCTCACATTTCTGGAAGCTAGAAGTCCAAGATCAAGGTGTCAGCAGAGTTGGTTCCTTCTGAGGGCTATGAGAGAAAATCTGTTCTAGGCCCCTTTCCTAAGCTTTTGGTGGTTTGCTGACAATCTTTGGCATTCCTTGACTTATAGATGAATCACCCTATCTCTGCTTTCATATTCTCATGGGGTTCTCCATGTTCGCAAGTCTATGTGTCCAAATTTCCCCTTTTTATAATAATACCAGTTATATTAGGACCTCATTTAATCTCAATTACCTGTTTCTCCAATTCTGGTATACTGGGGGTTAGGATGCCAATAGATCTTTTTGGAGAATGTAGGGGGACACAATTTTTAACCCATAATGCTTGCTAAATACAGCCAGCAGTAACTAAGATGTTACTTACATTCTGTTTTCTAACTTTATTCTCCTAGGTTTACAAGTTAATTTAGTATATTATCTGCCTTCCAACTTATCACAAGCAACAGTTTTACCAAACATTAGCAAACAGTTTTAGCCTCTTCTAAATTTTATCACCACCCAAATATAGTCTCCTAAGCCAATGCCACATATTCTTTCACATTCCAATTTGTGGTTCTGGAGACAAGCACAAATTAGCACAATATTCACAATAGTTGCCCATGGAGGCTGAAAAACATTTGCAGTATTAGACTACTCATATTACTCTTAAATTTGTAAATAGTCCATTTGTTCATTGCTGTTTCCCTGCAAATATTTGAGGAGGCCCTGCTTTCTGTGTCTCTGACTCTATCAGTTCTTTTACGTTCTTTCTAATCATTTTGTCCCAATATATTAGTTTACTTCTGGCCACTTTTTTCTGTATTTATGCTGGTCCCCGTAATCCCTTACTCGAATTTGTCCCTCCCCATTACCCTTAATACTCTGACTTCCTCCTCCTCTGTTTTAATGGCCCTGAAAAATGCCAGCAGCAAACTGGATCTAATCATTCCAGTCTCCTCTGACATGTAATACAATAAGAACTTATGGAGGAAACTACACAGTAGAGCCCCTACACCTTTATGCTATTTAATTCAACTGTGTTCTCAACACTGATAAGGAAGCCTACAAGAGTTCTCTCTCTCTCTTGAGACTGATAGAGAAACCTGTAAGAGTTCTCTCTCTCTCCTATATGCCATACAAGCTTAGTACTCTTCATAAAACATAACCTGTTTTTTTATTCTATGGGAGACCTGATCCAGTAAATAATTCCTCAATGTTTACTTTTGGCTTCTACAGTATTCTTACTATCTGCAGCCATTTGTTCCATTTTCTCTTCTGTGTCAATATCCCTCCTCTTATGCAATTCAGTCGTTTCCCAGTGTGTCCTATGCTACCTTCTCCACGTCTTCTGGAGTCTTACTCTATCAAATACTTCCTCTTTATCCTTCACTTTTAACTCTCACCCTTGACTGGCTCTTTTACTTGAGCATACTCATTTGATTAGTTTGTCTCTATCTTAAAAAATTATCCTTAGACCTCAAACCTTGATTTACTTTGTAAATATCTTCATATATTTTTCTTATGATCTGCCCTCCCTCCAACAGTATGGTCCTTGGAGTCTTTTGTTTCCCTGGGATTAATAAATCTCATGGTTAGGAATAAAATGCATTAATATCTCACATTCTAAGTTCAGAGAACTACCAGGTTGTGACCAGTCACCCTACCCACAGTAAAAGACCAGTGTATGAGTAACAAATAATCATGTTAGAATGTAGAATGATTAAAATATCACTTTCTGAGTATCAGACAATTCATATGTATTTTAATAAACAGTAACTTTATATCTAGCATGATGCCTCTCAGCATCAACATTCAGGGATTCATATTCCATTTTTTGGACACTTGATGAGATTTTCAAGCTACTCTTTATTCTGAGAATCTGCTAATTGTATTTGGAATGCAACTTGACACTTTTCCCACTCATCATTTTGGTAAAAATGTATTGCATTTTTATGAAGTAAATATTAAGTATTTCTGTATAAACTTTGACTAGAAAATGTTATATTGGAATATTTACACATTTATAAGGTTTGGTTATTTAAATCCAAGAGACGTTTTGTCAGAAACTTATTAACTAGGTAGGCATTCTGTGGAGCTGCTTGGATAGAGCAACCTTACTTTTATTAATGGATATATAGTATCCCGTTTGTATATATATCCATAATTTTACTTCTGTTTAGCCATTTTCCTCTTGATGACCATTTAGATTGCTTCCAATTTTCTATTATAAATAATACTACAATTAATATTTTTGTATATATCATTTCATGAATGAGCAAGGATTTTGTATTATAAATTCCTATAAGTAAAATTTCTGGGTCAAATTTTATGTGCATTTTTAATTCTTATGGATATTGCTAATTGACCTTCATAATATTGTACCAATTTACCTGCCTACTAACAATGTATGGGAGTGATGTTTCCCAATACCTGCATGACTATAGTGTTAGCAAATGTTTTAAAAAAATCTACCTGAAAAGTTAAAAATTACCTCTCATTGCAGTTCACATTTGTATTTCTTTTATTACAAGTGACATTTAAGATATTTTCATATTTATTCATTCTGGAAATCTTCATGTTTCTGAGAGTGTTTTGACAATTTATATTTAATATAATATTGAATATTTAATATAATATTGAAGTGGTTGCATTTGAATTTACCATTTTGTTTTTTTGGTACTCTATTGTCCCATTCATTCTCTTTGTTATTTTTTTTTTCCTCATTTTCTACCTACTTTTGGACTGAATATTTTTACCAATTCCCTTCTATCTCCTTTATTGGCTTGTTAGCGAAACTTCTTTGATTTATTTTCTTAGTGGTTACTCCAGGGTATAAATAAAAAACATGTATTTTTAATTTATAACAGTCTCCTTTCAAATAATACTATACTACTTCACATATAACATAAGAAACAACAGTGTACTTCCATTCACCTCTGGTCTTTTATGTTATTGTTATCAGACATTTTAGTTCTACATATGTTATAAATTCTATAATACATTATCTTTGTTTTAAAAAGACAGTTATTTTTAAAAGAAATGTAGTAAAACAGAAAAGATTTTATGTTTATCCATATCTTTACCATTTATGATACTCTTTACTCTTTCATGTAGATCCAAATTTTCATCTGGTTTTATTTTTTTTTCTGTCTGAAAACTTTAACTTTTTAAAATATAGATCATCTCTGATAGATTCTCCCAACATTTGTGTGTCTTTAAGTAAAATATGTTAATTTTGTCATTATTTTTTTCTTATTCATTTGCTTGTTTATTCAATCTGTATCAACTGCCTATTATGTTACATAAACTGTACTGGGAGCTGTTTGAACAAAGCAGCATTTAGCCAGGTAAAATGTAGGGTGGAAAACACACATTATAGATAAAGGGAATAGTACTTATTTAAACTGGATGCTGGATATTATGCTGTGAAAAAAGTCAGTGGGAGTCCTTGCCCTTATAGAATTTACTCTGTAGTTGCCAGATGATAAATTTCACCTGGAGAACTTGTTAAAAACACAGATTTCCACATCCCTTCCCTAGAGTTTCTGAATTGGTAGATCTGTAGTAGGAACTGGAAATTTCCATTTTAACAAGCATCTCAAGTTATTATTTTTTATTTTTATGTCAGAGTATTACAAGGGTACAAATGCTTTGGTTATGTAAATTGCCTTTGCACAGCTCAACATGTGTGCCCATTCCCCCAGACCGTGCATACCACATACGTTAGGTGTGGATTTACCCATTCCCTGCTTCCCCCTCCCACCTGCTTAACACCCTATGAATGTTACTTTCCACATATGCACATTAGTGTTGATAAATTCATACCACTTTAATGGTGAGTATATGTGGTGTTTGTTTTTTCCATTCTTGTGATCTTGTGATTCCATCTTCACTTAGAAGATTGGGCTCCCGCTCCATCCAGGATAATACAATAGGTAGTTCGTGATTTTTTTATGATTGATTAGTACTCCATGGTATACATATACCACATTTTGTTAATCCTCTCATGTGTTGATGGGCACTTGGGTTGTTTCCACATCTTTGTAATTGTGAATTGTGCTGCTACAAGCATACCAGTGCATATGTCTTTTTTATAGAATGTCTTTTTTCCTTTGGGTAGATACCCAGTAGTGGAATTGCTGGGTCAAATGGTAGTTCTATTCTTAGTTCTTTGAGGTATCTTCATACTCGTTTCCATAGAGGTTGTACTAGTCCTACCAGCAGTGTATGATTATTCCTACCTCTCTGCATCCATGCCAACATTTGTTGTTTTGGGACTTTTTTATAAAGGCCATTGTCACTGGAGTTAAGTGATATGTCATTGTGGTTTTGATTTGCATTTTCCTGATGATTAGAATTGTTGAGCATTTTTTCGTATGTTTGTTGGCCATTAGTCTATCTTCTTTTGAAAAGTTTCTGTTCATGTCCTTTGCCTACTTTTTATTGGGGTTATTTGATGTTTTCTTGCTGATTTTCCTGAGTTCTGTATTAATTCTGATTCTCAGTCCTTTATCAGATGTGTTATATGCAAATATTTTCTCCCATTTCATGGGTTGTCTATTTGCTCTAGTAGTAGTTTCTTTGGCTATGCAGAAGCTTTTTAATTTGATGAGGTCCTATTTGTTTATTTTTGTTGATGCCGTGATTGCCTTTGGGGTCTTCTTCGTAAATTCTTTGCGTAGGCCAATGTCTATAAGAGTTTTTCCAGTGTTTTCTTCTAGAATTCTTCTGGTTTCATGCCTTAGGTTTATGTCTTTTATCCATCCTAAGTTGATTTTTGTGAGATGTGAGAGGTATGGATCCTGTTTCAGTGTTCTACATGTGGCTATCCAATTTTCCCAGCACCGTTTGTTGAATACAGATTCTTTTCCCCATTGTATGTTTTTGTCTGCTTTGTCAAAGATCAGATGGCTATATGAGGATGGTTTTATACCTGGGTTCTCAGTCCTGTTCCATTGGTCCATGTCTCTGTTCTTGTGCAAGTACCATGCTATTTTGGTTACTGTAGCTTTGTAGTATAGCTTTAAGTCTATAAACTGATGCCTCCCAGTTTGTTCTTTTGGCTTAAGGTTGCTTTAGATATACACGGTCTTCATGGGTTCCATGCGAAGCGTAGAATTATTTTTTCTAGATCTGTGAAAAATGATGTTGGTATTTTAATAGGGATTGCATTGGGTCTGTAGATCACTTTGGGTAGTATAGACATTTTAACACTGTTAATTCTGCTGATCTATGAGCATGGTACGATTTTCTACCTGTTTATGTCTTCTGCTGTTTCCTTCCTCAGTGTTTTGTAGTTCTCCATGTAGGGGTCTTTCACCTCCTTAGTTAAATATATTCCTAGGTATTTTATTTTCTTTCTTGCTATTGTGAAAGGTACTGAATCTTTGATTTTGTTCTCAATTTGACTGTTGTTGGCATATATTAATGCTACTTATTTCTGTACATTGATTTTGTAACCTGAGACTTTGCTGAACTTATATGTCAATTGCAGTAGTCTCTTGGCAGAATCTTTAGGGTTTTATAGATATAAGATCATATTGTCAGCAAAGAGCAATTGTTTGACTTCTTGTGCCCCAATTTGGATGCCCTTGATTTCCTTTTCTTGTCTGATTGCTCTGGCTAGGACTTCAAGCACTATGTTGAATAGAAGTGGTGATAGAGGGCAGCATTCTTTGGTCTCAGTGCTAAGGAAGAATGCTTTCGATTTTTCCTCCATTCAGTATGATGTTGGCTGTGGATTTGTTGTATATGGCTTTAATAATTTTGAGTTAAGTCCCATCTGTGCCTATTTTGTTAACTGTTATTATCATAAAACGGTGTTGAATTTTGTCAAATGCTTTTTCTGCATTTATTGAGAGGATCATATGATCTTTGTTTTTACTTCTGTTTATGTTGTGAATTACATTTATAGATTTGCGTATTTTGAACCATCCCTGCATCTTTGGGATGAAGCCCACTTGGACATGATAGATTATTTTTTTGATGAGCAGCTGAATTCAATTTGATAGGATTTTATTGAGAATTTTTGCATCTGTATTCATAAGGGGTATTGGGCTGTAGTTTTCTTCTTTGTTGAGTCCTTTCCTGGCTTTGGTATCAGGGTGATATTGGCTGTGTAAAACATGCTGGGAAGCATTCCTTTCTCCTGATGTTGTCAAATAATTTCTGCAGGATAGGCCCAGTTCTTTGTAGGTCTGGTACGATTTGGATGTGAAAAAATTAGGGTGGTCAGGAAAAAAAATTTTTTTTAAGGAAGGTTTTTTGATGCTGCTTCAATTTTGGTAGTAGATATTGGTCTGTTCAGGAGTTGTATTTCTTCCTGATTGAGCCTGGGGGGGCGGGTTGTGTTTCTAAGAATTTGTCCATTTCCTCTGCGTTTTCAAATTTATGTGCATAGAGATTTTTATAGCATTTGGAGATGATATTTTATATTTCTGTGGTATCACTTGTAATTTCTCCTTTTTCATTCCTGATTGAGCTTATTAGAATCCTTTCTTTTCTGTTTCTGGTTAATCTAGTCAGAAGGGTGTCAATTTTTTTTTATCTTTTCTAAGACCAGCTTTTGTCTCATTAATCTTCCATATAGTTCTTTTGTTATTGATTTCCTTTAATTCTGCTCTGATCTTGGTTATTTCTTTTCTTCTGTTGGGTTTGAGTTTGGTTTGCTCTTTGTTTTTCATTTCTTTGAGTTAATTAATTAGATTGTTCATTTGTGATCTTTTTGCCTTTTTGATGGTAGGCAATTATGGCTATGAATTTTCCTCTCAGGACTGCTTTAGCTGTGCCCCACAGGTTTTGATACCTTGTATCCCCTTTATCATTTAGTTCAAAGAATCTTTTCATTTGCATCTTAATTTCCTCCTTGAGCCAATAATTGTTCAACAGTAGGTTGTATAGTTTCCATGACTTTGTGTAGAGATGAATGTTTCTGTTGGGGTTGATTTCTAATTTTATTCCATTGTGGTCTGAGAAGATGCATGGTATAATTTCTGGTTTTTTAAATTTGTTGAGACATGTTTTGTGGCCCTGGATGTGATCAATCTTAGAGAATGTCCTGTGAGCTGATGAGAAGAATGTATATGCAGTTGTCTTTGGGTAAAAAGTTCTGTAAATGTCTGTTAGGCCCATTTGTTCTAGAGTTCTGTTTAAGTCCATTGTTTCTTTGTTTATTTTCTGTTTGGAGAATCTGTTGTGTTCTGTCAGAGGGTTGTTGAAGTTCCTAGGTATTACAGTGCTGTTGTTTGTCATTTGTTTAGATCAAGTACGATTTGCTTTTTGAATCTGGGCACACTTATGTTGGGTGGATAGATATTTAGAATTTTTATGTCTTCATGTTGTATTGTTCCTTTTACCATTATATAATGACCACCTTTGTCTTTCATTACTTTTGTTGATTTGAGGACTAAGCTATCTGATATGAGAACTGGTACACCAGCTTTCTTTTGGTTTCCATTTGCATGGAATATTGTTTTCCATCCCTTTACCTTGAGCCTGAATGAGTCCTTGTGGGTTAGATGTGTTTCCTGAAGACAGGAGATACTGGGCTTATGTATATTTAATCATTTTGCCAGCCTATGTCTCTTCAGCGGACAGTTCAAGCCATTCATTTATTGAAGCAATTCATAAGTGGGGTGGATTTCTGTTCATCATGTTGAGTAGAACTTTGTTGCTTTGTTTTATCTCTTAAGCCCATTGTGGTATCTGACCTTTGACCTTTAGGTTTTGGATGATTTTACACTGGTGTGTGTCTATTGTGCTGATCCACATGTGACGCAGAACTGTGTGACGCAGTTCTGAATACTTCCTGCAGGGAAGGTCTTATCTTGACAAATTCCCTTAGTGTTTGCTTGTCTGAGAAAGACTTTATTTCCCCTTCATATATGAAACTCAGTTTTTCAGGATACAAAATTCTAGTCTGGGCATTATTTTGTTTCGGAAGACTGAGAATGGAGCCCCAGTGCCTTCGGCTTGTAAGGCCTCAGTTGAGAAGTCTGCAGTTAGTTTGATGGGTTTTCCTTTGTAAGTTACCTGCTGTTTTCACCTTACAGCTTGTAGGAGAGCCTCTTTCATCTTTATTTTGGCCAGTCTGATGACTATGTATCATGGTGTTTTCCTTTTCATGATGAATCTCCCAGGAGTCCTGTGAGCTTCTTGTACCTGGATATCTAGATTTCTACCAAGGTCAGGGAAATTTTCCTCAACTATTTCCTAAAATATATTATCCAACTCTTGTATATTTTCTTCTTCACTTTCAGGGATGCCTATGATTAGGATGTTAGGTCTCTTCACAGAATCCCATATTTTTTGTAGGTTTTGCTCATTTCTGTTATTTGTCTGCTCTCTTTCTGTGACTGACTTGTTAATTGAAAGATGGTGTCTTCAATCTCTGAGATTCTTTCTTCTGCTTGATCTAACCTATTCTTAAAGCTTTCCACTGTGTCTTATAATTCCTTTAATGAACTTTTCATTTCCAGAATTTCTGATTGATTTTTCTTTAATATTTCAATTTCTTTAGTGAATTTTTAATTAATTTCCTCTATTGTTTTTGTGGTTTCTTTGTGTTGGATTTTCATTTTATCTTGCATTTCATTGAGCTTTCTTATAATTGATGTTTGAAATTCTTCCCCTGTCATTTCAATATTCTGATTTTGGTGGTATCCATGCTAGAGAGCTGGTATTTCAATTTGGGGATGTACTTTCACTTTGATTCTTCATACTTCTGGTGTTCTTTTGCTGATTCCTTCTTATCTGGAGCAGCGGTTGCTTCTTACTTTTTGAGATTTTCTTTCGTTTAGATAATGACACACCCAGTTTAACCTTTGAGCCAGTAGGTGGTGTGCTCATGGGTGAGAATCAACCACACCATCTACAATGAGTCAGTAAATGCAGTAAGAGGGCATGCAAACTGACCTCCCTGTCAGTAGTAGGCCCTTGCTGGAAGGAAGAAGCTACAATTTTTTTTTTTTTTTTTTAGGGTTCTATGACCCAAAAGCTCTCGTTACTCAGGAGAAACACTCTAATAATGTCTCAGGTTGTGGTGGGGCCCTGAAACTTCCAGGTGTGTCCTTATTCTCCACCTCAGTAGGGATGGGTAGGGGAATGAGGTTGCACATGGTTTGGCTTGGTGAGCTTGCTGTCAAGCTCCACAAATGCTTTCAGCAGGATCAAAAGTCTGTTCTCTGCCTCTGGGCAAAGCTGCTAGGGAGGGGCTGAAATGGTCCTACTCAACCATAAAGTCTGGGTATGGAGGTGGGGCTGTCTGAGACCCTCAATCAGGCAGTCTGAAGCAGGCCTCACTCCTTTCCCCTACTCCATGGTTTCTTGTGGGCCTCTGTTGGCAGGCAGGACCTCAAGCCAGCTGAGCTTCCCTGGGCCTGTGATGCGGGCCAGGACATTCCCTGCCCAGGATACCAGCCTGAGCTGGGAGCACAGCCCTCCCAAGGGAGGATGGGTGCCCCACAAGCACTCCACAGCTAGGACCTACACTGCACTCTCACCCTGATCTGCCCCTGCAGGCACGAACACCTCCTAAGACTAATGCACAAATATCTGCTCTGTGCCCCTTGGTGATGTGACTGAGACCTGGGCATAGGAAGTTGGCATGTAGGCCTGTCCCCCAGACCCCAGAGATCAAACCATGACCATGCCAGGGAGAAGGATATTGGTCCCAAGTCTCTCTCACTGGATGCCCAAGCTGGTTCAATGTCCCTTCATCTTGGGGTGTGTTCCACTCTGCTGGAGTTGCTGAGCAAGCAGCACCAGGGAGGGCCTGCAGGCAGGGAGCTCACAGTCTGAGTACCCCTCAGTCTGTGGCAGGACCCTGAAAGAAAAGGTCTGAGACCTGTTTCCTGTGAAAACTTCTGGGTGATGGCTTATTTTTCTCTCTTGGCCGCTACAGGTTGGAGAGGGAAGAGGGGAAAATGAATCTAGGTTGAGGAAAGTCCACCATCCTCCCTCTGGTCATCTCCAACCCTCTCTCTGGGAGGCAGTCCACCCAGAATGATAGGGTTCTGGAGTCATGCAGATCACTTGGGACCCACTGGACCCCTGTGGCTCCTGTAGTTTGGGCCAGAGTTGAGAAATGACTGTGTGGGGACAAGCAAGACAGAACCTGAGAGCTTCTGGCCCTCTGGGGAGGACAAAGGTGCCCAGAGGGTAGCAAAGCGATATGGGGCCTGCCATCTGGCTTGGGTCTGTGGGGCAGGAGGTGCCCCAGAGTTGGCGGGGCTGGGAACCTGCTGCCCTATCCACAAGAAGCTCTTTGCTCACTGACCACAGCAGTCTCTGGGCTCACTGCAGCAGAAGGTCTCTCCAGCAGCTCAGGAGCCCACCAACAGTCTGAGATGAAAACCAATTCATCTACCCTTCTTACTGGTCTCCAAGCCTCCTGGGGCTTAATCTCCAATGATGGCTTTCTCCTTCCAGGTCTGCTCCACAACCTCTTCCCATGGAGTCTCCTATAGGTTTAGTCACCCTTACTTTAGATCCACTTCTGATCTATGTTTGTCTGTCTACTTTTCCTCTTTCACCTAAAACTTCTCCTTCTTACATAGATGCTCTGGCTGGTGGTGTCTTTGGTCTTCCACCTTGTCTCTCTTCTTTTTGTTATTATTTTTAAAGGATATTTTTATTGTAGATAGAATTCTAGATTGACAATTTTTTCCTTTCATCAGTTTAAAGATGTTCTTTGATTGTCTTCTAGCTTGCAAAGTTTATGATGAGAAGTTTTCATTTAATTTTATTTTTGTTCTTCTGTTCATAATGTGTATTTTTTCCCACTCTAGCTGTTTTTAAGATTTTCTTTTTATCGTCAGTTTTAGGCAATTTATTTATGACAAGCTTACTTTTTTCCTACATTTGCCTTTGCTTCTAGACCTCATACAATTTCTTTTCTCACAATAGTGTGTTTTGTTTTAAATACTTGAACATAGTTATGATAGCTATTTTAATACCTGTGTTTGCTAGCTTCATCATCTCCTTCATTTCTGGATCTGTATTTGTCAACCCCTCTCTATGGTTTATGGTTCACATTTTTCTGCTTCCTGGCATGCCTGGTAATTTTGTATTAGATTCTGGTCATTGCATGGTTTACACTGTTGAGTGTCTTTATTTTATTGCCTTCCTTTAATGATTGTTGGGCTTTGTTTCCGTAGCTGGTTAATTTACTTGCAGATTTATTTGATATCCTTGAGGCCCTTTTAAAAACAAGTGTAGTTCATCTAGAATAATAACTCTAGAACACTAGTGTTTCTATTAATTTTTTATTTTTATTTTTTTTAAACAATCTTGCTTTGTTGCCCAGGCTGGAATGCAGTGGCATCATCATAGCTCCTTGCAACTTCAAACTCCTGGGCTCAAGGGATCCTCCTACCTCAGCCTCCTGAGTAGCTGGGACTACAGGCATGCACCACTATGCCTGGCTGATTTTTCTATTTTTTACAGGGATGAGGTCTCACTATGTTGTTTAGGCTGGTCTCGAACTTCTGGCCTCAAGTGATCCTCCCATCACAGCCTCCCAAGGTGCTAGGAATACAGTCATGAGACACCTCACCTGGCCTCTATGTTTATTTTTTTGTTGGCTTCAGTTGTTTCTATTTCCTGATATACTTTGTAAAGTTAATTGAATGATAAAGATTACATATGAGAAAATTGTGGAGATAATTTAACAGTCTGACTACAGTCCTTTCTTTCAGAGAGGATTTGTAGTTGCTTCTGACACTTAAATCCAGGTTGGAATTGAGCTGGTTCAAAGATGGATTTCAGTGTATGTGAAGGCTAATCTACTTCTAATTTGGCCTACCTCTTAAGATGTATTTCAGGGAACCTAACTAAATGCCTGGCATGTTTATCAGAGCTCCTTGATGAGCCCTGAGCTCCAATTTGTGTCTCTCTAGTAGCAGTAAATTGCCTAAAGTTTTGCTCTACTTCTTAGTATCTTTTATGGACTGAATTGTGTTCCTTTCCAAATTCATATGTTGAAGTCCTAACCCCCAGTACCTCAGAATGTGACTATATTTGGAGATAAGGTCTTTAAGGCAGTAACTAAGTTAAAATGACGTCATGCTGGTGTCCTTATGAAAAGAGAGATAAAGACACAGACATGTACAGAGGGAAGATCATGGAAAGACACAAGGGAAACCAGCCATGCACAAGCCAAGGAGAGAGGCCTTAGAAGAAACCAACCCTGCCAATAGCTTGCTCTTGGACTTTTCTCTTCTAGAATTGTGAGAAAATAAATTTCTGTCATTTAAGTCATCCAATCTGAGTTATGTTATGACAGTTCTAGCAAACTAACATAGTATCCTAGCTGCAACTTTATGCTTGACTTTTTATGTTCTAAGCTCCATGTTATTTATGAATTAGCAAATACCTGGAGGTTAATTGTATTGCTGAATGTGGGTTCATCTTAATACAATTCTATTTCCCCTGAGATCTTGGCTTTTCAAATCTTAGCTGTCTTGTTGAATTCCAGGTTTTTCTCTCCAGGCTACAAAAATTTCTGCTCAGCTTGTCAGCCTCATACCCAGCCCTTTCTGCCCAATTTTCATACTCTAAGCCCTGTGTTAATAACAAATCAGCAAATGCAATTGAAGAAAAAGTGGAGCAGAATGTTGTGTTTATCTTAGTTCACTTCTTGGCTCTTAGAGAGCTTCACCTTTGAGATTCTGGCTGCCTTGATAGTTTCTAATGCTTTTGAACAGATGTTTTTATTTTATCCAACTTTTCTAGTTTTTCTTATAACGGGCTTTGATTTGATACAAGTTTCTACATGGAAATGGAAATATTTTTATATTAATTTTGAGACTAGGTATTTTATTAAATTCTCTTGTTTATGATTACTTTTTGGTTAGAACTTGTGTGTTTTCTAATCAAATCATTTTCAAAGAAAAGATACTTCTCATTTTAGAATTTTGTATTTGTCATTTCACCTATTCTTATTGCAGGTGAAATATTGTACTCTTATTGTAGACTAGTACCTTCAGAAAAAATTTAAATAATAACTGTAAACAGGAAAAATTATATCATATCTCTCTCATAGGGTTGTTTTGAGGATCAAGTTGAATTAAAACTGTAAAGTGCCTAGAAGAGATTGATGCTAATGATGGTGATGGTGATGTTAATGGTAATGGTAATGAGGAGGATGATGATGATGATGGATATCTTTGTTCTTGTTTCTGACTATAATGGGATTGTTCCTAAGCTTTCCTCATTAAGCATCTTGTTGATCATTTATTCCTTTTTTATTATAAGTTTATTTTAATTTAGAATCAATATTAAATTTTATCAAATGTCTTTGTAGCATCTCTGGAGAAGACCATATGATTTTTCATTTTGATATATTTTTCATTTTGACTTATATTAATATATTTTCTCATACTGAGTCAGAATTTTCTTGGTAGGAACTCCATTTAATCATTTTGTGGTATTAAGTTAATATGCAGCTAGATTTGTTAATTATTTATTTAAACTGTTTTGTATTAATATTCATAAGTGAAATTAATCTATACTTTTCCTTTTTGGGCTGCCCATTTCAAGTTTTGGTGCTATTATGTTTTCATAACAAATATTTTGTAAGTTGTTGTTTTTCAATGCTTTAAGCACAGTTTAATTAGCACTGGTGTCACTGGTTCCTAATGGGTTGGGAGAATTCAGGTAATGAAACCTACTAGGAATAGTACTTTTCATTTTTTGTGGCATTGTCTTTAGAAATCTTTCTGAATAAATATTCTGTATCTTTTGGAGTCAGTTTTAATCTGTTTTCCTAGAAAATAAACTGTATCATTCAAGATTCCAAGTTTACTTACATAGAGTTGACCCAGTTGATTTTCTATGCAGATGTGATGTGCAAAATATTTAAAAATTAGTTGGCATGAGCACTGATGAGTCATAACAGATGCCACAACCAAACACAATCTATGCCAACCATCAATGGTATGATCGTGATATTGCCTGTTGGCTAAATATCAGTCATTGTATGTGTATTTATTCTCTGTTATATTATTTTCTCATTCTCACTTATTATTTTATGTTTTTATGCTGTCCTTTTTTTTTTCCTGATTAGGTAAGCTAATGATTTATCTATTTCATTCTTTTAAACAATATGTTCTTGGATTTATTTCTAATCCTACTCTTTTTCCTGTTTCCTAGTGAATAAATTTCTGTTTTTTCTTTTATAAACCTATTTTGTTTTCATTACGTTTGCTTCATTTTTGCCTAACTTTTTGATTGAGTACTCAAGTTTGTTTTCTTGCATTCTTATGCATAATTATGAATGTTTAAAATTATAAAATTTCCCCTGATCCCTGCTTTATTTATGGCCAATAGGTCAGTTTTTCACTTTGTTTTTCTGGATAATCTGCAAATTAGTTTTGAGTGTTCTTATTGTCCCAAGTATTACATAAGAGTGTGTGTGCATGTGCTTGTGTGTATTTGTTGCTTTTGATTATTAATTCCTACTTTCTTTGCATTAACTGCAAAGAATGCTGTCTGTACTATTTATACTTTTTGGAATTTATTAAATTTATTTTTTGGTTTCTTGTTGATTTAAAGAATCATGGGTATTTCCATGAACATTAAAAATTATATTATCTCTTTTTCGTAATAGAATTCAAAATTTATCAATTAGTTTTACCTTATGAGGTTGTTTATGTCATTTTTATTTATTTTTCTATACTAAATTTTGAAGTAAAGTTTGCAAATATAAATGTGGCATTATCTAAATTTCATAGCACTTTATGTAATAGGTATTTGTGTCATGTCTTTATTGTATGTGGTACATTTTAAAATTATAATGCCTCCTTCTTTATCATTAATGCCCTTTGCCTTGAATTTGACCTTTATCTGAAAGATTTCAAGCACAACCCTGTTTTTTTGTTTGTCTTCTCCTTTTATGTCTTAGCCTAGATGCTTACTTTTTTAACCTATTTGAGATATTTAGTTTTAAGTGCATCTCTTTAATGGTATAACTTATATGACTGAATTTTGAATTGTGTTTTGTGAATCAGTCTTAAGTGCTCTGTGTGTGTGTCTTTTAACAGGTGATTTTATCGTGTTAATATAAAACATGTGAATTTTCTTATATTTTATATCATGATTTCAGTTTATGTTGCTTTTGTTTTTTTCAAAAATCTTTTTACATGGTATTTTTTATTGCTTTTGTGTGTGTGTGTGCATGCACATGTATGCATGCACATTCTTCTTTGTAATCTAAGATTCATGTTTAATTTTAAGATCTGTTAGTGGTTGTCTTAAAACCTTCCAATTTATTATAATATACTTTAGCCTCTATTTCAGCTAGTGTCTATTGATTCTCTATTATAGCAAGGACATTTGGTAGTGCTTTTCTACTTCAGTGGTTCTCAGCCCTGATCCACATTAGTATCATCTGAGAGCTTTAAAAAAAAAAGAAAAATACCAGTGCCTCTGAGATTAAGGGATGATTATTTTCAAGAGGTCCCCATGTGACTTTAAAGAGCAGCTGTGGTTGAGATTCACTGTTTTTCCCTCTATCCCCTCTACCAATAATTTTAGTAAGTTATATATTATTTTAAAATTTTTTCTAGTCTGTGTTTTAAAAATATTAGCCATATGTATGAGAAAATAGGCATACTTGTACAATCTCCCACCTTCTCTTTCTTTTCTAACTTTGTCTAATTTTATCATTTTCATAATTTATAACATACACATTCTGTTTTACTGCAATTTTCATGCTTTGTTAGATTAAATCGTCACTGACAATTATTTTTCTCCATTCATTTCTTGATTGAAGTTTATTGCCTATTAGTTTCCTAAAGAAGGGTCATAGAAGTCATAATGTTTGTCTACTTCCATTATACTTAAATGACTGTTTGGATACAGAAATCATGGATCACATATTATTTTCCTGGGTTCTTTGTAAGTATCACATTTCTATCTTTCAGCATCAAATATTGTTGTGAAAGATGAAGCCAGTTTAATTATTCCCCTTTCTGTTAGGTATGGGAAAGTATGTGATACCGTAACAAAGTGAAAAATAAGGAGTTAAATAAGATTGAACTTTTTATCTCTCTAATACAACAATCTGGCTGGTCTGAGTTATCAGAGCAACTTCTGTGTAAGGTCATTTAGAAAGTAGTTTCTTCCATCTTGTTGCCACACCATCCCCTGGGACATTTTCTGATCCCCAAGATCAAAAGTGGGATGTTGGCACATGTATTTATTGCTACACTCCAGCTTGCAAAAGTGGAAGAGGCAAAATATGGAGAAAGCAGTTTTCTTTCAATTGTGGATGACTTTACATACTTTAGTGCATATCCAATGGTTCAGAACTTACTCATATGGCCACCCTAAATAACTGAAAAGAAAGTTAAGAAATGCAGTATCTAGTTGGGTGGCCATATAGTCAGAAATAAAAGAAAATTTAGGAGGAAAAAGTAGGGCTCTACCTCAAACGTGTAGGTTACTTCTTCTTACTTAATCATTTTTGCCTGAATCCCTAAAGTTGTTTTGTTTTTTTTTAAATCTTTGAAGTCTAATACTATCTCTAGGATATGTTTCAATGTTGATAATGTTGCACAAGGATTTTTTGTTTTGTTTTTTGGGGGTTTTTTGGCATCAATTTCAAGTGTAAGCTAGAGATTTAAGTCTTGTAATTCTTCAAAATTATGTCTCAAAAATGTCTTTTATGTTTTATTTGTTTTTTGTTGACCCCACTTTTTTTTTTTGGTCTGTTTTCCATATCTATCATTTTGCTTGCTTTTCTTAACCCTGTTCTTCTGTCCAGTGATTTCAGTAATGGCTCTTTGTACTACTTAATGTAGCCTCAATTTCTTGGATGAATTTATTTTTTTCTTCTATTTATTTCTCAAGTCTGCCAGCTCATGTTTCTGCTTTGAGCTTTTGATTCATTAGGCACCTCATACTCATGGCTATATATTTGGTCATGATTTTTATCTGAGCAGTGGCAATATTTTTCTGGTGTGTGTTCATCACCTGCCACTTGTTTTTCTCACATTTTTCTTCCTTTTCCTGAAAGTAACTTTGCATAGATACTTGGCTGGGTTTTTTTTCATTATTACTTCCGTGAATGAGGTGAATTCTTTCAGTTATTTGCGAGAGGTTCCTTCAGGGGAGGGAACAAGTTTCCAGGCAAGCAGTAACTATTCTTCACAGCAAAGCTCCTTATGACTCAGGGGTGTGTGTGTGTTTGTGTGTGTGTGTAAATTGTTTACCCTTCATTTATCCCTCCTTCAAAGAAATCAGCAGTTGCTATACTACTCATAAGTCAAGATCCATTTCCTTCACCCTTCTTCAATAATACATTGCTTCTCTCAAAGATGTGCGTTTCCTTGTTCAGCCCCATCAAAGAAGGTCCAGAGAAGCTCCCTCTAAAGACCAAGCATCCTGTTCCCATTGTTCTAGGCAATGCTTGTGGTTTTGCCCCTCATGTTGAGCCATATACTTTGAGAAACTGCTCTGCCTGATTTATTTGAGATCTTCAGCCACAGATGTCTCTTTAGGTATTTCCTGCATCTCTGTTTGACCTTCCCTGTAGGCAGCTGTTCCTCAAATATTACAGGTCAAGATTATAGGTGTCTCCTAGCTTTATCAAAAATTGTTTTTCCTTTTTTTTTTTTTTTTTTTACTTTTTATTGTTGTTTTGAGTGATTTCTTAAAGAAAACTGTGTAGGGTCATCTTTAATATTGCATTTTATGATCAGTTACCATGAATATTCATTTAGAGAAATCCACTATTATTTTGTTAGAATTAGTTTCTCTAAGTAGTAAATTTACAAAATTTTAAGAATTCTAATCTGCTTTCCAAAAGAGTTATAAAAATCGATGCCCTTCTACTCAAGAATTTTCTATTATTTTCCTTCATGATTTTTGTTTCTTTTGGTCCCTTTGTCAACTCTTGTTATGGATTGACATGAGCGTTTTCTTAAAGGTACGTTGCATACATTTTTCTCAGTCATTTGTAAGTTTTATTTTTATTTTTAATGTAATCCTTTACCAAATAAAAATTTATTTTTATAGCAAGTTTAATATTTCCTATGTAGCTTCTACCTTAGGCGTCCTTTTATTTACCACACTAAGATTATATATCCATATATATATGTACATATATATTCCTTTAGTGTTATAGATCTTATTTGTGTATCTGAATCTCTAAGTCTGGAATTTGTTTTGAATGTAGTATAAAATATTAATCTAGTTTATTTTCCACAAAATTTTTAGTTATGTATTTCATCACCATTTACAGATTAACGTATTCTTTCCCATTTAAGATGACACTATTAACACATTGATCTTGTGTTTATACAGAAACAGATCTAAACTTTAAATTTTATTTTATTGTTTGCTTGTTTTTATGACATCACTACTATATTGTAACTATTATTTTACATATTAATAGATTTTATTTTCTGGCTCGGAAAAGCCTTGTTATTACTACAATTTTCAAAATCTCTTACTTAGTTTCATGTATTATTCTTCCAGATGAACTTTGAATCATTTGTTGAGTTTCCAAAAATAAAACCTCAAACCCACTGGGATTGCACTGAGTTTATTTATTTATTTGAGAAGAATTGACATCTTGACAATATTAACTGGTAACATGATACAGTTCTCCATTTAGACTAGTTTTCTTTTATGTTCTTTAATAACAATATTGTGGTTTTCTCCAGAGGTTCTGCACATTTCTCATGATTTTAACTCTTAGGTGATATATATTGTTTTGCTATTATGAATGTAATTTATTTTATAATTCATTATTGCTGGAATGTAGAAAAATATTGAGTTTTATTTTGTAATTACTACTCTAATTAATTTCTTATAAATCCTAGTTGCTTTTCAGATTATTCTTTTGAGTTTTATACCTAGACAATGATGCCACCTGCAAATAGCTTAGTTTTTCTTCCTCTTTTCCAATATTCATACTTCTTAATTGCTTTCTTATCCAATTGCATTGGTCAAGTTTCCCAGAACAATGCTAATTATCAATAGAGCTAGCAAGCATACTTTACTTGTTCTTGATTATAGTAGAATGAATCTATTGTTTTACTGTTAAAGTGGATTTTTTGTAGATCACATGTAGTTGGGTCTATAAAAGTATTTTAATTTTTATGTTCTCATCTAACAATCACTGTCTTTTAATTAATGTGTACATAATTTGCCTTTAATGTAACTATCGATATGGTTGCATTTTGGTTTACCTTTATATTAGTATTAGTATTATTATGATTGTTCTCTCTGGGTTTATTCTTTGTCCTTTTTTTCTGTCTTTTGTTTGGTAATCCATTTTTGATTTATCTATTAGCTTGTTTTCTATATCTCTCTGTATGTTTTTAGTGCTTGCTTTTGAGATTATGATATATAAAACTTTAACATTAATATCTTTCCAATTCAAGTAAAATTCAGAAGCAAAATTTGGAGCCACATGATGTTTTGGGCAGAGGAGTGAAATTAAACTGATGATTTTTATAATAGATGATAACTTTGTTGTTCTGCTGAGAATACATTTTAGGGGTACAAAGGCCAAAGTTGGGAGACTATTGCAAATACAGAAAAATTTCCTTCTAAAGCTAAAAGTTTTTTATTTTTTGCTTTGGAAATTTTAATCAACTTTATTGAGGTACAATTTACATACAATAGAATGCACACATTCTAAGTATACAGTTCCACGAATTTTGATAAATGCAGACACTCATTTCCACCCTAATCAAGGCACAAAATATGTCCATCATGAACAGCTGTATGTCAACAAATTAGAAAATCCAATTTAAAAGTGGGCAAAAGACCCAAATAGACATTTCTCAAAAGAATACATACAAATAGCTAGCAAGTATATGATGAAATGCTCATCACCAATCATCAGGAGAATTCAAATCACAATCACAATGAGACATAATCTCACCCCAGTTAAAATGGTTATCATCAAAAAGACAAAAAAATAACAAATACTGAGGAGGATGTGGAAAAAGGGGAACACAGTGCAGACCACTGGTAGGAATGCAAACCAGCACAGTCACCATGGAAAATAGTATGGAGGTTCCCCCAAAACTCAAAGTTTTTATTGAGAAAAAGTGTGAATTTTATCAAATGCTTTTTCTGCTTCTATTGACGTAATTATTGAGGTGATAATTTTATTCTGTTAATGTGGTGAATTATGTTGCTTTAGTTTTGAATGCTAAATCAGCCTTGCACTCCTGAGAGAAAATTTTCTTGGTCATGAGATACTATCCTTTATATATATATTGTTGGATTTGATATGTCAATATTTTGTCAAAGAATCTTGAGACTATGTTCATGAGGGATAGAGGTCTGTAATTTTCATGTTTTGCAAAGTCCTTGTCTAGTTTTGGTATTATGTTATGCTGGTCTCATACAATGAATTTCCTCCTCTTCTATGTTCTGAAAGATATTATGTTAGACTGGTATAAATTCCTCCTTGAAAGTTTGAAAGCATTCACCAGTGAAGCTATCTAGGCCTGGGGTTTATTGTAGATGAAGATTTTTTAAAGGTTTCTTCCGCTTTTTTTTACAGCTTTTTTAAGCTTTAGTAGACAAATAAAAATTATATATATTTATGATATACAACCTGATGTTTTGATACATGTATACATTGTGAAATGATTAAATCAAGCTAATTAACATATCCAACACTGCACATGCTTATCAATTTTTGGTGAGAACTTTTAAGATTTACTCTCTTAGCAATTGAAATATACATTATTATTTTTTTTTTAAATTTCAGTAGATTTAGGTAGTACAAGTGTTTTTTGTTACATAGATGAATTGTATAATGCTGAAGTTAGGGTTTTCAGTGTACCTCTCACCAGAATAGTGGGCATTGTACTTGATAGGTAGCTTTTTATCCCTCACCTTCCTCTCACCCTGCCCCCTTCTTTGTATTCAATGCCCATTACATGGCATTATGACCACATATATACCTCATTTAGTTCCCACTTATAAGTGAGAACATGTGGTGTTTATTTTTCCATTCCTGAGATACTTCACTTAGGATAATTTTTGCCAGTTCCATCCAAGTTGCTGCAAAAGACATTATTTCATTTCTTTTTATCGCTGAATAGTACTCCATGGGATCCTTTTTTTTATCCACTCACCAGCTGATTGGCTCTTAGGTTGACTTCATATTTTTGCAATTGTGAATTGTGCTTTGATAAACATTCAGGTGCAGAATCTTTTTTATAAAATGACTTCTTTTCTTTTGAGTAGCTATCTAACAGTGGGATTGCTGGATCAAATGGTAGGTCTACTTTCAATTCTTTAAAGAATCTCCAAACTGTTCTCCATAGAGGTTGTACTAGTTTATATTCCCACCAACAGCGCATATATTCCCAACAAAGTGTTCCCTTTTTTACCACATCTGTGTCAATATCTATTGTTTTTTAAATTTTTAATGGCCATTATAATAGGGGTAAAGTAAAATCTCACTGTGGTTTTAATTTGCATTTCCCTGATGATTAGTGATGTTGAGCATTTTTTCATATGCTTCTTGGCCATTTGTCTATATTCTTTTGAAAAAAGAAGCTGTTCATATCTTTTGTCCCCTTTTTGATGGGGTTATTTGGTTTTTTTCTTGCTTATTTTATTGAGTTCTTTGTAGATCCTAAATATTAGCCCTTTATCGGTTGTATATTTGTGAATATTTTCCCCCATTTCGTAGGTAGTCTATTTACTTTGTTAATTATTTCTTTTGCTGTGCAGAAACTTTTTAGTTTAATTAAGTCTCATTTTTTTATTGTTGCTGTATTTGTTTTGGGCATCTTAGCCATAAATTCTTTGCCTAGGCCAATGTCCAGAAGAGTTTTTCCTGTTTTCTTCTAGAATTTTTATGGTTTCAGGTCTTACATTTAAGTCTTTAATCCATTTTGAGTTAATTTTTGAATATGGTGAGAGATAGGAATCCAGTTTCATTCTTTTGCATGTGGCTATCCAATTTTCTCAGCACCATTTATTGAATAGAATGTCCTTTCCCCAGTGTATGTTTTTGTCTGCTTTGTTAAAAATCAGTTGGTTGTAACTACATGCCTCTATTTCTGGGTTCTCTATTCTATTCCATTGGTCTATCTGTCTACCTTTATATCAGTACCATGATGTTTTTGTTACTATAATTTGAGATCAGGTAATGTGATGCCTCCAGATTTGTTCTTTTTGCTTAGGATTACTTTGGCTAGTTGGGATCTTTTTGGTTCCATATGAGATTTAGGATTATTTTTTCTAGATCTATGACAAATGACATTGGTACCGTGTTTCCCCAAAAATAAGACCTACCCATAAAATAAGCCCTAGCAGAATTTCTAAGCATTTGCGCAATATAAGCCCTACTCCAAAAATAAGACCTAGTGAGGGGCGTGGCTATACAGTATATCTGCACAACCCATGCATTTTGTTGCGGAGCGGTAAAGAAGATGAGTAGCCCTTTTCATCTGCCCCACGAGGGCTCTATTGCTCGACATGAGAGACTGGGACCAATGGTTCTAAAGGAAATAGAGTTGCAAGAAATTCAGGATGGAATTCGGGGTTTGGAGAGTTATGATGATGTTCCAAAAGAAGATGACTTAACTATATTTGAATAAATGTAGATTATTGGACCATACTTAAAAAAGTAACACATTCCCTAAAAATAAGTCCTAGGGTGTCTTCTTGAGGAAAAATAAATATAAGACCCTGTCTTATTTTGGTGGAAACACGGTATTTTGATGGGAATTGCCTTGAATCCATAAGTCACTTTGGCTAGTATGGACATTTTACTTAATAATAACCCTAAAATGCAACAGTAGTTGTGCTGGCTATTTGGATTTGCTAAAGAGAAGCTAAACATATGCCAAAGAAGAGTTGTTAATATCTTACTGTTCATAATTTATAAATTAAACTTTATCATAGGTATGTATGTATAGGAAAAAGCATAATATATATAGAGTTTGATACTATCCATGGTTTCAGGCATTCACTGAGTGCCTTGAAATGTATTCCTTGCAGATAAAAGGGGACTACTGTACGAGGGGTATTCTATTTTTTTCTCAAATATCTTCCTGTGTCAGTTTTCATAATTTATGTCTTTCAAGAATTTACCCATTTCTTCTAGCTTGTTAAATTAATTGGAATTTAGCTGCCTTTATTATCCTTTAAGTATTTGCATGATCCATAGTGATATACCCTCCTTAATTCCAGATATTTTCTCTCTTTTCCTTTCTCTTCATCATCTTTTTTGTCTCTTTTCTGTTTTGATCAGTCTTGGTAAGATATTATCAAGTTTTTAAAACTTTTCAAATAACTAGCTTATGGTTTTATTAATTTTTCTCTATTGTTTGTTTTCTATTTCATTGATTTCCACTATTTTATTTATTAATTGCCTACATATTTATCCTTTGGGTTTAATTTTCTATAGTTTTAAGGTATAAGCTTAGATAATTAGTTTTCAACATTTTTTTCTCAAATAAGCTAGTAAAGCTACAAATTTCCTTTGAAGTATTTCTTTAGATGCCTTCCATAATTTTTGATATTTTTTGTTTTCATTTATTTCAAAATATTTTCAAATGTCCTTTGTAATTTCTTCTTTGATATTGGGTCATTTAGTACTATGTTGCTTAATTTCCAGATATTTAGGTTATTTTTCCAGATATCTTTTTGTTATTGATTTTTAACTTAGCTCCTTTATTAATTTCTAATTTAATATAATTTCAATACTTCTAAAGTCATTCAGAAATGCTTATGCCCAATATATTCCACAAATATGCCCAATATATGATTGATATTGATGAATGTACTATAAGTATTTGAAATTATTCTGTAGTTGTTAGGATATAGTGTTCTATAAATGCCAATTAGATCACGTTGGCTGATAATGACTATTTCACTTATCTATTGCTATGTAACAAATGTCCCCCTAATGATGACTTAAAACAACATTTATTTGGCTCAAAATTTTGATATGTAGGTGAAAATATTTGATATTAAATGTGTAAGTGAGGACAACAATCTTAAGTATACTTTGAAAATATTTAGAAAGCATCTTGAAGCAGGGTAGTTAACTTTAACTTGTGGGAGTATATAGTGAAATTCAGTCATCTTTGACCAATTCAAGTCCACGAGTTAAAGTCAAGGTTAGTCAGCTACCATTAGAGACAAAGAAGAACGTAGTAAGTTGGTAGCAATATTACCAAGGTGGTACTTTAGTACTGGCAGAGTTAGCTAAAATATATCTTGTTTCTCCATTGACTCCACCTGAAAATGAGCCTCTGGCATTTCAGATGGGAACTTTAGTGGTTAGAAGAGCAATTTAGTAGATAATTGCAAAATCATGTTGAGAAATTGTTCATGCATTGTAGTTTCAAATTTTTAAAAATGATTTCTAAAACTGTTAATTAAATTGTAGTGATTGTTACCTTTGAAAAATATAATTTTAATTTATTCTTGTATCTCAGAAGTTTATTTTATGATGGTGACATTTGATTTTGGCTGAATGTTAATTCTAATACACTGCCATTTGTCATTCAGCTAAAATTTGTACTTAGTAATGGATATGAAGTAATATGTACTTCAATAATGGAACATTTTTCTCAGAATTATGAAGACATTATACCATTTGTCTTCCAGGTTTTAGTGTTGCTACTGAGAAATTCAGTGCCACTGGAATCCCTCATCCTATTTATAAGAGCTATTACCTCTTGGCACATTTAGAATCTTCTGTGTGTCTGACAGTATGAAATTTCATGACTTTATGCTTTGGTGTAGGCCCTGTTATATTCTTTTTGTTGTTGTTTTTGTTTTTAGAAACTAAGTTGTTTCTTTCCATCTAACTAATATTCTTTAGCTCTGAGAATTTCTTTTGTCTTTTTTCTTTTCACCTTTTTTTTGTTGTTGTTCTCTATTTCTAGAAGCTAATGTTCGATCATACCCTGGAACTCCTAGACTGATTGTCTAATTTGTCTTTTGTTTCTCTCACATCTTTGTCATTTAGTCTACTTTCTAGGAGATTTCCTCAAGTTTGTGTTTGAACTCTCCTACTGAGTTTTCATTTATCCTGCCTTATTTTTATTCTCTAGACCTTTTTTCTTATCATCTTATTTTTTAAACCTCTATATTTTAAAGGTTTTCTTCTGCTTTTAGTATTGGCTCCTTTCCTCCACATTTCTCCCTCTGACTTTTGGTTTGTTTTTGTTTTTCTCTTTAACATTAGAGACTTTCTTCAAATGTCTGTTGCTCTTGGTAATCCCATCATATTTAAGAGCTAAGAGATTTTGTGTCTGTGTGTTTGTGTGTAGGTTTTAAATGGTGTACTTCATATTGGGATGATAGAAACAGTCCATTTCTTTGAAAGACCCTCTACCTTCAATATATATATTCAATATATATATAGCTTGGCTACTGGCATTCTAGGAACCAAGTTGGCAATGGGTGCTCCCAAGTATCACCATTCACTGTGCCCTTTCCATTATTTTCCCAACTCTTTTATTAATAGTAACATGCCTTACTCTAATTCTCAATAAGTCTGGTGTTCCTAAGTCCAGGGTTCACTTCTTGCATGAGAAGAAAACCTTCAACTTTCTGCTAAGGTGGGGAAAGAATAGTCACCCAGCTGGTAGAGTGAATTGGTGATCTAGGAATCCTATTGCTTCTTATTCAGACTTTTAATCAGTTCACCCATTTTCAGATTCTCCTACATAGTCTGTTTCTGGGATACCTTAGGCTTCCAATTCCTGAGGCTTTCTTGTAGTGTGCAGCCCAAATCAGCTTAGTTTTGGTTTTCCCTCATGGCCAGTTTGTTTTCAGCTTTCTCTGGTCTGCTAGGCAGTTTTACTTATCCAGCTGCTTTGTTTATAAATTTGAATTTCTCTTATCACCTTTGCTATTCTCTTTATGCCTGTGAGGTATCATAACACAACTCCCTTAGTGCCATTTTAGTGAGGTTTCAGAGGAATGAGTCAAGATTGAGATCTACCTTTTCTGTTTAACTGTAAATAGACTAGCTTTAGTTTTATTCTTATGTAGAAATATTTTTGTCTCCCTTTCTCTCTCCCTGTCTCTCTCTCTTGATTTCAGAGCCTATTTAACCTTAGATACATGTCTTTTTCAGCATAGAAAATATTTCTCCCACTATATCATTGATTACAGTATATGTTCTGTTTTCTCAAGCCACCTTCTCTGTGAACCAAATCCAACCTCTGAAAGAGTCAGTCTCTTCATTCTCTGTATCTCCCTAGCACTTTCTGTATGTGCTGCCAAAGTGAGCACTCTCCATAGCACTTTGAATAATCTTCATGATAGCACTTATCACAGTGCTTTGCCAGTTAAATTATGTCTTGTATTCTCTGACTGTAAATTCCTTGAGGACATAAATCACATGTGCCTGGCACATTGATGCAGTTAATATATGTCAGTGGAATATATGTCCCCCATGTAAGAACATGCAACTTTAATCTTAAAACATGTGAGAAAATGGTGGCTGAGTGACTATTAAGTACAGAGTTGCTCAGTAGTTGGTTACCAATGTTGCACAGTGAGCATCTATAGCAAGAATACAGTAATCACATGCAATTCTAGCAACAAGTTAGCTGCTACTATAGTTTTGAAGTAGGGATAAGTATAAGTGATATTTTTGAATATCTGTAGCAGCTATAGTCTGATATGAAAATATTTGTGATTTCTATTGGTGACAAGGTACTGCTAATATTGCTTTTATTTAAAATTGACAAAAATATCAAGTTAGAGTTTAGAAAAAAAAAAAGAAGAGGATGTAATTTTTTCTCCCCACCCATGATAATAACCTCTCAAATTCTACCTTTGGATCCCACATTAAGGACATTTGCCTTAGATTCTTTATTTTAATTTCGATCATGACCCTCTGCCATATTAGTCATGGAGTGCTAGACAATTATAGTGGAGCCAGTCTCAATTCCTTCCCTGCCACAGTGCTTTAGTTTAATTGATATTGAATCTTGAAGAAGGTGTTTTTGGCAAAGATGTTAAATTCTAGGTGGTAAAATCCAAGAAGAGTGAACTAGGCCAAAAGCCATGGAGCATGATTGTTTTCAGATCTAAAAAGGGATTTGCTGTAAGAACAAACTTGCCCTGCTTTTCCTTAGTATTTAAGAAAGGTTGAGCTAATTTTTATATTTGAGCTATATAGAGTAGCAATCATCTTAATGGAAAGTAACTTTATAATATTAGATCTAGTGTTTCTTCCAAACATTATGGCAAGGCCATTCTTATAATTTAAGATTATAAAATTGTACACATTTTTTAAAAGTTGAACACATGGCACCTAATTCTCTAATGTGTATTGTTTTCTGAGGTTTGGAAAAATAGTGAAGACTCTCATTTTGTGTGGGAGTCTCAACTGAGAACAAGGAATAGGGACTTAAGATTTGAGTTTGAAAGTCCTCAGGTTCTACCTCTGTTATGCAGTAAATCTTCATGATAAGTGCAAAATGGATACTAGAAAAAAAGCCTACTTTTTAAGAGGAATTCATTTAAAATGAGGAAAAAATTTTAAGATGGTGAAAAAGGTTTAATGAGCGCATGAGCTTGAAAAATGAAGCAAAAATCATTAAGACAAGTTTATTTCACATTAAATTTAGCTTATAACTGTACATTGATTTAAAACAAGGAATGAAGCAAATGTTGATTTTTGGGCATAAATTTTCTGAGAAATGGTATGATGGTAGGATATGACATCCTTCCGTGTTTTTGATTTTTGTTAGTGTCATCATGTAGAGTCAATTTTTACAAAAATTTCTAAGGGCTTCGTCAGTTTTCCCAAGGGCCTTGTTTCATACTTTTATATTCAATATCCTCTTTGAGGTGCCTATCTTGTTTTTTTTTCATTTTGCAAGACTTAAATTTTCCTCTTCAATCTGTTTTCTTTGCATTGTCAAATGTTGTGGACACTGAATTTTCATGATGGTAGATGTTAGTGTATTATGTGAGAAGGATGTTGAGTGGTCTAATTTTTTAAATGTCTAGTTCATCAGTGAACATTTTCCAGTTATAACGATTGCTCCATATATATTCTCCTATTTGGAAGGGTGGGTGAGGAACTCATCTCCCAACCATTATTCATGAAATTATTATTATCCCCCCTTTATTCATGAAAACACTTGGAGAAATTTAAAGTTATAGTAGCACTAAAACACAGGCATGTTGATGAAAGATCTGGCCTATACCAAGTAGAATTTCCAATAATCAAATTGTGAAAAGGGCTCTGAGGAGGAATGTGGGATTGAGCTGGTAAATAATTGGATATCTCTACCCATTCCTACTGTGTCATCTATCTTGTAGACAAAAAGCTTTCACTGACTAGGAGAGAAAAATAAGTAAGAGAGTATCTTCTGCGTTCTACAGTTTCTAAAACTACCCAGGACATTAGCCTTTATCTCTAACTCTGTCACCTCTCCCTCTCAAATAGTTTCTTTCTAAGCCCATTTGGAGATGAAAATTTTCATAATAATAATATTATGAATAATATAATTCATATAATAATAATTATGTATAATGACTCTGCTGTTATTACTAATAGCAATAGTGGCTAACATTTATGGAATTCATACTAGATAGCCAGCACACACTTATTAATTCACCAGATCTTTACAACAACCTTGTAAGGTAGGTATTGTTATTATTTCTTTTTTTTTTTCATATCTTTTTTTTTTCTTTTTTTATTTCAGCATATTGTGGGGGTACAAATATTATGGTTACATATATTGCCCATGCCCCCCCAGTATTGTTATTATTTCTATTTCACTAATGAGGAAACTGGTACACAGAAAGGTTGAGTAACTTGCCGAAGGTCACATAGCTGATAAATGGAAGGTCAGAATTTGAACCTAAGTATCTAACTCCAAGATTCTACCACTTTAAATGTCTTCCAATGTATCTGGAGTAGGTTAATATTCAATATTGAACAGTAACATATGCTCTTTTTCTCTTAGAATCTCTGCTTTCAAGAGTATAGTTGACTCTGAGATCCTTTCCTTAGGTAAATAATGTAACATGGTAGAAAAAAGCATGTGTTCTAAAAGTCTAAGCCTTAGGTAAAGTTAAAAGAGTCAGGGTATAGACAAAATGTTTCTGAGAAACATTGAGAAAGAGCAAGGCTGCTTCTTGCTTTACCAAACAAGAAAAAGATTCCCCAGGGCTGAGAGAAAAGAGGTTATATGGAGGGGAGTTAATGAAAGTGGGAAGTCTCTGGCATCCCAGAGAGAGGGACTCTGTCCCCCTGCTCTCCAGGCTGATGGCTGAAGGGGAGTTGTCAGGTACCAGACCTTCAAGAGGTTTGGGGATAGGGCAGGTAATATAACTTGAAGATTGTGCCCATGGTATCCAAGAAGATAGGGCTATCCCAGCCTCACAGGGAGTCTTATTCCTTAGTGTGGCATGAAAACTGGGGGAAAAGAATCCTGTTCCACTTTCGGCATGGTATGGAAGAAGCAGAAAGAATTGTAGATCCTGATGTGCTCATTTGGATGGAATCAGGACAGCTACTTGCTAAGCTATGTGGGCTGATGACTGAAGACCAACTGGGATAGTAGATGTTTCAGTCTATATCTGTGTAGAGAGGTGATCCCAGCATCTGCTCTATTCCCTTCCCCCAAACAATATCTTAGTACTTTGTAAGCTCCCTGGAGCTTGGACACACACTACAGAAGAGAAA
Source organism: Cheirogaleus medius (assembly GCA_008086735.1). Lineage (NCBI taxonomy): Eukaryota > Metazoa > Chordata > Mammalia > Primates > Cheirogaleidae > Cheirogaleus > Cheirogaleus medius. Next base: position 20,648,758 of record VBSM01003169.1, read on the forward strand.
GGTAGTTGAAATTCCAAATTTATAAAATTTTACTGCTATCTTGATATAATTTATGTATTCTTACTTACCCAGATGTGCACTCAAAGATCTAGTCTCTAGTTTTTCTGGCTATTCTTTAGTTAACCTTTCTAGAAAACTTATGTTGTCCTCAAATTATCCATTTTAATGTAATTATTGAAGCTTCATAAAATTCCCTGAGTTTTTATATGCTTTTTTAAGTTCAATTGTGCTCTTCATATTTGAAGATCAGTTCAGCTGGATATAAAATCATTGACTCATTTTTTTCTTTGCCTTGAGTGAGAAAAAAATGTATATATTATTCCACTGTTTTCCAGTATAAAGTATTTATAAATGATTGATGCCAAGCTGATACTTTCCTTCTTGTATTTAATTTTCCTTTTTGGCCTAGAAAGCAAGAGAATATTTTTTAAGATTCAATATTTTTTTCTGCAGTATTTCTTAGTGGTAACTATTCTGAGAAAATTTTCCTAGGTACATGGTGTACCCCTTTAATATGTAAGGTCAAGTCTTTTGTTATTTCAACAAAGTTTTATTTAATAATAGATTTCAAAATTTATTCTGTGGCATTGATTTCCTTTTTTTCTTTGAGAATCCTATTGTACATATATGCTGGGTTTCCTTTACCTGTCCTCCCATGTGTGTTTGTGTGTGTGTGTGTATGTATGTGTATCAGTTTCTCTAAAATCCTTTTCATTTCTATTTGATTTTATTTTTAAATTCTCCTTTCTATTCTCTACTTCCATAATTGGTGTCTATATACTCCTCTGTCCCTTCTAGTACAGTCTTCTCTTCTGAAATTTACTAAATATGTACAGGTAACAAACTCCAACTTTATGGTTGCCTATTGAATCTTTTTTTAAAAAAAAATTCAGAATATTACAGGAGTATGAATGTTTTGGTTCATGGATTGCTTTTGTACTGCTTGAGACAAAGTTATAAGTGTGCCCATCACCCAGATAGATAGTATACATTGTACCTGTTAGGTATGATTTCAATCATCCCCACCTCCCCTCTCCCACTTGCTTGATTTTTGTTGAGTTTTACTTTCACTTGTGCATGTGAGTGCTGTTCAGTTAGTTCCAATTTAATAGTGAGTACATGTGGTGTTTATGACCTGTTTTGCAGCTCAGTATTTTTCTCTATTTCTTTTTTCAATCTGATGCCAAATGCACCCAATTCAGTTTTTCAGATTAGATATTGTGTTTTCATTTCTTAAGGTTTTCATTTGTTCTTTTTCATATCTTGTAGGTCACATTTTATGGTTTCTACTTCCCTTCAGACATTTTCAGTTGTGACCTTATTTCTTCAATGAAAGAAATTATGAGCCTATTTGTTTTATAATTTATGTCTGATTATTCCAATATCTTACATCTTTGCAGATCTCTTTTTGCTGGGTGTTTGTGTTTCTGTTCTCACAGTATCATTTTTCCTTGTGGGCTTGGTTATTTTGAGTGTGTAATACCAATTTTTTTAAAATCATTTATAGGGATTCCCTAAAGCTTAAAGTTTCTCTTCAGTTAAGATTTGCATTTGCTCCCGTCAGATCCTTAGATGCATGACCATCCCAGGATTACTTTAAACTTATAACTTGAGGTTTCTTGGACCACCCCACTAATGTGAGCTGTGACTGAAAATTTATTCAAGAGTTCATTTGCAGCCACTGTTTTTAAGGGACAAGTTTTTAAATTCTATTTTCCCTTACTACTGTGCTCAGAATGAAATTTTACCCTCATCAAGTTCCCTACATGTGGGTTGTGTTTAGGAAGGTGTATTTACTTAGTTCAGAATTCTAGTTTAATGTGCTTATCTCCTACTTGGTTCTTCAGGAGTCTTGACCTTGACTTATAAACTCCATACCCTGATGCCCTCTAAATTACAACTCAGTTTTATCTAGATCAGCAAATGTTCTCAGGAAAAAAAAGCAGCTTTATGGGCTATTATACTTTTCTGGATATTTACTTTCTTCTAGAGTTTGGCTTGGCATCTCATCCTTTTTTCTTTCCCATCCTAGAATTCTTTCTTTTTCTTTTAAATTTAAAATAGCACTGGGATGTTTTAAGGTGATAACTTTCTAAAATTAATTTTGCCTGGTACAAAGCAAGTCCTTTTCATCTGATTTCATAGCTTTTCCACTCAGTTAAATAAAATAGTTATTTTATTAAATCTTTATCACCTGTGTTCCATTTGTTCTGATCATTTCTTTAGAGACAGAATTCTTCATATCTATCGTTTTCCTTTTTTGGTTCCTTTTATTTCATGTTGTTGAAGAGTTTTTCAAGCTTATCTACCCTTATAAGTGATTTTTTTTTTCTGCAGTGGTATTGCTATTTTAATTTCTACTAATGTGTAAGATATTTATAGGACATTATTTCCTTCATTATAGCTTTAAAAAATTTTCCCAGTTCTCCTTGGTCTCACTATTTAGTTGTTTTTAAGTCATGATTTTTGTAATTTTATTGAATATTATTTCTTAGTATAAATATTTTATGAAAATAATTGCATATTATTAATCACTATGCTTATATCTTTCCTTGTTTGAAAAACCTTTGGGTTGGTCCATTGTGATTTTATTTATTCATTTTCCAAATTTTTAAAATTGCTTTTTAAAACTGAGATAACAAACATTTAAATGGTGAATTTCATTGAAAAGAATTAACCAAGGAAATGAAACGTAGACATCTACTATACTATAAAAGGTAAAGCAAGTAAACTGAATCATTCAAACATATAAATAATTCTCTTTTTTTTAACCTAAAGATAAGGAAGGAAGAAAATACTTAAGTCTTAGCCCTTTATTTCTATAGAGGGATTTTTAACACTATATATAAATATGAGAAGTTATTTGGGCCAAAGAAGTCAGAAGTGGAAAATCCTAAGGCAAACCTTAGGAATGTGATGTTAGAATATTTTCTACTCTATCATTTAATTCTTATTTATTAAAAAAAGTAGAGGAATGGTTATAAATGAACAAAATTGAGACAACATGCAGATATACCTGTTGATAACACTTTTAAAAGATAAATTCATTCTGAAAGTACATGTCAATGTCCAATCAACATAAAAATACATTCAGAAAACATTTGTTAAACATTTATTATGTGTCAGACTTGTATTAGGAACTTGGGGTGCAAATCTCTATTCTTGAGAAGCTCAGAGTCTAGTTGGGAGCAGGTAAGCCCAGACTTTAAATTAGTACTTACATTATGGTTACTCTTCTCTCTCTCTCTTCCCCCCAACCCATTTTATCTAAAAATGATTTATACAAATGACATATACAAGCATATACATTAAGTCATGTGTCCCTTAATGATGAGGATACATTCTGAGAAATATGTTGTTAGGTGATTTTGTTGTGCAAACTTCATAGAGTATACTGTGCTTATACAAACCTAGATGGCATAGCCTACTGCTTCTAGGCTACGAACCTATACAGTATGTTACTGTACTGAATACTGTAGGTAACTGTAACATGATGATAAGTATTTGTGTATAAAAACATATCTAAGCATAGAAAAGGTACAATAAAAATATAGTATAAAAGATTAAAAATGATACAACTGTATAGGGCACTTACCATGAATGGGCTTGCAGGACTGGAAGTTGCTCTGGGCGAGTCAGTGAGTGAGTGGTGAGTGATTGTAAAGGTCTAGGACATTACTGTACACTACTGTAGACTTTATAAACATGGTACACTTAGGGTACACTAAATTTATTTAAAAAACTCTTTCTTCAGTGATAAATTATCCTTAGCTTACTATAACTTTTTTACTTTATAAACTTTAAATTTTTAAAAAATTTTTTAACTCCTTTTTAATAACACTTAGCTTAAAACACATACACATTGTACAATTGTACAAAAATATTTTCTTTTTAAAATTTTAATTAAAAGAATTTTTAATTCTTAAAATTTGATGTCAGAGGTCACAGGGGCAGGAAGGATGCTGCAGCTGCAGCCTGAACCACAGAACCCTGATGCCGAGCTCCCCGGCCAAAATATTTTCTTTTTTTATATCTTTATTTTATAAGATTATTCTTTTCAATTTAAATTTTTTTATTTTCTTACTTTTTAAACTTTTTGTTATAAACTAAGATACAAACACATACATTAGCCTAGGCTCACACACGACCAGGATCATCAATATCACTGTCTTCCACCTCCACATCTTGTCCCACTAGAAGGAATTTAGGGGCCATAACAGCTCCATTATCATCTTATGGGCCCACTATTATATATATAGTTCATTGTTTACCGATATGTCATTATGCAGCATGACTGTACTTGTGTATATCATTTATTTGTGTATACCATATATTTTGGATGCATAGAGGAAAATTAAATACCTATTGATCTATCTATATGTATATAACACAAGGAATCTGGTTATGAAGGTAACATTGGTGTGAAATATTTTGCCCTTTTAGTTTTCTGTGGAACCCAGAAACTATCAGGATTCCTGAAATTTTAAACCAGAACTCAGGTATTCCAGTAATTGCACATCAAGTGCCCACTGGTAGCTAAGCATCTGCTACACAATAGCATACAAAAGCAATAAAGGTTTAGAAGGTAATAAAAATAGTGCAAATAGGTTCCTCATTTCTTTTCCAAGAAAAACCTACTAATGGGTTGCTGATGAGCTAATCAGGTCAAGTGTTCTCTGAGTCGCCCTCTTATACAGAGTCAGCAAGCATAACATTTTGTTAACCTATTGACACTGAGGAAATTTGTTTTCCATCTGACCTTTTACAGTAACTACTCAAAATTACTTTCTCTTCAGCTAACAAAGTTAATGAATAAATTATTCAAGTTTGACACTCATAGAAAGTAACATTTTTCATTTTTTGTTTTTATTCCTGATCACTTTGTTTTCTTTTTCGGCCATTACTTCTTTCCCTAGGAAGAGTTTTTAATCTTTCCTGATATTTTACTGTATGGTTTAGAGAGTCATACTCTTGGACTATCTGGAACCAATCACATATTCACAAAGTAATTTGTTATTTTGCAGATATAACATTTATACATGTTGAAATGGTCACATGATAATTTTGTAAATGCATACAAATTATTTTAGGAATTTATAACTATTTGTATAAGATAGAATAAGAGTTTATTTTGAGCTATATATAAACAAAAGGGTTCCTAAGAAAACAGTTATTAAAACAAAAATATATGGGGCATTTTAAACTTGAGAATAAACTCTTCTTCAAAATAGAAAAGTGAATTAGGGGCCTTGCTATCATTTTTCATGAAATCTTGATTCTAAGCCTCTCTACTCATCAATATTTTATTAAACTTATTTCTTTAAATTACTAAAAATTTCTTCAAAATTACCTGAAAATCCAGGCTTTTGTCTGTTTCAAACTATATTTTCCCTAAGTAGGTCCAAATTGGATGTTTACTTTTAGTGAATATGTTTTTAATGGTTTGCTGTATTGAGGATTACAGCTTCAAAGATGGTCATCCAATTCAATCCCAAAGATAAGCCTTCCTTCACTCTTTTGTGGTTGGACCAATTTTAAATACTTTTTAGGGAATGAGCATCTACATATATCCTCTGAAGACTATTCTAACAATTGCTATCCTAAGAGCATCATTAAATCCACTTACCTTCCCAATTTTCAGAGACAAAATCAAGCTCACTCACATTTCATTTATCATGAATGTGCATACAAGCTATTATTTTAACATTTTCCACCAATGTAAGCAGATAGCAATATTAGAATATTAGTTTATCGAATATTAGAAATATCCTATAAACTTGAAAGAACCAGGAGCATTTTGGATTTTCATCAGCAAGTGGTCACTGTTCCTTTTGGAAGATGCTCCTGGTCTAAAAAGTATATTGTTTTAACCACAATTCATTAAACTGGTTGCAGAGCCTCACAAATTATACCAACAGCAGCATTTCTTTCAGTTGAATATGCAAAGTAGGTTTTTATACTCTGTATGTTTGATTATTTACCTTGAAAAGTCTTATAAGGAACTATTAATAGTTATAACATTATTAAGTATTCTTGTAATGGAGAAGCAACTCGTTTACAACGCAGAAAGTAATGCTTAATTGATAACTACTTTTGTTATTAAATATATTTATAAAGTATTTCTCCTAAACTTTAACTTAATTTTGAGGATTGGTGAATGAAATCCCTTATATTTTAATTACTTATAGATCCAGGTATTAGTCATAACATTTCTTTTTGTTTTTAAAGTAGAAAAAAATAGGGCTTCCATGGAAATTCTTAAGAAATTTCACAGAGCTGGCACTGTTGAAAAGGTCAATTGTTATTGAAAAATATTTCAAAAATATAAATGCAGCAGTTTTAAACATGGTTTAGTGCCTGGAATAACTTGTTGGTTTTGTTTTTCATTTTCAACATAAATATCAACTGCCACTGTGTAATTGAGTCACAAACACATTTGAATTCAGGAATTTTTGTACTGCAATATTTCTCTGTGAACAAATCCCATCTCACCAAACAGAAAGATTTTGTTACTGTTTGTGTGTTTTAAAAGCAAGAAAGCCTCGTATTACATAATTCTCTGTTGGGTATTTTATGTATATGTATACTTTCATATTCCAGTCCCCCTCTCATTTTTGTTTTCCTCAGACTATCTAGGACAGCATTTTTGCATGCTTGTATATACTTAAAAATATAGCATAGTGGTTATAAACCTTGGCTTCTGCAGCCAGACTGCCTGGGTTCAAATCTTGGCTCTGTAACTTTTAGCTCTATGACATTCACAATTCCCTCCAACCTCCTGTACCTCTGTTTTCTCACCTATAAACTAGAAGATAGATTAACTGTTGGTAGATTAAATGAGTTAGCACATGAAAGCACTTAAAATAGTAGTACATATCAAGTTCTTAGTCAATGTTAGTTAGCTATTATCAAGTATTTATTAAGCACCTATTACACCTACACTGTGCTGTAGGTGCTGGGGATGCCACAATGAACAGAATAGGTATATTTACTCCTCTCATAGAATTTAAAGTTTGGTGGAAGATTCAGACAAATACACAGGTCATTATAACACAGTGTGATAACTGCTATCATGGGATAGTGTAGGGTGCTACAATTACCTTATGGAGGACCCCTTACCAGACTAAGAGAATCAGAAAAGTTTTTCTGGACTAAGTGATGTCTAAGCTGAGATCTGAAGGATTGGTAGGGATTTTCCATGTGAGAGTGTATGGAGTATGTGTGTGTGGTGGTGGTGGTGGGGGTAGAGTTTCAAGCAGACAAGGTAGCAGAGGACCCATGATGAGAAAGTTCCACAGGGGATAGATAGCATGACACAATTAAGGACTTAACAAGGCTCAATTAAATGAACTATTGTATACAGTTCAGGATGGGGGTTAGTACACAATGCCTCTTTATTTTAAGAAGAACAGGGAGTCACTGAAGGTACATAAGAGGAGAGTGTCATGTACAGATTTTAGTTTTTTAAAGATCCCTCTAACTCCAGTGTACATAATATATTGGAGTGAGTTAAAAAGTTGATAGAGGAAGACTAGCTAAAATGCCAGTGCAGCATCCAGGGGAGAGATTTTAGAGGCTTGGAACTAGAGTAGTAAGAGTTAAAATAAAACTTGAGAGATCTGAAGGACATTTATGGGCAGAGAATCAGAAGGACTTGGTAATAACATGATGCTAGATGTAGAGAGAAAAAGGAAACAAGAAGATCTAAAGATGGGCTCCCCGGTTCTGAATTGAGCCTGTGAATGGTGCCATTTACTGACAAGACACACTGACTATAATGGATGAAGAATGGTTGTTTTGCCAGCCAGTATATATTCTTGGTAATTATGTAGCAATTTTCAACTAGGAGCAACCCCTCCTCAATCTGAGTCCATGTGCTTCTAGGTAGAGTTGACTAGTTCTAGTTCCACAGGTGGAGCACATGACCCAGATTGGACTAATGAGGGCATCACATTCTCCCAGCCACATTTCAGGGTTGGTCACAGCAACTAAGCTGATACAATTAGAGTGAATCTCAGAGCTTTTGAGAGATCTATTGAAAAAGACTTGGGAGTATGAATTGATAGATCTGCTACAGTTATCTTGAATCCACTAAAGGAATGTCTATGAGAAAGGAGCCAACAAAATGGAAGGCAAAACTGAGAGAAAGAGAGAAGAAAAATCCTGATAAGTACTGAATCCAGCCATGCTTAAATCATTCTATCACTTGGACTTTTTAATTTATGTGCACTAATAAAATTGTCTTTTGGCTTAAACCAGATATATATACATATGTGTGTGTGTATATGTATATATATGTGTGTGTATATATATATATAAACTGATATAGATGAGAAATCACATATGAAGGAACTAGTTGTGGCGGTAGTGATGAGTTCAGCCTTGGCTATGTTGAGTTTGAGGTGTTTGTGAGGCATTTTAGCAGAGTGGAGATTTCCAGTAGGAAATTAGATATGTGGATACAAAATTAACAATAAAGATTTTTAGAGGGTCATTTGGTAATGCATACAAAATAGATCTTTAAGAAAGGTCACTTCAGTTGGCTTCTCCAATAGAACCATCTAGACCCAAAACATTTGAAGGAGGTAATTTATTTTCACTTTCTTCACTGATTATTGGTCTATTCAGGGTTTCTATTCTTAGATCTAACATTTACAATGACTGCCCATCTCATTTCCAATTTACCTACTTGTTGTGGTAAACTGAACAATGGCCCCCTCAAAAAGGCTACATCCTAATTCCTGGAACTTGTGAATGTTACTTTATTTGTCAAAAGGGACTTTGCAGGTGTGATTAAGTTAAGGGTTTTGAGATGGGCTGATTATCCTGGATTATCCAGGTGAGCCCAATGTAGTCACAAAGGTCCTTATAAGAGAGAAGGTCATGTGATGAAGAAAGCAGAGATTAGAGTGATATACTCTGAAGATGGAGAAAGGGAGGAGGCCTCTAGAAACTGGAAAAGGCAAGGAAATATTCTCCCCTAAGGCCTCCAGAAAGAACTCAGCCCTGCACACATCTTTGCTTTAGCTTTGTGAAACTGATTTCAGGCTTCTTGCCTCCAAAACTGTAAGAATAAATTTGTAATATTTTAAGCCACCAAGTTTTTGGTAATTTGTTACAGCAGCCATTGGAAACTAATACCTCAGTGTAATGTGATATTTATATATATGAATTTTAATAACTTTATTGAGATATAATTCACACACTACAAAACTCACCCATTTAAAGTAAAATTCAATAGATTTTGGTATATTACAGATGTGCGCAACCATCTCTGCACTCAATTTTAGAACATTTTCATCACCACAAAAAGATACCCCATATACTTTAGCTGTCTACTCCCCATCTCCCATCCTCCATAGTCTTAAGTGACTGCTAGTCTTCTTTCATCTCTATTGATTTTTTGGTTTTGGACATTTCATAAAAATGGAATCATATAATATGTGGTCTTTTGTGACTGGCTTATTTCACTTAGCATAATGTTTTCAAATTTTACCATGTTGTATTTATCAGTACTTTATTCCCTTTTATGGTGGAATATTATCCCACTATATACATATACCACATTTTGTTTATCCATTCATTAGCTGATGGACATTTGCATTGTTTCCACATTTTGGTTATTGTGAATGATGCTGCTAGAAACATTGTAAAGATGAGTATACATGTTTTTTTTGTGGACATCTTTCATTTTTCTTGGGTATGTACCAATGAGTAGAATTTCTGGGTCCTATGGTGACTCTGTGTTTAACTGTTTGAAGAACTTCCAGACTGTTTTCCAAATGGGCTACACTATTTTGCATTCCTACCAGTGGGATATAAGTGGTCTGATTTCTCCACATGTTTTTTTAACATTGTTATTATATGACTTTTTGATTTAGCCATCTTAGTGGGTATGAAGTGGTATCTCACTGTTTTGATTTGCATTCCCATTATGACTGTTATGAGCTAAATTCTTTCCCTTCTCCCCCAATTCATATGTTCAATCTCTAAGCTCCCATGTTTCAGAATGTGACTGCATTTGGAAATAAGGACTTTAAAGCGGTTATTAAATTAAAATGAGCCCATTATTGTGGGCCCTAATCCAATCTGACTGGTATCCTTATAGAAGAGAAGAGTAGGACACAGAGAGACAACAGGGATGTTTGTGCACAGAAGAAAGTTTGTGTGAGGACACAGCAAGAAGACAGTCATATGCAAGCCAAAGAGAGGGCCTCAGAAGAAAGCAAAACTGATGATACCTTGATCTTATTCTTCTAGCTTCTAGAACTTTGAGAAAATACATTTCTGTTTTTTAAGCCACCCCAACTATGGTATTTTGTATAGTTGTTCCAGCAAACTAATGACTAATGATGTAAAACATCTTTTCATGTGTTTATTGGCCATTTGTATATTTTCTGTGGAGAAATCTTTACTCAGATTCTTTGCTCATTTTAAAAATTGGATTATTTGTTTTTTTATTGTTGAGTTGTAAGAGTTATTTGTGTATTCTGGATACTATCCTCTGAACAGATAATAGGTTTGCAAATATTTTCTCCAGTTCTATGGGTTGTCTTTCACTTTTTTGATAGTATCCTTTGATGTACAAAAAGTTTTTAATTTTAATGAAATTCAATTTATCTAATTTTTCTGTTTTTACTCATGAAAATGACACTTTTGGTGTCACTTTCATTTCCAAATCCAAAGACATGAAGATTTTCCTCTGCATTTTCTTCTAAGTTTTATAGTCTTAGCTCTTACATTTACATCCTTAATCCATCTTGGGTTAATTGTTATACATGGTGTGGGGTAAGGGTTGAATTTTATTATTTTGTATGTGGCCATGCAGTTGATCCAGCATCATTTGTTGAAAATATTATTATTTCTCTATTGAATTATCTTGATATCCTTGTAAAAATTCAGTTGACCAAAGACATACAGTTTTATTTCTGGACTCTCAATTGTATCCCATTGATATATATGTCTGTTTTTTTTGCCAGTCTGACACTGTCTGATTACTGTAAATTTGTAGTAAGTTTGAAATCAATAAGTGTGAGTTCTCCTACTTTTGTTTTTTTTTTCCCCCCCAAGATTATTTTAGTTATTCTGGGTCCTTCAAAATTTCATGTGAGTTTTAGAATCAGCTTGTCCATTTCTACAGAGAAATTATAGCTGGGATTCTGATAGGAATTGTGTCAAATCTGTAGATCAATTTGGGGAGTATTATCATCTTAACAATATTAAATCTTCTAATCTGTAAACATGGATGTTTTTCTATTTATTTAAATATTTAATTTTTTAAACAATGCTTTATAGTTTTCAGAGTTTAGGTTTTGCACTTCTTTATTAAATTGTCAGCCTCTAGAGCTCTTTTCATTTATCTATACTCTAAGTTGAATTGCACTGTAGAGAATTGTAGCACTGCCTGACTGGGGAGGTAGTGAAACAGCACAGGCTGCCCTTCACAGCAACTCTGAATTAACCAAGGGCAGCCAAGGCAAACTTTAAGATAAAAACCTGGGCTAGTTGGATGATTTATTTTAATGTATTTTTGTCCACATGCATCTGCAAATTGTTTACTGGTTTTGTCTGTCCTTTGGCTGGTAGAATTTTTATTGGATTCTGACAGATCACTGATGAACACTGCTAGTTTCTAGGGCTATTGAAATTTTGCATTTCTTATTGAGTTTGCATGAGTGTTTCTATGGTAGGGAAGAAGGTGAAAAAAAATGAGTGATTTCTAACTTTCTATCATCATAACTATAAAGTCTGTATTTGGATACTCTTTTATGGTAGAGACAATAATGTTCCCCCAAATTTCCCAGGAGTCATTTGGTTCGGTTGAGTCATGGAACTAATTATGGCCAATGTGCTATATAGGTAGAAGTGACATATGTCACTTATGAAATGAATCTTAGAAAAGCCCACATGAACAACTCCAGCTCTCTTTTTCTTTTCCCTGTTCACCAAGAAGGCCATATGGTAGAGCCTTCATTATTCTGGATCCCTGGAGTAGAGACCTTGTTGACCCAACAAGTGATGGGGGCCCTGACAAGTAATGTGAACCACAATAAACTTTTTTGGTACAATCCAGTGAGACCTTTGGGGAGGTTTGTTATTGCAGTTGCCCTTCCTGACTAATGTATCTTTGTATATACCTAAACCATTGGGTTCCATCAAGACATTGATGGTAAAATAAAAATTTCTCCAGATGGCTTGGTGGCTATTCAAGTGTAATATGTTGTATTTATATGTCTTCATTAGTTGAAAAAAATGAGTAGGTATAGTACATATTATTCTTACTAGGAAAGGATAGTGGTTTTTTAACATGCCTCCTGCTGTATACTAGCTTTGATTTTTAACAAATATAATAGTAAGGAGAGTGTGAGAGTGTTTATCAGTGTTTGCTCACCAGTATAGGAGGGGCTTCTTGATGTAAAATGATAGATGAGCAATTCCCTTTATTGTGCTAAGGTCATTACTTGTTGCCATCTCCTATTATGTCTAATCAATGTGTGATAAAAGATTATATGGATAATGACAAATATTAACCATGATTTTTTCTGCTGCTTCAATTTTTTCATTTGCCTTTGGTGTTTCTGATGCTTTTTGGCACCTCTACTAGAATATTGCAAAGAGTAAAGAGAGGAAATGAAGCTCTTTTCCTACAAACTAACAGCTCTGATTTTTAAAGGGTGTTGTTTCATCTATTTATGAGTTCCAAGAATGCATGTATGTGGTGGGGAGGGGAATTGAGAAAGAGAGAGAGAATGAATTGAACATGTTTTTTAGAGTTTCCACATTCTCTGATTCTAGGAATTTAGGGTTTCTTCTATATTTACCAAGAATTACAGTCCTTTACTAACTGAAAATATCCATAATAATTATAAATCCCTTATTTTCAAGTGGTACATGACTTTCTGTGCTAATATCACTTGAAAATGTTGTTAATTAAAGAAATCCCTGTGTATACTTTATACCATGGCACATAAAATAAAATAATTGCCCTTGAGCTTAATCAAAATCAGCTTTAAATTTACTAGGCATCTGACTCTATCATTCTTTTTTTGTTTTTCCCCCAATAAGAGACAATTATGTTCAGTAAGTGGTTTAAATCATGGAAGTGTAGTAGTTACTTCTCAAGAAATTCCTTAAGACCTGGGGCTTCTGTGTTTGAAGGGATCCTGGAGGCCAATCCAGGGTTTACAGTGTGGGCAGTATCCCTGTACCAGTTCAAAATTCTTCTTATTCAGTAAGAGATGGTTTCTGAAATGGAAAAGATAGGTAAATTTTACATAATAGAAATGAATGTAAAATTCTATTCAGCCTATAGAAAGAGTTTGGAGAGACTCTTCTTGGCAGTGAAAGGTGTAAAATGAACTTAAAACATAACATAATGTTGAATGAAACAAGAATATACACATTATGGCTCCATTTCTGAAATATTTTTTAAAACAAAATTAAACTATTGTTTAGGGACACATGGTTGGTAAAACTATAATGAAAAATGCGTGGGAACAAGCACAAAATTCAGACTAGTGCTTACTTTGGGGAAGGGAAAGATGGCCTCAAAAGGGGAGATGTATATGGAGGCTTCTAAGCCACTTTTAATGTTACTTTTCTAAAGTTGAGTGGTGAATATAGAGATGTTCATTTTTATTCTGGTTCTTTAAACTGTACATATGGTTTTTATTCTCTTTTGGAACTATACCGTATTTTATATATAATCTAGTAAGTGACAGTAAGTTCAATATGAATTGATGATGTGATATGGCTCACTCAGATGAGTTTGTACATGATATTATAAAAAGTTTGTAGTTAAGAAAATTGAGGGTATTGCTTTAGCAATAATTGCTACCCTTAATGATTAGACCATGCCTTAGTACGTTATTCAAGACACACCACTTTTAGAGTGATACAGGTAAACTAGAGTGTGTTTAGGGGCCAGTGATGAGGCTGGTAATGATTCTTGCAACTCCGACACATGTGGAATGATTACATAAGTAGAACCCTAAAATGGAAGAGCAAATGGAAGAAAAGAATGATCAGCTAAGACATAAGTCTTCATATTTTTTAAGACAAACATGAGAATAGAGCTTAGATTCATACTAAGTACTCCAAAAGCATTAGAATCAAAATTAATAGGTGGATGCTACAAGGAATTAGATTTTGTCTTAATTGAACCAAGAACTTTCTAATAATTACGTTTGTTAAAGACAAGCATGAGAATAGAGCTTAGATTCATATTAAATACTCTAAAAGCATTAGAATCAAACTTAATAGGTGGACTAACTAACAGCATAGATTCCTGGGTTGAATCCTGGCTTGGCCAATTACCACCTGTGTAAAGTTGAGCAAGCTACCTAACCTCACTGTGCCTCCTTTCTGCAATCTGTAAAATGGATTTGGTATCAACCTCACAGAGTGGTTATAAAACTTAAAAGAATGCCACATAGTAAGCTTCACTGAATGTTTATTTAAAAAATAAACAATAAACATTTTATTAAAAAATCATTTCTTCTAAAGATCAATCTTTCAGTTTACTTTGAATTAATTACTTTTATATTTCTGTTTTAAATGAAAAACTCCTCTTTCCTCTCTTCCTATGAATGAATTGAAGGTTTTTTATTTAAATCTTGTGGGCCTGAAATTCTAGCAATTCCAGTAAGTATAGAATTTTTAATGAAAAAAGCTCTTAGCTTGACTTAAATAACTTTAGAATAGCTTTATTACATAATTACAGAACCACAGAACCCAAAAAGAACCTTGAAATGATAATTTAGCCTCTTCTTACTCTTGGAATTAGGATCTTGTTTGCCAAGTTGCCTTGTCCTTGAGGGATTGCCGCAAAGCGTGTCCCATTGTTGAACCCTTGCATGGCTCATTCAATCATTACTAGTAGGATGATCCCCTTGTAAGTTAGAGAATTGTCTATTAAAAATTAATGACGGTAAGCCAGCAAGTGTGTCATTTTAAGTTTATGTCCAACAGTGGAAGGGGCAAATCTATTTATCGCAAAGTACAACTTTATATTGGAAGCCTAAATTCTAGACACACCATGTCCTACTTTTGAAAAGGCAATTTGTAGGGTAAGAGATGCCGAGTTGACATTATGGAGGCTACAACAAGTATATTTGCTGGGCATAAGTAGAAAGCAATGATTAAAATCAGGCTTCCTTTCTAGGAGATGCTGATCAGGATTTTAAAAAATGTTATCATTATAGAAGAAAACAGCAAGAATTATTAAATCTAGGTTTCTATTGAGAAGAAATACCAAAAAAAGAAAAAAAAAAAAAGGGACATGAGGACAGGTGAAAGGAAGGCTATTTCTTCCTGGGCCTGGTTTGCCCAGGTACATTTCCTACTGATGTTTGGTAATGGTTGGGAGGGGACAGGGAATGAGGAGATGCAAGTCCATGAGGAGCAGAGTATACCTGGGCAGCAGTGAGACTTGAACCTCAAGTTATAACCTAAGGTTCACATAAGCCTTGAGAAATATACTCTTGGTTTGTTCAAAACATGGAGCCATACCTATTCTATGACTTCTCATGAATGGTCTGAGTATTGTGCCATCTCTGTAGGAGATAAATAAAAGACAGAGAGAGAGAGGCTAAAGGAGTAGGCTTTCAGCATTTTCCTGTCTTATTGGTGTTTCCTCTGAGTCATAATCTTCCCTTTGCTACAGGGGGATCCTCGGGAGTGTTAAAAAGCAATGAAAAAGAACATTGGTTGAATATTTTCAAAACATTAACCCCATGAAATATGTAATGAAGCTGAAATGTTATATAAATATGAAAGCTATTAGAAAAATGCTGATTAATTGGATATATTAAGAGAAATAAAGGCTGACTGCTAGATTTGTGTCTAACCTAATGGTAGACGGTAATGCCATTCAATGAGATGGGTATGGCTGGGAGATAGGGGAAGGTTTTGGGGGAGAAAGCCAAGAGTTTTGTTAATTTTTACTATCTTAAGAAGGTATAATTATGAGTGATTTTTTCTTCCTTTCTGCTCAGTCCTACATATTTCTTAAAGGATGCTTTGATAGTAAAAATAACTTAATGACCAAAGAAAATATGTAGGCTACATTCCAAGGTCTGGGTCTGGGCTATCCCAGTCTGGGTTGGGCCTAATCCGAGAGTGAGGAATGTTGCTGAAGAAGCCTGGGATGAGCTTCCCATGGTTTCTTAGTTGCTTCTTGCTGGGTGGACAGGGCAGAGTGTATGGCTCAGCTTGTTGAGATGGTGCTAAATGCCTCTATTTGGTGCAGAGTGGTTTGATGGATACTTCTGATTTTTTTTTAATGCTTCTCAGCTTGAAAAGATTTCCAATTTCCATCTTTTTCATGTGAATTTATTGAACATAAGTAAGTCAAATGTCAAATGTTTTTCTCATTAACTAGAAGACTTAATCATGTAGCACAATAAAGGAAAGAAAGACAAAGAGGATTCACAATTCTCAAGAATGGGCAGAACGCCTTACTTGAAGGGGTAAATCATTCAATGAAGCTGTTTGTTTGGCCTGGGTTTTCTCTAGGTTTATTGTTGTCCTCACTTTGGCTCAGTTCAGACTTTGACTGTCTCTGACTACCCTCCTCAACCCTATCACTCTTTCTAGGGCTTGTGGTCTGAATACAGGGCCACCCAAGGGTCTTGTGAGGCCTTAGGCAAAGGCCCTTTGCCCACAACTCCTTTTTAAAAAGGTAAAAATGAAGTCATATAAAGACAGCCTGTGTACAATGTAGGATAATCCAATTAACTCAGGTTATGGTGATTTATGCTTTTGCTTTTGTTTCAACTATTGTTGAAAACTCTTATAGAAGAAATTTAATTACATCTTACTTTATTTTATTTACTTATTTAAGTAGATAGATTTACTTATTCTATGGCAAATGAGAATCTAGCACTACTTTAGAATCATTGGACATATATAAGACATGTTTTTAGTTGTTAATTGTTTCTTCTACAAACTGTTTATTCCTTTATTCCTAAATGCATATTATATATTGGTATTCTACTGGGTGCTCAGAATTATTTTTAAGAATGATGGGAATCACAGGGGCATGTCAAGATCAAGAACTATACCCGATCTTGGGCTGCTTATAAGCTGTTTGGAAAGAAAAGACACACACTTGGGAAAATAGCTATTGATATCTGACAAAATATGACAAGTGTCATGTGAGCAGTGTGTTAAAAAAAAAGGCCATGGATATTTGGCAAGGGTGAAGTCTTTATGTACAGCATGATCTGAGAAGAAATAGAATTGGAGTTGGGATCTGAAGTCTAGAGTAATAGAGAGGGCAGTGGGAAGGGCATTTTCCAGGAGGAAAGAAGCAAAGGCACAGTGATCAAAAAGTAGGATATGGCTGGGTGCGGTGGCTCCTGCCTGTAATCCTAGCACTCTGGGAGGCAGAGATGGGAGGATCACTCAGGTCAGGAGTTCGAACCCAGCCTGAGCAAGAGTGAGACCCCATCTATACTAAAAATAGAAAGAAATTAATTGTCCAACTAAAAATATAAAGAAAAAATTAGCCGGGCATGGTGGCGCATGCCTGTAGTCCCAGCTACTCAGGAGGCTGAGGCAGAAGGATGGCTTGAGCCCAGGAGTTTGAGGTTGCTGTGAGATAGGCTGACGCCACAGCACTCTAGCCTAGGCAACAGAGTGAGACTCTATCTCAAAAAAAAAAAAAAAAAGTAGAAAAGTATGTGTTTGGGTGGGGCAAGGTGGCAATGATAGCCATGAGCATATTATTTTGTTTGGAGAAGAAACCCTCCCACCTCCACCACTAGTCCTCCTATTAACTGAAGAGTTCATTTAGTTGAAGTAGAGTAAAGCCTCAGCTCCTTACTAAACCTTTTGAGTACCACTTTCCTTATTTGTAAAACGAGGTTAACCATATCTATCAGCCATGAAGTTAACCATATCTATCAGAATAAATTATTAAATTATTAAATAGATATGATGCTGAAAGAAAAGTGTTGAACAGGAGTTTTCCCACTTTATCATCTCTTTTCACTCAATTCCTTGCATTCAGCTTAATTTCAGTGCTGTTACACTATCAAGAAATGTTATACTCTACTCTCCCTTGTAGATAATTTAAATTTGGCTGTTATTGTGTTTCTATAGACCAGTTTCTAGTCCTCTTCTGGTTTAGGAGAATTTTCTTGGCATAAACCATGTATAAATGCAAAGGAGACCAATATCATATTTGAGAGCTTTAAATAATTCATCAATAACTAGTTCAAGTTGGCTAGAGCAAATCAAGCTAAAAGGGAGTGGTTGGAGGTAAGAAAGGTGTCTCAGTTCCTTTTCTGTTGCTGGTAACAGAATACCTGAAACTGGGTAATTTATAAAGAAAAGAAATTTATTTTTTACAATGTGGAGGCTAAGTAGTCCGAGTTTGAGGGGCTGAATCTGGTGAGAGCCTTCTTACAGGTGGAGACTCTTTAAAGAATTCCAAGGCAGTTCAGGGTAGCACATGGCAAGAGGGCTGAGCAGGCAAACATGCTAACTCTGTTCTCTATTCCTCTTCTTATAAAGCCACCAGTTTTCTCATTATAGTCCATTAATCCATTGATCATTAATCCATTAATCCATGAATGGATTCATAAGAGCAGAGCCCTCATGACCCAATTACCTCTTAAAGACTGCCCCCCCCTCAATACTGCAACACTGGGGATTAATTTTCAATGTAAATTTTGGAGGGGACAAATATTCAAACCATAGCAAAAGTATACTTTTCTTTTTGTAATCATATCAACATCTTCCATGACATAAATTTCACTATAAACAATAGGCAAAATAAATGAAATTGCTCCAAGGAATGCAATTAAAACCTGACTGCTATTGCATCTAATCCACAGAGGAAAGTGACTCAGATCTGGGAAGAGGGAGTACTATACTATGTCTAATTCCCATGCCATGTTAGAATGTTTATGTCAGCTTGAGTTGTTGTGATGGGGTCGTCTGCATCATTTGGTTCTTGTCCTTGTGACTCACTGTTTCTGCTGTAGAGTTAACTCCCTGCAGTGGAAAAGGGAGGAGTTACTTGCCAGACCATATGGAGTAGAAAACAGCAGATTGATGTAGGTTTCATGGAAGCTGAAGGCATATAAACTTAAGCCTCCCAGAGCATAATCTTGGAAAACTTTTTCAAATTGCATCCTCATAGAGGTATTTAGTTTTCAGGATCTATCTTGAAAAGTTAAGATTCCAAAATTAATTTGTGGAAAATGTGTGAGAGGAAATATTGTACAAGATGTGTAATTTCACTGCTTCTGCTTATGTTTCCAGGATGGAGAAGGTGGAGAAAAGAATGCTTCCCTTTCATTTACTGTAATTCTGCCTGGGCTAGGCAGTATTGCCATGTCCACATGTTTATAGAAGATTCTTGGACTTCAACTTCATAAACTTGGATTTCCGTGGTTCTATGCTGGGCAGATATTCACCTAAGGTAATGTCAAGGAGTATGGATGAGTCAAAAAATAAAAAAATAAAAAACCAGAAAACTGGAAATGCATGTGTGTTTTCAAGTAGTATTGGAGAAGACCCCTCCTGCATATAACTAAAAATTCATAGATTTGTTGATTAATGGTGGCTTTATCTCCATAGTGTACCTGGATTATACTTAGAACAGTTATAGAGGAATCTAGCTTCCCTCTCTGACTCATTCATCATAAACACACTGAGTAACTACTATGTGCCAGGCATGTGTTTGATGCTGGGGGTAGAAAGATGTACAAGATGTAATCTTGTGGGAATTACAGTCTAATGGAGAGAGGTGTGTATAAATAGTCTCATAAAAATGTGATAAGTGTTATGATAAAGGAATCTGTAATATGCTGAGGTAGCAAAGAGGAGAAAGCATTTAAACCTGCTTTTAAGTAGAGGGGCAAGTCAGAGATGGCTCTGTATAAAAGCTGACCCTATATAGGTCTGGTAGGATGAGTAGGAGAAGGTGGGCACTATAGGCAGGGAAGAAGCATAGCCTTGTGGGGATTGGCTAGGGAGGGGAACTATTCAAATTAGATTATCAAATAGATTATCCCTCACTTCTTTTAATTCCTGTAGGATAAATAACCCAAATGAAGCAGAAATTATCATCAATTAAAGTTCCAGATTAATTATCCAAGAGATAGAGAAGATAGAGATGAGGAATGGGAAAGCACAAATAGACTTTAAGTTAGACAAAAAATAAGCAAGAGGTGAATCAGTCAATGGGTCCTGGCAAGGAACATGGCCTACTCAGAAGAGTTGAACTGATTTATGAAGAGACTATGAGGGAACATGCTAAGAAGACTATGTTAGGGACACACTAAGGAAACCAGCAAAGGATGATGAGGTACCTAGGGACTAGCAAAAGCAGAAAACCATTAGTACTCTTGGACCTGAAGGGGCAAGGGAGGAAATGCTGTTATTGAGCCCAGGGAGAGTGGGAGTCATGGAGAAGGGTAAATAGTTGATTAGAAGCTATGACTATAGCTTCTGTCAGAAGTATAAAGAAGCAGAGAGGGAGCAGAGAACAAAAACTCCAAACTCATCTTGTTCCACCCTTTGATATTAGACAAATCAATGGAAATGAGAAGACAAGGGAGCCCAGATGATGAATTCTGTAGAGATTAGCCCTTAAATTGCTTTCCAACCTCCAATACCACTTTTTAAAAAAAATTTCAAAATATTACAGGGGTACAAATGTTTTTGTTTACATGTATCAATTTTGTTATGCTTAAGTCAGGGTTATAAGTGTGCCCATCACCCAGGTAGTGTTCATTGTACCCATTGTACTCCTTCTCCCCTGCTTGATTTCCACTGAGTTTTACTCCCTTCTGTGGACATGTGTGATTATTGGTTAGTTCCAGTTTAATAGTGAGTACATGTGGTGTTTGTTTTTCATTCTATAGATACTTCATTTAGGATAATGGTCTCCAATTCCATCCAGAGGATTACAAAAGGAATTAATTCATCATTCTTTGTGGCTGAGTAGTATTCCATAGTATACATATACCACATTTTGTTAATCCACTCATGGATTGATGGGCACTTGGGTTGATTCCATATATTTGCAATTGTGAATTGTGCCGCAATAAATAAATTTGAGTGCAGGTGTCTTTTTGATAAAAAGACTTCTTTTCCTTTGGGTAAATACCCAGTACTTGAATTGCTGGATCAATTGGTAGGTCTACTTTTAGTTCTTTGAGGAATCTCTATACAATTTTTCACACGGGTTATACTAGTTAGCAATCCCACAAATAGTGTATAAGCATTCCTTTCTCTCTGCATCCATTCTAGAATCTATTGTTTTGGGACTTTTTGATAAAAGCCATTTCCACTGGAGTAAGGTGATATCTCATTGTGGTTTTAATTAGAATTTCCCTGATAATTAGAGATGTTGAGAATTTTTTCATATGTTTATTGGCCATTTGTCTATCTTCTTTTGAAAAGCTTCTGTTCATGTCTTTTGTCCACTTTTTAAAGAGATTGTTTTTTCTTTGCTGATTTGTTTGAGTTGCTTGTAGATTCTGGTTATTAGCCCTAAATCGGACATATAGCTTGTGAATATTTAATCCCATTCTGTAGTTTGTCTATTTACTCTGTTGATTGTTTCCTTGCTTGTGCAGAAGCTTTTTAATTTCATCAAGTCGATTTATTTATTTTTGTTTTTGCTGCAATTACCACTGGGGCCTTCTTCATAAATTTTTTGCCTAGGCTGATATCTAGAAGAGTTTTTCCAACATTTTCTTCTAGAATTCTTTTGGTTTCATGCTTTAAACTTAAGTCTTTTATCCATCTTGAATTAATTTTAGTGAGTGGTGAGAGATATGGATCCTGTTTTAATCTTTTGCATGTGGCTATCCAATTGTCCCAGCATTATTTGTAAAATAGAGCTTCTTTCCCCCAGTGTATATTGTCTGCTTTGTCAAAGATCAGTTGGCTGTATGTGGATGGTTTTTTATCTGGGTTCTCTGTTCCGTTCCATTGGTCTATGTCTCTATTTTTGTGCCAATACCATGCTGTTTTGGTGACTATGGCCTTGCATAGTTTGAAGTACGGTAATGTGATGCTTCCAGATTTGTTCTTTTTGCTTAAGATTGCTTTGGCTATTTGGGCTCTTTTCAGATTCCAAATGAAACATAGAATTATTTTTTTCTAGATCTATGCAATATGACACTGGTATTTTGATGGAGATTGCATTTAATCTGTAAATCACTTTGGATAGTATAGACATTTTAATAAGGTTGATTCTATTGATCCATGAGCATGATATATTTTTCCATTTGTTTGTGTCATCTGTGATTTCTTTCCTCAGTGTTTCATAGTTCTCTTTATAGATATCTTTCATCTCCTTGTTAAGTATATTCCTAGGTATTTTGTTTCCTTTGTAGCTATTGTAAAAGGTATTGAGTCTTTGATTTGACTCTCAGCTTGACTGTTATTGGTGTATGGAATGCTACTGATTTGTGTACATTGATTTTATAACTTGAGACTTGTGGAATTTATTTACCAATTCTAGGAATCTCTTGGTGGAATTCTGGGGGTTTTCTAGATATAAAATCATATCATCAGCAAAGGGTGATAATTTGGCCTCCTCTTTCCTGATTTGGATACCCTTAATTTCTTTCTCTTACCCAATTGCCCTGGCTAGGACTTCCAGAGCTATGTTGAATAGAAGTGGTGAACAGTGGGCATACTTGTCTTGTTCCAGTTCTTATCTGGAATGTTTTCAACTTTTCCCCATTCAGTATGATGCTGGCTATGGGTTTCTCATATATGGCTTTTATAATCTTGAGATGTATCCTTTCTATGCCTAGTTTGTTGAGGGTTTTTTTTTTTATCATGAAAGGGTGTTGAATTTTGTCAAATGCCTTTTATTCATGTATTGAGATGATCATATAGTCTTTGTCTTTTCTTCTGTTTATGTGATGAATCACATTTATTGATTTACATATCTTGAACCATCCTTGCATCCCTGGCATGAAGCCCACTTGGTCATGGTGGATTATTTTTCCATGTGCTGTTGAATTCAGCTTGCTAGTATTTTATCAAGGATTTTTGCATCTATATTCATAAGGGATGTTGGTCTGAAGTTTTCTTTTTTGTTGTGTTCTTTCCTGGCTTTGCTATCAAGGTGATATTGACTTCATAGAATGAATTGGGGAGGATTCCCTCCTTCTCAATGTTATGGAATGATTTCTGCAGTATGGATACCAGCTCTTCTTTGTAGGTCTGGTAAAATTTGCCTGTGAATCCATCTGGTCCAATGCTTTTTTTTGTTGGAAGATTTTTATTACTGCTTCAATCTCTTAACTCATTATTGGTCTTTTCAGGAGTTCTGTTTTTTCCTGATTGAGTCTTGGGAGGCTGCGTGTTTCTAGGAATTTGTCCATTTCCTCTATGTTTTTGAGTTTATGTGTGTGTAGATTTTAGTAGTATTCACAGATGGTATTTTAAAATTCTGTGGTATCAGTTGTAATATTTCCTTTTTAATTTCTGATTGAGCTTATTTGTGTCCTTTTTCTTCTATTTCTGGTTAACCTAGCAAGAGGTCTGTTAATTTTGTTCATCTTTTCAAAGAAACTTTTTGTTTCATTGATCCTTTGTATTATTTTTTTGTTTTCCATTTCATTTTGTTCTGCTCTGACCTTAGTTATTTCTTTTCTTCTGCTGGCTTTGAGTTTGGTTTACTCTTCCTTTTCTAGTTCCTTGAGATGTGTCATTAGATTTTTAATTTGTGATCTTTCTGTCTTTTTGATGTAGGCATTTAAGGATATGAACTTTCCTCTTAGGGATGACTTTGCTGATTTCCATAGATTTTGGTAGGTTGTGTCCCCCTTGTCATTCAGTTTGAGGAATCTTTGATTTCTATCTTAATTTCATTATTGACCCAATAATTGTTTAGCAGCAGGTTGTTTAATTTCTGTGACTTTGTGTAGATTTGAATTTTTCTCTTGGAATTGATTTCTAGTTTTATTTCACAGTGTTCTGAGAAGATACATGGTAAGATTTCTGTTGTTTTGAATTTTTTGAGAAACGTTTTGTGATCTAAGATATGATAAATCTTGGAGAATCTTCCATGTGCTAATGAGAAGAATGTATATTCAATACTTTTGGGGTAAAATGTTCTGTAAATGTCTGTTAGGCCCATTTGTTCTAGAATCCCATTTAAGTCCAATGTTTATTTCTTTATTTTCTGCTTGGATGATGTGTCCAGTTCTGTCATTGGGGTGTTGAAGTCCCTAGCAATTATGATGCTGCTGTTTATCTCTTTGCTTAGATCTAGTATGGTTTGCTTTATGGATCTGTATGCTCCTGTGTTACATCATAAATATTTAGGATTGTTATGTTTTCTTGTTGAATCGCTCCCTTTACCATTATATAATGACCGTCTTTGTCCTTCTTTACTATTGTTGATTTAAAGTCAATTTTATCTGATATGAAAATGGCTATACCTGTTTTCTTTTGGTTTCCATTTGCATGGAATATTTTTTCCATCCTTTCACCTTGAGTCTGAATAAGTCCTTGTGGGTTAAATGTGTTTCCTGGTGACAGAAGATATTTGGGTGATATTTTTTCATCTATTCAGCCAGCCTGTGTCTCTTCAGTGGGGCATTCAGACCATTCACATAGATTGATATAATTGATATGTGGGATGCTGTTCTGTTCATTCTGTTGGGTAATACCTTATTGCTTTGTTTTACCTCTTGTGCTATTGTCTTATATGAGTGTTGAGCTTTAGCTTTGGGTGTTTTTACTCTGGTGGGTATCTATTGTGCTGATCTATGTATAATGCAGTTCTGAGTATTTCCTGCAGGATAGGTCTGGTCTTGACAAATTCCTTCAGTGTTTGCTTATCTGGAAAAGTCTTCACTTCTCCTTCATATATAAAACTTAGTTTTACAGTTTACAAAATACTAGGCTGGCAGCTGTTCTTTTTAACACCTTAAGGACCGCTCACAAGTTTTCTCCTATTTCGTGCTTCATCTGTTAAGGACTGTTCACGAGTTTTCTTGTTTTTCACTGTAGTTATGATGATTTAAATAATGTGCCGTTTGCCCCAAAACGTGCGGTCTCTGGCGTATGTCTTAGAGATTTCTATGCAGTATGAAAGGTATTAAGAAGACTGAAGATGGGGCCCCAGTCACTTCTGCCTTTTAAGATTTCAGTTGAGAAGTCTGTGGCTAGCCTGATGGGCTTTTTCCTTTGTAAGTTACTTGATGTTTTTGCCTCACAGCTTGCAGGAGTTCCTCCCTTGTGTTGACTTTGGACAGTCTGATGACTATGTGTCTTGGTGATTGCCTCTTTGCAATGAATCTTCCAGGTGTTTATTGAGCTTCTTGTACCTGAATGTATAAATCTCTAGCAAGACAAGGGAAGTTTTCCTCAATTATTTCCTCAAATAGGTTTTCCAGTCCTTGTGTATTTTCTTCTTCAACCTCAGGGATGACTATGATTCTTATATTTGTCTGTTTTACATAATCCCATATTTCTTATAGACTTTGTTCATTCCTCTTAATTCAGTTCTTCAGTTTTGGATAGCTGAGTTAATTCAAAAGAGTTGTCTTCAAGCTCTGAGATTCTTTCTTCTGCCTGGTCTAGTCTATTCTTAAAACTTTCCACTGTGTTTTGTATTTCCTTAAATGAATGTTTTATTTCCAGAAGTTCTATTTGGTTTTTTTTAATATATTGATCTCTTTAGTGAATTTTTTATTCATTTCCTGAATTGCTTTTCTGCTTTCTTTGGGTTGGTTTTCCATTTTCTATTGGATTTCATGAAGCTTCCTTATAATCCATATTTGGAATTTTTTATATGTCATTTCAATATTTTCATTTTGGTTGGCATCCATTACTAGAGAGCTATTGTTCCCTTTTGGGGATGTCCTTTCCCTCTGAATTTGTCATGCTTTTGGAGTTCTTTCACTGATACCTTCTCATCTGGGGTGGCTGTCACTTCTTTTTGGATCATTAGTGTGGTGGTTTTCTCATCTGCTATTTTGTAGGCTAAAGCAGTGGTGTACTATGTCCTCCAATACCACCTTATGGTATGGTATACCATAAGGTAAGGTATACTACCTTATGTGCTAATTTATATAATAATATATAATACTAAAGTTGCCCCTAGTGGCAGCTCCATTGTGTCCCCTTATTCCTGGATAGAACCAAGATAGACTATATTCTGGACCACAAATAACACATTTAAAAGGATCACAGAAAATTAAGCTAGAAATCAATAAGAAAAGATCTGAAGATTCTCAAATTTGGAACTTAAACAACACTCTTCTAAATAATGTATTAGTCAAAAAAAAAGTAAAATAATGGATTAGAAGAATTTGAATCAGATAAAAATCAAAATAGAGCATATCAAAATTTGTAGAACATTGCTAGAGTGGTGCTTATATGAGCCTTCAAAACCTAAGAAATAAAAAAAAATTAGAAATAGGCAAACGATTTGGCCAACACTTTACTAAAGAAGAAATACTTTTTGTGTCAAATAAGCACTTGAAAAGATTTTCATTATCATTAGTCATTATGAAAATTAAAATTCAATCCACAATGAGATACCACTTTATCCTTATGGATACATTATATAAATTAAAAATTAAAAGTAAGTAAGTAAATAGATAAATAAACAAATAAAGTGAGCTGACAGTACAAAGAAATACCAATGGCAAATAAATAAATAAAAAGATCTTCAATATCATTTGTCATTAGGAAATGCAAATTAAATCTGCAATAAAATATACTTTACACCTATAAGAATGTCTAAAATTAAATCAATTGACTGATTTAATCTGACAGTACCAAGTACTGGCAATGGTGCGTAGCAACTAGAACTCTCATGTGCTGCTGGTAGGAAAGCAAAATGGTAAAAGGATTAAATCACTTGGAAAATAATTTGCATTTTCTCATGAAGTTAAAAGTATACTTACTATATGACTCAGAAATACCACTTCTAGGTATTTGCCCAAGACAAATGAAGACATATGTTCATACAAAAACTTGTCCATGAATGTTTCTATCAGTCTTATTTAATCATTACAAACGATCCCACAGACCTTCAACTGGTGAATGGATAAACAAATGTGGTATATCTGTACAATGGAATATTCCTCAGCAATTAAAAAGAATATACATGTACTGCATAAATGACCCAAAACCTTAGATGTATACCCTGAAGGAGACCCCTATCTCCTAATATCTCCTAATGGCTGAGACTGCTAAAAATCAAATGTAGAATCTCAGCCTGTGACTGGATGAGTTATAATGCAAGTCAAACCCCAGCCTCACAAGGTATCTACTGTCAAAGTGAGGGCATAAATTGGGAAAGAATGTGATTCTATAAGTTGGAATAAGTGTGTGTGCGAAGACCCTGATTAAGCTGGGGAAACTGAGTCCCTAAATTCTTATGAGTCTTCTTTGCCAGTGGAAGCAGCCTCCCCACTGCCAGTGGAATCAGTTTTCCCACCCTTAACTCTCAATGTAATGTTGTTTGGAGATGGAGCCTTTGTACGGTAATTAGGGTTAGATGTGGTCATGAGGATGGGGTGTCCTCATGATGGGATTATTGCATTTATGAGAGGAAGAGTACTCTCTCTCTCCCCTACTCCCACCATGTAAGGACACAGAGAGAAGGTGGTTATCTGTAAGCCAGAAAGCTATCCCTTATCAGAACCTAACCTTGCTGGCACCTTGATCTCATACTTCCAACCTCTAGAACCATTAGAAAATAAATTTCTGTTATTTAAGACACCTAGTGTATGGTATTTTGTTATGGCAGCCCAAGCACTCTGAGATAATCAATTATGTTTATAATATTATTTAGGTCTTCTATCACTCATCAACTAATTTTTGTGTCTACTTGTACTATTAATTAATGATAGAGTAGTATGGAAGTCTTCAACTATAATTATGTCTATTTCTCCTTTCAGTTCTATAAGTTTTGCTTTATGTATTTTGAAGCTGTGTTATTAGGTTCATATACATATAGTATTGTTATGTCCTCTTAATATATTGACTCTTTTATCATTATGTGATACCTTTATTGCTCTAATATACCTTATTCTGAAGTCTACTTAATCTAATATTAATACAGGCACTCCAGCTTTCTTTAAGTTGTAGTATAATTTTTCACCCTTTGACATTTTATCTGTGTCTTTATATTTAAAGTGAATTTATTATAGACAACATATAATTTAGTTTTACTTTTTTATCCAACTTGCCAATATTAGCCTTTAATTCAAGTATTAATTCCAATTAGTGTAAGTATTGATATGATTGGGATTAAATATATCATCTTGTGTAATGTTTTGTATTTGCCACATTGGTACTTTGTTCTTCCCTTTCTCTTGTAGTGCCTAATTTTGAATTAAATATATCATTCATTTTCAAAATTGGCTTATTGATAGTTGCTCTAGGATTTAAAATAAATATCTTTAACTTATCATAGTTTACTTTTAAATATATCACTTCACATATAATGTAGAAACTTCACCATGCATACTTCTACTTCCTCTCTTCCAACCTTTGTGGCTGCTACTGTTGTTAAATATTTTTATTTCCATGTATATTTTCAACCCCATAACATAGTAACTATTATAGCTTTAAACAGTCAATTATATTTTAAAGAAGTTAAAAATAAAAATGTCTTTTATAGTTAACATATTTTTGCCATTTCTATGCTCTTAATTATTTCGTATAGATTTAATTTTCTATCTGGTATTATATTTCTTGTGCCTGGAGAACTTCTTTCAATATTTCTTATAGTGCAGGTCTGTTGGCAATGAATTCTCTAAGATTTTGTTTGTCTGAGAAAGTCTTGATTTCACCTCTATTTTATTTTATTTTATTTTTTAATTTTTTTTTTATTCCATCTTGTAATGGGG
>VBSM01003169.1:20677713-20692193 GCA_008086735.1 Cheirogaleus medius
CTTCGGGGCTATAGTAAAGGGTATTGCGTTTTTGATTTGGGTTTCTGCTTGATTTCACCTCTATTTTAAAAGACAATTTTTGCTGGGTATATTATTATCATTTTGATTGTTTCGTTTCTTTTATTACTTTGAAGATGTTACATTATCTCTTAGATTCCATAACTTCTGACAAGTCTTCTGTAATTCTTATCTTCCTTTCTATGTGATGGTTTCCTTTTTATTTTTCTACTTCAAGAT
Source organism: Cheirogaleus medius (assembly GCA_008086735.1). Taxonomy (NCBI): domain Eukaryota; kingdom Metazoa; phylum Chordata; class Mammalia; order Primates; family Cheirogaleidae; genus Cheirogaleus; species Cheirogaleus medius. Next base: position 20,677,951 of record VBSM01003169.1, read on the forward strand.
ATTTCTATTTATGTTTGAATTTCCTCAGTTTGAGTACAATTTTTATAGCTGTGCTTTAAAATTTTTATTTATGTCACTTGGGGTTTTCTGGGATTCTTTCATCTGTTTTTTGCTTTTTGTTTTTGTCTTTCTTTAATTTCAGACCATTATTAACCATTATATCTTCAAATATTTTTTTCTATTTCTCTCTCTTCTTATTCTAGGAATACAATTCCACATATGTTAGACTGTTTTGCTCCCTAAGTTTTGGATGATCTGTTCTTTTTTTCCCTACATATTTCATTTTGGATAGTTTCTGTCTGTCTTCGGATTCATTGATTATTTCCTGGTTGTGTTGTGTCAATCTACTGATAAACTTGTCAAAGGAATTTGTTTTTAATTTCTAGAATTTCCATCTGTATTGGTTTCCTATTGCTTCTGTAACAAACTGCCACAAAGTTACTGGCTTAAAAGTATATAACTTTACTATATTAAAGTTTTGGAGGTCAAAAGTCTGAAATGGGCCTCACTTGGCTAAAATCAAGGTATCAGTATGGCTGCATTCTTTTTGGAGATTCTGGAGGAGATTCCATTTTCTTGCCTTTTTCAGATTTTAGAGGCTACCTGCATACCTTAACTTGTGGTCTCTTCCTCCATCTTTAAAGCCAGCAGCATATCACCTTTAAATTACTCTCTGACTTGCTTACTCTTTCTTTCACTTAAAATGATCTTTGTGATTACATTGAGCCTGTCAAGATAACTCTGGATAATATTCCCATCTTATGATCCTTAACTTAGTCACGTTTGTAATGTTCCCTTTGCCATGTAAGGCAATAATTCACAGGTTCAGGGGATTAGGACAAGGACATCGTTGGAGGTGTGTGGGGATGTCCCATTTTTTTGCTGACCACACCATCTGATTCTCTTTTATGATTTCCCTCTTTGGTGGGTTAAATAGTAGCCCTTCCAAGAGATATATGTACATACAATTCCTTGAAACCTGTAAGTGTTATCTTATTTGGAAAAAGCGTATTGGCAGATGTAATTAAGTTCAGATTCTTGAGATGAGATCATCCTGGATTACCTGGGTGATTCTTAGATTCAGTAAGTGTCTTTATAATAGACAGAAGGAGTTAAAACACAGACACACAGAGGGGTAGACAATATGAAAATAGAGGCAGAGATTAGAGTGCTATGGCCACAAGTCAAGGAAGCTAAGGAATGCTGACTACCCCCAGAAGCTGGAAAAAGCAAGGAAGGATTCTCCCCTTGATCCTCCAGGGGGAGTGTGACCCTGCTGCCACCTTGATTTCGGACTTCAGGCCTCTAGAACTGTTAAAGAATAATTTTCTCTTGTTTTTAGCCACCCAGTTTGTGGTAATTTATTATGGCACACCTAGGAAATGAATATATCTCTCTGATGAAATCCCCATCTCTTCATGCATGTATTATACTTTTCCCACTAGACCCTTTAACATATTAACTAGAGTTATTTTAAAGTCCCTGTCAGTTTCAACATCTGGGCCAAATTCTGCATGTTTATTCTTTTGACAGTGGATTGTTTTGTTCTTGCTTTTGTGTGTATCACAATTTTGTTTATATACCAGATAATGTGTACAAAAGAACATTAGAGACTGAGCTAAACAATATTCATGTTTAGAATGAGGCATGCCTTTTCTTCTGTTATGTCATGAGTCTTTGGGTCATTGAGGCTATCTAATGAGTAGATGAGCTGGGGTTGAGTTTGTCGTTGTGAAAATGTTTTTAAAATCAGTGAACCCTGGGCCTCGAATTTGTCCTGTAGTGGACTAGTGCTACCTTGTTCTTAGTGTGAGGTCTGAAGTGCTAGAGGGATTTTCTAAATGTTTGTTTTTCACCCTCAGCTTTCAGCAACCCCTACATGCCTTTGCTACATGGGGATTTATCTCTAGGTTCTTGCCTTTACCCTAGCCTTAGACTGTTGTTGCTTATTACTCTGTGCAAGACTCATGCTGTAGTTGGGGGCTTTAATTCTTTTGCTCTAGCCTTAGTCTTAGGCAGACCTTGTGCTCCTAAGCCTCGCATGTCAGGCTTTTTGAGCACACCTATCTCTCTCCCATGATGTCTTTGCCTACTTCTCAGTCCAGGATTTAGAGTGCAGGTAGGCTTCCTATACTTCCCTTTCCCCTGAACAGGTGAATTCTGCCTTTTGGTAGAGATGGGGATCTCACCATGTTGCCCAGGCTGGTCTTGAGTTCCTGGCCTTCCATGTTGGCCTCTCTAAGTGCTGAGATTACAAGCATGAGCCACCATACCCAGCCATGAACTCTGCCTTTTAAGTTTTTTGCTCCTCCCTAAGCAGTACAGGTCTCTTCTTTGTATCAGTGTAGGGTCCTTGGCATGAGCAAGTTTTCTACCCCTCCCCAGGAGTGGCCAACCTTTGCCTGGCAATAAGTACATGACAGGGTTTTCTGTCCCTCCCTTAGTGGCAGATCCATTTTACTTCACGTAGAACATGGTGATATATGGGGTACGAGCTGGTTGTTTCTGCTACCTCAACAGCAGACAGATTTTGCTTCCTTTCTGAGAAAGTTCACTGTGGGCAGTGGCAGCTGCTCACCATCCTGTACTCATGCAGATCCCAGTGAGGGACTAAATTCTCTAGGCACTCCTGTTCTCTCAAATCTTAGTAGGCCCTGTACACCTGTGCCACCAAAGAGGACTTTCTCAAGTTTCCTACTTATTCTCAATCTTTCTTGTGAGTATCCATTAGAAACTTCTCAACAATCCCGTGAGTGGGTACAGGCTTCCCTGTGCCTATGACACCTGGATATTCTACACTTTTACACTAGCCTACATTGTCCTTTCAGAATGTGTTAAATTTCGGTTGTTTTCTTCTTACCCATATCCTTTTCCTTCTGTCCTCCCTCAAAGGTGAAACATTTGGGTTTCCTATGTAGCCAATGAGGAGCCTTTCATCCTTTGGAATTAAGTTCACTTGGTTAACTTCAGCCCACTGATGAACTCAAGAATCATTATTTTGTAGATTATTTGCCTTTTCTCTAAGGCAGCATAGATTACTTAATAGTATATATTACCAACTTTCTTTTTTTGCAGTTTCTACTTTCTAGGCGGAAGCAGAACTACATTCATTGATTTAACAAACATTCAAATCAACACATGTATACCTAGAGGACCACCTGGTGTTTCAAACTTAACATATCCATAATGGAACTTTTGGTTTTCCTCAACCACTTCCTGTTCTACCCTAAGCCTATATCTGTAAATTGTACCACTGTCCACCTAGTTGGTTAAGCCATAAACTCAAGAGTTATCCTGATTTTCTCTTTTTTTCCCCATGCATCCAATGCAACAGTAACCACTATAATTATTGATTGTATTTCCAAATAAATATAAAATCCATCCACATAAGTAATAATAATTCCATTATTTCTGTCACTAGTGTGGTCCAGACTGTCATCATCTGTTGCCTGGACTTCTATGTCAACCAGGAACTGGCCTCACAGCTTTTACTTTTCCCAGACTATATTACCAACCCAGCAGCCAAGGTTAAAACAAATCTAATCACATTCTAAAAACATAAATAAAATCTGAGCATGTCAAATCCCTACTCATAATCAATCAATGTCTTTCCATTGCTTTTAGAATAAATTACCAACTCTTTACCATGACCTGAAAGGCCCTGAATGATCCAGCCCTGCCTATTTCTACAACTTCATTTGGGGCCACTTTATTCCTTACTCATTTATTCACCTGTTGAGTAAAGAGAGGTGCTTTTAACTTATACATGTTTAAATAATCAGAGCAGCTGTGAACATATCCCAGAACCCTGAAATTTTAAAAGTATAAAATGTTATTCCAAAACAAATTCTAGACTTTAAACTTTTAGTTATTTTTATGAACAGACTATTGAATGAAAGCTCTCCGTTTATTGACAACAGTGTATATTCTTTTGAATTTCTTTTAACCCTTATTGAAAAAATGTCCATTTGTTATAGAGTACAATGTGGTTTGTTTGAGGTAGGGGTAAAGGAGGCTGGATGTCTGTCTTTGCTTGGTTTCCTTGCTGCTGCATCTCATTTGATAATGGTCTGTTCCAAGTAGTTAAATCTATTCCTGGGGAGCCTCTATTTCTTTATGTTTTCCTTTCTTTCCTTCTTCCTTCCTTTCTTTCTTTTCTTTTTAGCCAAGTAATTTGACATGAAGAGGTCTTGAAGGCGATGGCTTCTTCTGGCAGTAGCGCCTTATCTGGCACTGAAGGTGTTCAGTTGGGCAGAAGTGCATGGCCTCTTGGAATCATTCTTCCAGTAAAGAGCAAATATTTACTAAATGCCCCCTTTGCCAAGCATTGGGATACTCACTAGTTCAAACATGAAAAATAATGTCTTTAACAAGTGTACATTTTAGGTGTTAGATACATAGTTTTAATATAAGTGTTGATTATTCTAATGGGAAATAGAGGATTCAACCAACAAACTATTGTGTCACCTAGAACACCTTTTAAAATAGACTGATTTCTGAGAGTCTGTAAATTCACTTGTTAGACTTCTAAAGGGACTATTAGAGAAGGAAAATGAGAATGGTTTTTGGTATACCACTTAAGAGCTTTGTGAGCCTTGGATAAGTCTCTAATCTTTCTGAAGCTCAATTAGTTTGCTTATATTTTAAAAGAGAATGTTTTGAAAAGGGATAAATAGAATAATACAAGTCCCAGGGCTTATTAAGTGGGGTACAGTGGGGGGAATGTTTAGTGAAAATGAAAATTAGATTAAAGTACAGATACTTCAGGGGCATTTTTTCTCCTCAGTATGTGTGGATGGGGATGGGTGGAGGAGGGTGTTTTATATTAATAGTAGAGAAGTAAATGGGAAGAAAAACGTGAAGATCTAATTCACTGGAGAAGCATTACAAACGTAGACTGGTGATAGGCAATGGACTACATGGCCTGAGCTGGTTCTGAAGGCAGCGAGGCTAAGCCAGGGCATCTTGTGTATACCCCAGGAGGATAATGACATTCAGTGTGTCAAAGTGTGTATACCCAATGACAGTTTTGTGATCAGACTTTGTTTGCAATCTCAGAGAACCCAGAAAAGTTAATTTTAGTAGTCCTGATTTTGACATAAATATCCTTTTAAAAATATATAATTATCTTATTTATTATTTCACATTAAGGAAAGAATAGTGCATTCCTAGCCTAATGTGAACATATTAGAAGCTAGTTCTTTGTGAGGTACTTTCATAATAATCACCAATATTTTGCAGCATTGCACAAATTGCAAATACTTTCACATGGATTATCTCACTTTTATCACCTCCATTATACAGGTGAGGAAACCGAAGCTCAGAAATGACTCATCTGAGGTAACACAGCTAGGATATGCCAAAGCTGAGACTTGAACCCTGGTCTTTCTTATTGTACCTATGTAAAATTATGGACCATACCTCAGAATAGGAGAAGATCAGAATTTGCAATGAAAATAAAATTAAAATTAGATTAACATGTCATTCTATCTTATCAGTCTTACACATGATTGGATAATCTTATTAAAGATCTTATATTCTCATCTGATTCAGTCCTACTGATCAAATGCTATTCTACTTAGTTTTCATATTTTATTCGTTATGATTTCACTGAAAACATCATGAAAATATAATGAGCTGGTAAGATTAGACAACTCCTCACTTAGTATGTGCAGGCACACCCACATGTACACATACATGCCCCTGGGCATTTATTTAAATATTAGAACTGTACACAATAGTCGATTTAGGCAACTAATATTTGCTTACTGTGTTATAAGTAAGTTACTTTTGAATATTCTAATATATTAATAAATTATACAATGTAAATTATCTTTAATCCATACTGTAGGGGTGATTAGTTACATTAATATGCTTAAAAATTTTTAACAACCAGCTCTGGGGAGGAATGAAGTCCTGATTTGTAGTATTTTCTGATTTCTGTTGTGTTAATATTCTCATACCAGTTTCAAGATACCAGTGTGAGGTCACGTAATATAGAGCTGGGAAGAGATGGGCATGATTGACTCACAAGCCAATTATAAGCCAGCACTAGCACACCACCATGATCCCTGTAGTATTCCACTTAGGGATCCAGACTCCAGAGTACTTCAAATGTTGCTATTTAAATCTGTACCAGAGGGTTCATTGATGAATATAAGGGATATTAGGCATAATTTTGGGAGGTAAATAAATGGTGTGCAAGATATGTGTCTGGCTGAGAAAGAGATTACACAGGCATCTTTGTCCTTAAAGGAAAAAAATTGAAGTACGTGACAAGCCCAGAAGTCTAACATCTTTAGAGTATTCCCTGGGTTTAGAACTTTGGTTCTACACCTCCCTATTTCATCAAGACTCTGATCCAGTGAGAAACTTTGCTGATCCTTCTATTAGACTGTTATTGTAAAGCTTGTTGAAATGCCTAAAAAATAGAGAGCCAGGGACTTCCTCTCAAGCCATAGGAATAGCTTGGAACTATTTTGGAACTTGCTTGCTAAAAAATATTTCTGTGTGACAGAACATAGTCTGAGATTTACTTTCACTACACTTATCATTTAATGGTGAGGTAGGGGAAGCAGTCATAACTTTCACTTATCATTTATCATATTACCAAATATTGAGGTGATGAATATTTACCAAAATAATCTGATAATTGTATAGGGTCAACTTGGTTTATTATATCAATTTGCAATATCACTAAATGCCTACTAAGTTTGGGGCAAGATAACATAAAAAATTCCTGTCCACAGAGAGCTTTTAGGTTGATTTAAAAATGCAAGATTTCCATTTCTATCTTTTTGGTTTTTGAGACAGAGTCTTGCTCTGTTGCCTAGGCTAGAGTGTGGTGTGCAAAATTTTGTATGTTCAGTTTTTAAAAATTTTAGCCATTCTAGTAAGCATGTAGTGGTATCTCATTGTGTTTTAAATTTGCATTTTTCTAATGACCAATGGTGTCAAAAATCTTTTCATGTGTTTATTTGCCCCCTGTATATCTTCTTTGGTGAAGTAACTGTCCAAATCTTTTGTCTTTTTTTTATTATTGAGTTTTGAGTTTTTTTGAATGTATTCTGGATGAAAGTTCCTCATTAGATATATAATTTGCAAATATTTTCTCATAGTTTGTGACTTATATTTTCATTCTGTTAATGTTTTCTATGTTCTTAAAGAGGAAGAGAGTTTTTTAACATGTGAAATATTTTGCAAACTCTTTTAAGTTTAAAAAGAAGCATAGGTGGACATGTGAAAAAAAAAGTATTAGCAAACCATCCAATGGTTTGGCAATGAATGCCTTTTTTAGCAAGATTTTCTTTAGTTAGCATTTATTGAGTGACTTTTATGTATAAAGTATTGTAGTATAAATAAGCACTGTGGTTTAACGTTTAATGTCTAATGTTTAAACTTGAATTCTGGACTTTTTAAGCAAATTTTTAGAACAGCCACCAATTTGGAGACTAATGGTTTCTCACAGTATTATTCCTGGTTTACAAAGAGTCTAAGCTAAAACACTCATACATGATATCTTTATATCTCTACCTATATCATCACGTACATCAATCTATTTCAATATAAGCATGTATAACTTGCAAAAAAATCCAACTTGCTTTCATATTCAACTTATGTCTTTGGTCAGACATAACCAGTGGGAAGACTGTAGTGAACTCAGAGGTAAACTAAATGATAATGTGAAAATACATATAACAAAACCCCTGCATATTATTCCACAGAAGAAACATGGATCTATCCTCAGGCACTTATCCAGACAATTATTTATAAAGCAAGATAGATTATAAGCAGGGAGGCCATACTGGCAGCATGTGGAATAACAGTTTACAATGGAAAGAGGAGAGAGAGAAAATACAGATCCCCAAACTACAATGTACGAAAGTCTGGATTTAGTTTATATGACTATAGAAAGCCTTATAAGTATGAATTCCCCAGAGGGCATTGAGTCATCCAGAAGTTTATAATAATTTATCTCAGAAATGGTTGGAATAAATTATAAGTTCTTAAAGGGAATAAGGTTTTGAGGAATTTATAATTGACTCCTTGATAATATAAAATAATTTATATTATGATCTGAAGCCATAAAAAGTAAGATTTACAAAAGAAGGGAGTCAGAATGCTGAATGGAGTTAAGGTAGAGAGTTTATCTTGAAAATGCTTCTGCTTTAAATATTCTAAATATAGAATAGAAGGATACAGTTAATTGTCAGTGAGAGAGAAAGAAATGGATATTGAATGATTTCTCTATTGTGAAACTAATTGAAAAAGGAAATTCTGAAGCAACCAAATATTAAATCTCCTAATATTAAAAATTATCTAACATTTGAAAAATTTGATATAGAAATTTAAGAATGTAGAGGACTTCCTTCATAATCTATGTTATTTCCTTTCTAGTGCTTATGAGTATGGACCTTAGAAACAGCCCAATGTGGGTTTGAGTCCCAACACTATCAATGGAGTGGCTTCCAAAAACCCCAATTTTCTCACCTGCAGAATGGAGCTAAAATCCCCATCTCATGGGTTAGTGGTAAGGATTACAGGAGATACAGGTAAAGTGCTTAGTACAGTACCTGGCTTGAGGTTTTAAACACTCAATAAATACTAAATGTTACAATTATTATGGTTTCTTCTAGGCAGAAATCTGAAGGAGAAGCATTGGAAAATTCAAGTAAGAACATTAGCTGTCATTTTCCCATAATTTGGCATTGATGATTGAAATCAGGTTTTATTTTCAACTGTTTTTGTTTCTCTGATTTTAATTTTAAAAAAGTTGAGGGAGCTCATAGAAATAACTGACAGCTTTTGATGGTGTCTCTTGGTGTTTTGTGTGCTCCATCTGGGTTGCAGACATTATTCTACCTACTTGACAGATGGTGAGGTCATAGAGGCCAAGTGTTCTTCACCACGACACCCAGGTCTAAGACAGAGTTAAAGTATATCCCAGGTCACATAACTCATCCTCTGTTCAAGAATCTTCCCTAATCCCTAGTGCCATTTGGGAACTGTTTCAAAGGCATTCCAACTGCAGAATCATGCCAGTGCACTGGCTATCAATTACTTTGTTGATCCTTTAGCAAATCCTCAAACTGATTTTTCTGCCCTCCTGAGACGCAAATCACAAAGCTGACCTTAACCGCTTTGGCATCCCCTCCAGTCCCAAGGCACACAAAAGAGCAGTGCAGGATTGGTGATTTATTGTTTTCCCACGCAGGTCACGCTTGAGCCCAGACAGATAGAGAAGATCTGTCTTTAATGAGAGAAATGCACCATTACTTGGTCATAAATTCAACTTAATGGTAATTTTAGTAGGGCAGCTCGCCCAGGATTTGAAGAAACACAAATCAAAAAATTCAAAATTCCAGGCATATCCTCCTAGAAACTCCTTTGGCAACTCTATTCCATTTTCTTTTTAAGGAAATCAATTTTCCTAGTTATGGTCTCTAGTTGCTCAGGGTAGATTTGCACAGAGTCTAGAATCACTGTGGCAGCAGAGAGAGGAGAGGGTGGCATGCTGCTGAAATGATTCTTGCCAGGCAGTAGGCCTTGACTTCAGTCGTCAAGGATGCACAAATGAACTGACATGCAGATTCAGTGTACAGCCCAGCAAAAGCAGTTTGTGGTGAGAATTTTCAGATGATTCTGTCTAAGGAAAGGTTTTATTTTTTCAAATTCTCATGCCTGTGGCCAATTCTAACTGATTAATATACTGGCCATTACCACTCTCAGATCACAGAACAAGTTCTTAATCCTCAAAGAGTTGACTTAGTTTGAGTTGGGTTAGAAGTATATATAGAGTATATTCAGTCACAACGCTACCAGACACCCCTCCATACTCTTAGAAGTAGACTTGGATGCACCATGTTGTATGTGTACCATATCCTGTGCTCATTTCTATCATAGAAACCAGCAAACCTTATTGTACTTAATTATTCACATGTGTGTTGCCTTTTACAACACTGTGTGCTCCCACATATTATACCTGAATTTGTTTTTCTAGCTTCTAGCCCAGTGCCTGGCATGTGATAGATATACAGTTAATATTGTTGACTGAACAGAAGTATGAATGAATAAAGTTCATGCCTTTCTAGTAAGGTTTGACTTTTAAGTCAGGGAGCTTAGTAAATGGCCTTTTTTTCCTATTATCATGATGATATACCTGACCAGGTTAAGACAGTGGAGAGAAAACAGAACTGAAGATAACTGCCTCCCATATGTAGGGTAACTTGAGTCTGTTAAAAATATTACTTCATTTATTTGAACAAATATGTACAGAATTCCAATACAGTCAAAGCATAGTGCCAGCTGTTGAAGAACATTCAACTAGATCTAAGATCCAATATATAATTCTATTCTAAATAATCACTTTTTCAATATCATAGCTCTACCTAGAGAGGAGACTTGAAAAATTCTTGCTCTCCTTTTCTGCTTTAGTTTTATAGATGGGTCTACCTATAATCCTCCCCTGATATGTAGAGGGGAGTTCAGCTGGCAGTTTATTTCTGTTTCTACTCACACATCTAGCATGTGGGAAGGCTAGAATTAGAGTCAAAAGGGAGGCCTGGAACACCCAGGTGATGGCATGTTTGGATCCTTATAATTCTCTTATATCAAAAGTGATAAAGACACTCAAAGGTAGTGGCTCTCCAGCTTAAGTGAGCATCAGAATTTCCTGGAGGACTTATTAAGACATAGGTTGCTGGGCCCTATCCCCAGAGTTCCTGAGTTAGTAGGTCTAGGGTAGGATTCCAGAAGTTATATTTCTAAGAAGTCCCCAAGGATGCAGATTCTACTGGTTTGGGACCAGCTGAGCTAAGGTAAATCCTGGGGCTTAACCTTCCAAATCTGATTCTCCCTTTCTCTTGTGTAACCCCATTGTGTGACTCCATTTGGATGGTTTTGTTAGGGTAGCCTTGGATTGGAGTAAAAGAATCAGTCTGAATTATTTATTTTGTAGCCATTTCTCAGTGATCCAGGACAAATTTTTTATGCCAGTTGTCTTCCTTTTGCTGTTTAACCCATGTTCTTATCGGCTTCCTCTATTTCTATTAGTTGGGAATGAAAATAATGATACTATCGATGAAAGCAACCTATAAAACTATTGTTAACATAGGGATGCATACTTGTAAACTATTCATGTCATTGGCCTTGTGTGGATAACTGTGTAAATGATGCATTTAACGTTAGCCTTTGGATTCTTTCTTCTTTCCCTCATCTGCTCTGACTAGGAAAATAATTGTAGCTTTAGTCTAAATGGGGAAGTATCAGCCAGGTTTTTCTGTCCTCTAGATAGCTCCTATAGTCCAGCCAAGCTATTTGGCTTTCTGATTAGACAGTTTTTATAAAGAGAAAAAAAATTTCCCAAGAACTATTTTTAGTTATTTTTCCCTTCATGATGAAAGGCTTATTTAAACAGCCCAACCTTCATTCAGGATTCTTCTCCACTCTTTGCTGCCACCCATCCTTCCCTGACCCCACTTACCCTCAGACAGTCAAGAATTTAAAAATATGTTGGAAGATTTTAATGGTGTCTGCAGAATAGAATTACATTCTTCTATGTAATATTCAGATACCAAGCAGAGAGATAGCATAATCCGTCTAGCTCTTTGGTAATTAGTTTCATGATTTGTGGCATGGCTTAATCACTGGCTGTGCACAGATTATGCCACATAGTTAAAATAATTATAGGGATTTGATAAAATAATGCTGTGAATTAATATAATGCTTCTTTTCCAATGGGTTCCACACTCTTCAAAGAAGAGAGAGCAAAGAAGGACAGCCAATTGATGCCAGCATTAGTAATTTTCTGCAACTTGTTAGGGCTGGCCAGGATAATATACATATATTCTTTTATTTTAGGTCATCTTCCACCTGCCCAGGAAAGCATTTTATCCAGTACTCAAAGATTCTGATGATACTGTGAAATGATACACTCCCTGTTTAGATCCCTTTACCAGCTAATACTTAATACAGGCTTTACAACTAGTAACCCAGGCAGGCCTATGTGGACACATTAATTCTAAATTCAATGGTTTATTTACATAACTGATGGCTACTGTCTCCATTAGCAGTTCTTTAGCTTTAGAAGAGTGTCATCTGATCATAAATCTTTGTTAGAACAATTTTATGTTTCAATTTTCACTGGCCTAAGGGATGCCCAGATAGCTGGTAAAATACTATTTCCGAGTGTGTCTGTGAGGGTGTTTCTGGAAGAGATTAAAACAAAAAGGTCAGGGAAGGGTGTATTCACTCTTTCTTCCTGGGTTGGGACATCCTTCTCCTGCCCTCAGACATCAGAGGCCCTGGTTCTTGGGCCTTTGGACTTCAAGACTTAATACCAGTGCTCCTACTTCCCACAAGGTTCTCAGGGCTATGGCCTCAGACAGGGAGTTACACCACCAGCTTCCCTGATTCTCAGGCCCCTAGACTTGGACTATCTTCTACCACTGGCTCTTCTGGGTCTCCAGCTGATAGATGGCATGTCATGGGACTCCTCAGCCTCTGTAATTGCATGAGCCAATTCCTATAATAAATCTCCTCTTCTATCTAGATCTCCTATTGGTTCTCTTTCTCTGAAGAACCCTGACCAAAGCAACTACCATACAGTTTGTATGGTTTATTGAATACTCATTCACTCAGCAAGTATTTTTCTTGTGCCTAATATGTGCCAAGTGCTGTTTTAAATTTTAGCAGGAAACTAAGCAAAATTCCCACCCTCATGGCACTGGCATTCTAGATGGTAGGGGAGACTGACAATATACTAACAACAAACTAATGATTTCAGATATGATAAGTCTTGTAAGTAAAATAAAGCCGTGTTAAGGAATAGACAGTGACTAGTGTGGAGAAATTTTAGATCAGAAAATGCCTTTTTAAGAAGATGACATTTGACCAGAGTCCTGATAAGGAGAAGGAATCAGATGTGAAGATTTGAGAGAAGGGACTTCTAGGTAGAAGGAAGAGAAGGTGTAAGGGGCTGAATCTACAATAAACTTGGTGGTTCTGGGAACAGTGGGCAGGGCAGAGGGGCTAGAGCAGAGCAGGTAAGGGCTAGAGTTGTTGGAGCCCAGGAGGAGGCAGAGGCCAGGTCAGAGGACTGTGCCCCATAGTAATACGGTTAGGTTTTAAAGTAATGATTGACTTTTTAAATCATTAATTGACATTTTTAAAGATCACTCTGGTTGACGAGATTAGATTCATAGGCAAGAATGGAAGCAGCGAGGCCAATTAGGAAGCCATTGTACTGGCCCAAGTATTCTTGACTTGGATTAGGATAGGAATGTTAGAGAGGTAGGAAAGTAGAAGATTAGAAATATTTTGGAGCTAGAATCCACAAGATTTGCTGATAGATAGGGTCTGGGGATTAAAGGAATGAATGGAATAAAAAGTGACTCCTAGATTTCTGGTTTAAGCAACTGAGGGGATGGTAGAATCATTAACTGAGGTGGAGAAGACTAAGATGGATGTAAGACTTTTTTAGATATATTGAGTTTGAGATGGGTATTATACATCTAAGTGGGAGTCTAGTAGATAGTTGAAAATGTAAATCTAGAGCTCAGGGTATAGGCCAGAGTTGGAGATGTGTATGTGGGAGTCATTACTATATACATGTGGTATTTATTGCCTAAGCTAGATCTTAAGTGAGTGAGATGAAGTGATGCAAAGGTAGTACACATCATTGCACTGTCCGACAGGAACATATACTTTTAAGAGTTTATCTTTTTTTATAATGTACTTAATTAATAATAGAAGGTAAAATAGTGTGATGTTTTAAATTTCAGGATATTATGGGGGTACAAATGTTTAGGTCATGTGTGTTGCGTCTCCCTCCCTTCCTCCCCGGAGTCAGAGCTTCAAGTGTATCCATCCCCCAGATGGTGCGCATCGCACTCATTATGTATATATATACACCCATCCTCTCCTCCCCCCTCCCACCTGCCCGATGCCCCATAAATGTTATTCCTATATGTGTACTTAGGAGTTGATCAGTTGATACCAATTTGCTGGTGAGTACATGTGGTGCTTATTTTTCCATTCTTGGGATACTTCACCTAGAGAATGGGTTCCAGCTCTATCCAGGAAAATACAAGAGGTGCTATATCACCATTGTTTCTTATAGCTGAATAGTACTCCATGGTATACATATACCACATTTTATTAATCCACTCATGTATTGATGCGCACTTGTATTGTTTCCACATCTTTGCAATTGTGAATTGTGCTGCTATAAACATTCAAATGCA
>VBSM01003169.1:20692293-20743964 GCA_008086735.1 Cheirogaleus medius
GCTTTTTAATTTGATCAGATCTCATTTATTTATTTTTGTTGTTGCTGTGATTGCTTTTGGGGCTTTCTTCATAAATTCTTTGCCTCAGCCAATGTCTATAAGAGTTTTTCCAATGTTTTCTTATTGAATTCTTATAGTTTCATGACTTAGATTTAAGTCTGTTATCCATTGTGAATTGATTTTTGTGAAAGGTAAGAGGTATGGATTCTGTTTCAGTGTTCTACATGTGGCTATCCAATTTTCCCAGCACCATTTATTGAATACAGATTCTTTTCCCCAGTGTATGTTTTTGTCTGCTTTGTCAAAAATCAGATGGCTATATGCGGATGGTTTTATATCTGGGTTCTCAGTCCTATTCCACTGGTCTGTGTCTCTGTTCTTGTGCCAATATCATGCTGTTTTAGGTACTATAGCCTTGTAGTATAGCTTAAAGTCTGGTAAATTAATGCCTCTTAATTTGTTCTTTTTGCTTAAGGTTGCTTTAGCTATACAGAGTCTTCTCTTGTTCCATACGAAGTGTAGAATAACTTTTTCTAGATCTGCGAGAAATGCTGTTACTATTTTAATAGGGATTGCATTGAATCTGTAGATCACTTTGGGTAGTATAGACATTTTAACAATGTTGATTCTGCTGATCCATGAGCATGGTATGGTTTTCCATCTGTTTATGTCCTCTGCTATTTTCTTCTTTAGTGTTTCATAGTTCTCCTTGTAGAGGTCTTTCACCTACTTAGTTAAATTGTATTCCTACGTATTTTATTTTCTTTGTTGCTTTTGTGAAAGGTATTGAATCTTTGATTTTGCTCTCAGTTTGACTGTTGTTGGCATATTTGAATGCTACTGATTTACATTCATTGATTTTGTAATCTGAGACTTTACTGAACTTATTTATCTATTCCAGTAGTCTCTTGGCAGAATCTGTGGGGTTTTCTAGATACAAGATCATAATGTCAGCAAAGAGCAAATATTTGACCTCTTCTGCCTCCATTTGAATGCCTTTGATTTCCCTCTTTTGTCTGATTGCTCTGGCTAAGACTTCCAGCACTATGTTAAATAGAAGTGGTGATAGACAGCATCCTTGTCTGGTTCCAGTTATAAGTAGAAATGTTTTCAATTTTCCCCCTGTCCAGTATGATGTTGGCTGTGGGTTTGTTTTATATGGCCTTTATTATTTTGAGGTAAGTCCCTCTGTGCCTATTTTACTTAGCATTCTTATCATAGAAGGGTGCTGAATTCTGTGATAACTTTGAAGGAAATGCTCTTTGCTTACTTTAAAAACTTTAGTTTTATTTATTCATTCACTTATTCATTCATGAAAAAATATTTATTATCTTCCATGTGCCAGGTGGTTTTCCAGGCAGTTACAAATAGTGAAAATAATAAGACAATGCTAGTTTTCGGTACTTCATCTTTGGCCTAAAAGATTAGTATCCCTTAGCCTTAAAAAAAAATCCCATTTTTTGCAAATGGCTCAATCTATTCACTGAAACAAACAAAAACATTCAAATGAAGGAATAAAATTTAACTTTGCCTTTGTCTTCCCCATCTGTTTTCCTCTTTCTATATATTCCTGGAAACCTAACTCCCAACCTCTGAGTTTTTGTCAAATCTGTTCTTATATACTGTAAAATCTCCCTCAGACATGAAACACTCTTTTACTTTTCTTTCTTCCCCATTTTGCTACTGGGAGGTGTTAACAAATCTCTAAGATAGGATTCTAATGTACTAATTAATTCATAGTAAGGTATAAATGATTGGATGCTGATTTACTATAGCCTGAATTTTTATTTTAACAACAGAACAAGACTTAGATCAAAGAAATACATCCCTAATGAAAGAAATGAAGGCATTTGCAAGTATTAAATGATATATTTCTTGGCTGAGAGCCCTCTCCATGTCTCTGAAATCACAGCTTATACAACTTACTTAAATTGCCAATCATATTCTTTAGGAACAAAAAACTGTCAGTTTCTCCTCAATGCTACTATTTATTTTTCTTTTTAAGAGATATTCTGCAGTGCTTCTATGCCATGTAATATATTAGCAAGTGACCCTTCTAGTTGTGCTAGAGCAATGGGCCAAATTCTGCCTTGCCTTTTGTTTAGCTGGGTGGTACCTACACACTGTACTGGGGCTCTCCACAACCATAGCTCTCTTAGTCTTGTGCAACATATTATTATAATCAGCTTCACTTGTTTGCAGTTCTTTCAGCATCTGTAGTGGCAGCTGGTGCATCTCCCACTTCATCAGGAAGTGCATTCAAGGGTATCCGGCTAGAACGTTCCCCCAGCAAGCATTTCTTCATATTGCAAAATGAAGAAGCAAGGTTTCAGTTGGAGGTATTCATATCTGGGGTCAAGTAAGGTAGAGTAAAATCAGAGGTATCTTCCATCATCAAAGTATCTTCAGCATGGGTAAGGCCAGTAAAATATATCCATTCTTTTTTCTAGTAGATTGGCATTCCTTTGATCCTGGTTTTAATCAGAAAAGGAATGAACAGAATTATGTGATTGGCACTGCCTGTGTTTGCTTTCTAAATTCTCAAAGGGAATTGCTCTCATACCATGGGTTTCCCCCAAGATCTACAATTCTGATTACCAAGGTTCACTTTTGTGTGAGTTTTCCTGCATTTTGCCTTTGGACACCCATGTCTGTCTTTCCTGCAGTTAATAGGAAAATTCCATTGTGCCAATTGTGATTTTGCTTTTTCTTTCTGAGAGAAACCTCTATTGTCCTCCACCCACCTTTCCCTTCAGTATTCTGTACAAATGTGTAATTGCATGACAAAGAGGGTGGTGATGATGAGCAGGACATGTCAAAAGTATTTGAAAACTATTCTAGTTAATTAGAAATAACCATGCTTTAGGAAGTTCAGCTTGTGTAAAAATAACTGTGGCCCAGAGAATTAACTTCTTTTCAACATTTTCTCTTTAGGGAAGAGCTTTGGGACACCTCCCAAGGTCATTCATTTTTTGTCTTTATAATTTCATAGTATGTCATGTGTCTGGTAATCAGTATTACAGCCAGAGGTGTTGCTGGACTTCAACAGTTTTTGGCAGTTATTGAGATAGATGTGTCTCTTGTAGAAAGGTTAATTAGAATTAATTGGAATTAACCCGAAATGTTTAAGGAAGCTAACAATTATTGAGTGCTTGTTTTGTGCCAGACATGCTAGGAATTTCTACATATATGATCTCATGTTATAATTTCATTTTTTCATTTATTATTTGGAATAAAGGTTTTATTTAAATCTTGCTTTTATTAATTTGGTGTGAAATGTTGCCTAAGTAGTTTTGTACTTGAAGGAGAAAGTGTATTTATTGTTCTAAAAGAGCCACAGTGCTACGTAGTAAATAATTTGAAATTAGACTTGTTCATGAAGTTCACAAACACGAAGAAATTCACATTACAGAGTTAGTCTGTGTGCAACCAGGGTCAAGTGAGCTCACAGGACAATTTTATGAATTTGGTATTGAAGTGAGCACTAGAACTATTCATCAATATTTCCAGACTTCTTCTTCCCACAGCATTCCTGTGCCATATAACATATTAGCAAGTGATCCTTATAGTTAGATGGCATTTCCCCATATCCTTGAAATCAGGTGTGGCCACATAACTTGCTTTGGCCAATGAAATATGGGCAGAATTGATAAGTGTCATCTTCAGGTGGAAGCCTTTAGGTCCAGTACTAGAATCACCATCTTCCCTTACTCTAGCTATAGAGACCAATAACATTCCAGAAGGTGACGGTCTGCCAGTCGAGTCCTCAGTGAGGATAATGTGAAGCCAAACCCACTACCAACTCAATATAGCATAAGTGAGAAGTAAACCTTTGTTATTACGTATCACAGAGATTTGGGAATTGCTTGTTAATGTATCACAACCTATATTATCCTAACTAATATAGGCATCATCCACCCAGAAAGTAGAAACCCAAAAAGTCCTTCCTAAATGTATCTGCTTGCTTTGTCTGAGTGGTTTAACCAGAGGTTTGAATTGATCAGACTCTTGCGATGATTAGAAAGTTTGATGGTTGAGAGGTCTTACGAAGTCAGGCTGTTTGTATATGCATACCAGCCCTGCTGCTTTCTACTAGAGAAGACTTGAATGAGTTACTTAATCTATCTGAGTCTCAATTTCCTCATCTGGAAAATGGGGCCAATAGTATTACCTACCTTATAGAGCTATTATGAGATTAAATAAAATAATGTACAAAAAGCATTTAGCATAGAGGATGTCACTTTGTAAGTTTTCTACATTGCATGTTAGATGTCTCTCTATTATCCAGTACCAGTACTGATTTTATGCAGTCTGTCTTTCTGCAGTCTGTACAACTGATCTTTAACATTCCTTCCCACTCTAAACTCTCCATTTCCATGAAATACCTTACTCTCTGGTAGCTAAATTTCCTCAGAATCGCTTTAAATCATAGTTTAAGTTTTATGGTGCATGTGGGAGCTGATACTAGCAGAGTTTCTCTGGCTTAACAAGAAATCCATCTACACAAAATCAATTTACTCTGCCTTAACTTTCTCCTGCTTGTCCCACTGCATCATTTCTTGAAGTCGTTCCAGAATTCTGTTGGACTTTGTAGTTGCTTGCTTCTTTCTCATTCTGAAATACATTTTTCTTTTTGCCTTTTGACACTCAACAACATAAATTTCCTTTTAATGGACTTGCTCATGTATGTTCTAAATACTACTAGGGATGTGTCAGGAAAATTTTCCCAAGAGATTATGGAGGTTTTTGGTAGCATTTTAAGATCTGGAGACACAGAAGAGAGGAGAGGAGAGAAACTTGTTCTTAGACACATATTGACTAACATTATCCCAAAACATTTCATATGCACATATTTTCAGGAATATTTCTGATTTTCTGTGTATATTTGCCAGTGTTCTCTCTAGGAAAGAATGCACTGAGCCTGAAAAAGTAGTGATTGGCTAAAAATGTTTTGTTGAAATATGAAAGTGTCATTTTCAGTATTTTGTTAATGTGGTAGGGATCAATAACTATTGCTCTCACATGCAGATGAACATTGTGAAGCTGTGAACAGGATTGTGTAGGGAAAATGGCATTGTCTAGGTTGGAGGAGGAGGCCAGGACCTACAGCTGTGTCATATGTGAGCAGGGAATGCCAAGGTTCTTTGTAGAAAAGACAGTGATGGTTGAGTTCCTGGGTTAATAACCTGAGAGATGAGGGAAGAGGAACCAGTAGAGGTCAGGAAAAGCAAGCTAGAGCTGGGGGGAGGGGAGAAAAACTGAGGCAGGAAAAGGGACGAGATCAGAGAGGATACAGAATAAAGGCAGGGCCACAGACAAAGCCCTCAGGACCAAAAGTCAGAGACAATTTCAGTTTGTTTAGTCAAGAGACAGGAAAAAGCACATCCTCTAAAAGGACCTAGGTTACAGGCTGGAGGGAAAAGATAGATAACAGGAAAGAACCCAAAGAGCAAGGCCTACTCCAGCTTACCCCCTCCCTTTATCTTTGCCCTAACCCTTCTCAAATGACAATAGTTTAACTTGAGGCTAGAAGGTAGAAATGGAACAAACCAAAAGGAGAGAGAACCTCAGAGTCCCCAAGCCAGGAGACTGACAGAGAACGCCTGGCAGGAAGGTCAGCATGCTGAGGGGGCCTGCAGTGACAAGCCATGCCAGGAAGGGCTTGTCTCATACTTTACAAGTATTATTTGATAGAATAAGTGAGTATGTGCTGTGGGAAGCATTGAGCTTGAGCTGAGCTTACCAGCAGCATAGCATTCCACTTCAACTCTGGAAAGCCAAGACCCTGAAATTTCCTCACAGGTGGTAGAGTGCCTTGCCCAGAGTTGGTACCCAGCTGACACTGTGTGGAGGGAGACCACTCCAGAGGGAGCTGAGTCAGATGTGAGTTGGGGTGGGGAGAAGGGGCAGGAGAGGTATACTGTGCTGGAAAAGCAACTGGCAGTGGGGATAATTCCCCCTTCTACTTCTTCCAGTCCTCGGAGTTTCCTAAGAAACTCTGATTGCTAAATCCTTCATCTTAAGTAGGGTGCTTTCATGTAATGGTGTTGTGTAATGTGTACTCTCAGGACCCACAATTCCTAACAGAAGACACACTTAGGTGCCTCTGTGTCCCTCAACCTCATTACCCCAGAACCCAGTGTGATCACTTCATTGTTGCAGCAGCGTCCATTGATATTTTAGCCACAGGTTAAAAAGTAATCACTAGTCACACACGTGTGACTCTATAATGATGACTCGTCTTCCAGCCATAAGGTCTGAGAGAGACTGAGTACTTCCAGCCTGGCCGTGACCTCCCCAGGCCTGCGGTACTGGTGCTGAAGGCTGCTCTGAATCAGAAGGTTGAGCTCAACACTTTCTATTGTGTGGCCTCCTGTACCTTCTGATGGACCCTTTGAAGAGCTCATGCCAGCTGTACTGAAGGGAACTACATTTCCCACGTTCCATTGCCAACTGGTTTTCCAGTCCGTCTGGTTACCTGGAGGCCCTGGAGGGCAGGAAGAACTAGAGTATTTCTCCTCCTTTTTGCCTCAAGTGAGGATTCCAGCACTGGCTGCTTTTCTTTGTTGATTCAATTTCAGCTCCTGTTGGTCAACAGAATCCTTTGTGTTCCCAGCTCCTGTAAAGTAGCTCCTGCCATGGTGGTAACTCCTAACAAATGGCTTTAGTTTCTGGTTCTGGTAATGCCATATTCTTTCTGTGTCCCTCCAGCCCTAGAGTTAGTGGTGGCAGTTTTCTGCTCTTGCTAATATCTGAGTTGCTTCACTGTCTTTTGTTTGGCTTTTTAGCTCTTTCATTGCCTATGTAACCAGTTCCCTGTATTAAATTGTTTCTGTTTAAAATGCCTCAGATAGTATCTGTTTTTATGACTATATAGACTCTCGCCACTAAAGTCCTTCAGTCATTATTATTTTACCTTCATGTTGGACCTAAGTTTCCTGTGCAAACTTGGCAATCTCCCCAAGCTGCACACTGAAAAACCAGGTAACAGCTCCTTCAGTTCTTAGGTTTCTCTGAACATATCCTGGGTTTCTTTCACTGACTTCTTTGGGGTTTTGACCCTATGAGGGAAACAGGGTGCTTGCCATCTCTCAGTGACCTACCTTTTATAAACACCAGTCAAGACTCTTCAGATTGTTCTCCACGTACTGGTAATTTTGGAGTAGAAAAACTGCTCCTAATTCATCATTCATTTTCCCCTTTTCTTTGGTTTATATTATAAACTCTATGTTATCTCTCTGACTTTGCTGTTGGAGACAAGCCTTTAAATAACGCAAATAAATATGGACACAATAGCCAAGTAGGGATAGGTGCAGAACATCAAGGACCATACAGATCCATTGAAGTGACGAGTGGCATCAACAGCAGATACATTCGATTTCAAGGGGCAACAGTGGCAGCAGGGCTATCCACAATGCCCAGGGATGGAGGTGTGGGTCCTCAAGTGTCAGTGGTGGTGGCGGTGGTCTCCTTACCAGCTGGGGTTCTGTAGCATGCTTTTGAGCATGATTCCTTAATGTGTAGCATCTGAGTTTGGTTTGTTAACTTTCCTAGAGATTTTTTGAGCTACCCAGTGTTATTTTTTGGTAAATTGTTAAAAACATTTCTGATGTTTGTAACTAAACAATAGTTACAAAAATTGAAACTCTGAACAGTGTTGTCTGACATACAAAACCAAGCATTCAGATGTGCCCAGGTTTACTTTAATCTGATGTGCTGTCTCATAATGGGTATACAATATTTGAGTTCCATGTCATATTTACCAAAAGGCCCCCACAGTTCTTAAGTGATCAGTATGATCTGCCCTTTGAGTGTCAGTCAGTAAGTCTTTGTCCTCAGCTGTGCCAGTGGTGCTCAGTGGGCTTGTTAGTTAAATGGTCATGGTGGCAGTAACTGATAGATAGCTTAATTATGTGACCTTCCCTTTGCCAAGGCTTTCCTGGCATGACCAGTCTGCCAGTTTTTGTGACCAATCCTCCTATCTGCTACCATTACCAGGAGGCTGGCCAGTTATATGGTAACAGGTTAACTACATTGGACTCCTTCCTTTAGGGAGGGAGAAGCAATATGTCTTCAGTAAGATAGACACTTTGGATTTGGATTTACTTGCCTTCCCTCCCCTCCATGCTTCCGCCAATGCCATCATATGTAGATATTCTAGACACCTTGTTAGAAGATACTATCACAGTATCCCATCCAACATTACTTCTTACCAAGAAACCCACTTTTTTTAGGTGAAAAAACTAAGTTAACATCCATGAAAGTTCATGGTCTTATTTGTCCTGGGGGCAGCTGGCTTTACAAAACCATGGAATGACTAAGGTACAATTCAGTTATGGTGCCAACTCGAAGTTAAAATCTTGAAATGTTGGGGCCATCTTAGAGGTGGGACATATGTTTACCTGTGTTTGATATGTGGTACAGGCTCTGGCAGATAATATGGATCTAGGGACCAAGGCGAGGAAATGGGAGTCCAATTTCTTACAATTACATTTAATATTACACCCATGACTCTGGGCAATACTTGTGTGGGAGTTTTAGTACTTAAAGAAGAAATTCTTTCACCAGAGGGAACAACAGAAACTGCCACTCTGCTACTTCAGGATCCTTTTTACTACTTGGCAAAAAAAACGTGGGCCATAGTATTAGCTGGGGTAAATCTGTTATCAAAGATTTTTGATACATATTCTAATAAACAGTAAGATCAGAGAACAATAGGAATGAAACCCAGAGGAACCTCCTGGAATATCCCTGACCAGTGGTAAGTTAAAGGAATACCATAGAAATCCTCTATAGGCAGGAACCACTGAAAACTCAGATTCCTCAGGAATAAAGTTTTGTTTTGTCACTTCATAGTAGGAACACTGGCCATCTGAGGAGAAAGTATAGTAAAAGGAACATAGGATGAGTAGTGGAGGGTGGAATTAATAAATATTCACTATGGTCTCCTTACCAGGGAAGTCATTGTTTGAGAGCAGACATGAAAAGAGTAGGAAATATTTACATTTAACCAGTTCTGTTACTGAGCATATACGATCATAAAGGAAATCCTCCAAAGCATTTTCTTTTGTAATCCAAATAAAATTGAAACTATTCTGGTATACGAAAGACTATGTGAGATGGCACCTGCCTACCTTTCTCACTTTATTTCATTCCATTTACTCCACTGCCTGCCATTTTTAAGCCTACAGGTAAGGCTCATTCCAGCCTTAAGAATTTGTACTAGCTGTTCCCCCAGCCTCAGATCCTTCCCCCACCTCATATTCACATGGTTCAATCCTTCACTTCATTTGGATCTCAGCTCAAATGTTCTTTATTAGTGAAACCTTCCCCGCCCACCCTATATAAACAGCACTGCCTATTCTCTCTCTCCCCGCTTATCCATGCCTTAGTTTCCATCACAGAACGGGTTACTATATTACATAGTAGATATAGCTACAGTAAATATTAGACATATATGTATTTCTGTCCATTTCTAATGGAATATAGTCTCCATGAGGAGAGAGCCTTATTATTTGTTGGATCCTCCAAGCCTAGAATAGTGGAGGGGCTCAAACATTTGTTGAGTAAATGATTTAAATAATTGATTAGTGGCAGGGAAAAAATTTGTTAACAGATCATAGAAAGCCTTGGAAATCAGACTAAGATGTTTGGATCCTTCAAATTTCAAATATTAATAGCTATATAAGGCATAAAATAGATATTTTAGGGAGTTTTTGAAATTGCTCAGAAACCTTTGCCATCTTCCAACTTCTTTAGTCATTCAGAATTGTGCCAGTGGCTTGTTCTGTTCTGAGAATGCTTTTATGTTGATCCCTATTCTTCAGTAAGTACCCCAAACCCTCCTTCTGATCACCTTTGTTTCCTTTTCCAGCTAACAGCTGACTTGTCTCTCTCTCTCTCTGTCTCTCTCTCTCTCTCGTTTAACAGTTGCCTCTCCACATGGTATATTTTGATTATCCAGCAATTGCTTTGTAAAGTTGGTAGGAAAGGGCCTAATATCTTTGCCCAGCATCCTGATCAATGTGCTGTTTGTCTCAGCATATCAGTTTTCAAATGCTATCCTAAAGCGTTTGCTTGGTACTTTCATTATCAGAATGTACACAGTGTTGCTCAGATGGCTGGTTCTAGTGAACTAGATATAGTATTAACTCTTTACTGTCCAGAAGGACTGTCGAGGTGGCTTTGTTTTTCCACTTGTTCTGTCTAAATCACCCTGCTTCAAATCATTGCTTCTTCAAGGTTTCTCCAGAAACTCCTAATGTTTGTCCAGGCTTTATTGGTCTTCTCTTTGAGCTAGTTTTGCTTGTATAGTTTATATTTCACATTTAAGCTCTTAATTATACTCTGTTAGACACTCTATTCCAGTGGGGTTTCAAACTCTTTTCTGCCTTCACATAGTTATAAATTTATACCTGCCCATCGTTAACATCTCTCTTTGTCAGTGTTTATCAGTATTACAGAGTTTGACATGCGTCATTATATTCTATTTGAAAACTTCTGCCTATTTCATTTGTCTGAATTATCTTCCTCAATTAGCTTCTAATTTCTGGGATCCTTGATTGTATTTCATGTTTCTACAGTATTCCTGCAGATAGTGGCTTAATACCTGGAATAGTACTGTGTCATAAAATAGTACTGACACATCTACATTCCTATACTTTCCTGGAATTTGAAATATGACTGGAATTGCTACTGGTCTGGAATAGTACTGGTGTTCTTTTCAACCAAAAGCAATTGATTGACAGATTTTTTTTTATTCAGTCCTAATTGAGTTTTTTACTGAAATATAGGTGAGTCATATTGTTGTATGTATTTGAATGTCTTTACTCCCATTCCAAACTCTTAGTAAGGCTATTCTAGTTCCACCCTGTTCTCAGATTGATCCCATGACTATGCGATGTGGGTGAAGGCCACCCACCTTGGCCTTGCGGGTGAAGGCTGTATGGAAAATCCAATTTTAATTCTGTAAGCATTAACTCCATTCCAAGGATGGCAAAGGTCAGGCACATCTGCCCTGCCATCCCTCAGGCCCACTCCAGACCAACCTCCAACCTCCAGAAAAGGAGTGCAGCTGGAGACTGAGTTCAACCATGTCCACAATCAATGAATCAATGAATCAATCAATTATGCCTACGTAATGAAGCCTCAATCAAAACTCTGGACACTGAGCTGAGTTTACCAAGTTGGTAATATTCTGTATTGTCACACACTGATGCTGGAAGAGTAATGCATTCTGAGGACAATAGAAGTTTTATATTTGGAATCCTTCTAAACTCTGTTCTATGTGTCTATTCCTTTGGCTACTTCTAATCTTTTGCCTATAATAAATCATGACTATGAATATAATAGTTTTT
Organism: Cheirogaleus medius; assembly: GCA_008086735.1. Lineage (NCBI taxonomy): Eukaryota > Metazoa > Chordata > Mammalia > Primates > Cheirogaleidae > Cheirogaleus > Cheirogaleus medius. Next base: position 20,703,651 of record VBSM01003169.1, read on the forward strand.
AGTGAGTTCTGTGAATATTTCTAGTGAATTATTAAACTTGAGGGTGGTTTTGGGACTCCCCCAAACTTGCAGTTAGTATCAGAAGTGAGGACAGTCTGGGAAGTTGTACCCCGAGAATTTGCTGTTTGGCTAACTCCAGGTAATGGCACACTCACATTCACCTCCCTTTCTGGAGTTCAAGCATTACTGGAATTACAACTTTACCTTGTTGTAGTTTGGGAGAGATAGGGATGACCGTTGCTTGTGTTCTAATTTATTTTCCTACTCTGTTAGTGCTGGCTTCATTTCTTCAGCTTCTCAGCTTCTGATCCCTTTCTCCACAATGTCTCTCACCTTGTAAACTCATCCCTGCCTCATCTCCAGGTTTTGTGGAGGTAGGATAGATGGGAAGGGCTGCAACTTAGTGGATATAGCTCACTATTGGGGTTCTCTAAAAGTCAGATGCAGTATCCTGGGGCCCAGGGAAAACCACTGGCTACTGTCCCACAGACTTAAAGCTTCCCTCACTTCCAGTGAGAACTAGGACTTGGTACCACCAGGGCAGATCACTAGGTGCCCAGGGATGCTGGGTTTCCTCTGCATTAAAAACTTTTTCTACCCACTCTCAGCACTTCCTGAGGTTGGCTTAGCCCTGTGTTTCACAAACTTGACTGATAATAAGAATCACCAGCTCTTGTTAAATATTTAAATTCTCAGCATGTCTCATGGAAATTTTGATTACAGGTATGGCTTTTGGCTCAGGAGTTTGATTTATTTTAACTTAAATAAGTGCCCCAGTTATTCTTATAATAATCTACCATATCCATGTGTCTGGAGTTCTTCTTTGTATCTATTTCTAAATTTCAATTACCATCCTACATATTTTTCTTCTTCCTGCTGAAACAAACATAAGTCTGTTTTGCATACCCTCCATGTTGGAGGAGTCATGCCTTAGCCCTGGTGCTGGGGCTGGCAGTCCTCCTACCTCCTCTCTGGCACTAGGATCTTTCCTGTGCCCCATCCCAGTGTCTGTAGTCTTGCCATACACAGATGGATATCTGATACGATGACCAACTCCACAAACAACTTCATTTAATTCAATAAACATTTGCTGACCTGAGTTATGTCCCAGGCACTGTGCTAGGTGCTAGCAAGATGAAAAAAGGAAAATACAGTTTAAAGGGTGTGACAGACACATAAAGAAACAGCCATAATACTGTGTGATAAATGCTTTAGCAGAGGCATGTACAAAGTGCTATGGAAACTCAGACGGGAAAGTGATTAATTCCTACTGGGAAGGGTCAGGAAAAGTCACAGAGTAGAGTTTACATTTGGAAGGTGATCAAAAGTTCTCTCAGAGGTCAGGGGGAGGGGAGGGCATTCCAGGCAGTGAGCAAAGCCGAAACAAATCCAAGGAGAGTGAGAGTGTTCCATCTACCCAGGCACTTGGACTGAGTAGCCTGGCAGGCCAGTGCTTTTCCCAAGTGTGGTCCTCGGGCCATCTTCATAATTCCTTGGGGAGCCTATTGGAAATGCACATTTTGAAATCCCGACCTCATACTTACTGATTTATAATCTCAGGGGTGGGGCCTGGCAACCTGTATTCTTTACTAGCCCTCTTGGTGACTCTTAAACCAAAAATAAAGCAGTTGTTCTCTCCCTGGGTACACTATAATCATCAGGGGTTTTAGAAAATACCGATGCTGGATTCTTACCCCCAGAGATTCTCATTTAATGAGTTTGGGGTGTGGCCTGAGCATCTGGGTTTTTAAAGCTTCCCTGGTAATTCTAATGCACAGAACCTCTGCACATAAGTTTGAGAACCACAGATCTACAGCATCAGATTAAAGAAGGCAAAGCAGGCACAAGGAGACTTGCTACAAATTATGATGGAGATATAAGACATTCCTGAAGGGTTTTCCATGACATGTTTGGGAGTTTGGTTTTGATTTTGTAAGTGGTAGAAAGACAAGGGGGGAGGTGGTTCCTAAAACCTCACATTTCTATTTGGGTATCATTAAGTGGTGGTGTCAGGAAACAAGACTGAATTGGGTTTGTACATCTTTTGTATTGGGAGAGGGGATGTTTCACTACCTGTCCTTGAAGTGGGCTCAGTTGTGCCCTCAGAATAATTGTAGTTTCCTGGTAACTGGGCTCTGAATACTACTGTTGCTTTCTTCAGAGACACAGTGGGCATCTATACTGTGCCAATTATTGAAAAATCCTCACCTGTATCCCAGGTAAATTCTAAGCTGTGCAAAGCTACAAGGAAGCAAGACTTCAGGGAGGTTGGAGGTGGGGGTTATATATTCACATGATCTACATTAGGCTCAGGAGTTAGAGGTATAGACTTCAACCAAGTCCTTGAGGTTCAAGAATAGAAGGAAATGTGTTGTGCGGATTACAGTGCCTTCAGAGCACAGAGGAGAAGTTTTGGGATCTGCACAATGGCACGGAAGAGGGAGAGGTGAGAGGTGAAGGAGAAAGTACAAATAGCCAGTCACCACACCAGGGTGAGGTCCTGGGACTTCAGAGGGCCAACTTCAAGTTGGCCCAAGTTAGAAGGAGATATGTGGAGGCTACAGATGTGAAGGGAAAGGAAATCAGAAGTCTGGTGCAGGAGCCACCTGAAGGCCCTGTCTAGCAGCTAGTCACGCAGACATCAGTGAAGTCTCTCCTTGTCATAGTCTCCTCGATTTTCTTCCCTTTCACTCTTCTATCTTCTCAGTCTTTCTTCCTCTTCCTCTTCCTTAGCCCCCTGCATCCTCACTACCCATAGTGCTCCCAGAAACAACCAACAAAGCCCACCAGACTCAGAAGTTTCTTAATGGGCTCATGAGTCACAGCCTTTGTTGAATCTTAGAGCTGAGAAGAATATTGGTGATTCTTTGGTCCAACTCCTTCAGTTTTTAAATGAGGAAATGGAGTTCCAGAGAGAAGTGACTTCCCAGAAAAGAGAAGCTCACTTAGCTAATGAGAGAATTAAGACAGACCCATGTCTTCTACTTTCTCTCTGAGCCTGTGTCTACTTACTGCGCTCTTGTCACAATGGTGAATTCATAGGTTTTGCATGCTTTGAGAGGTAAATTGTACATTCATCATGTTTTGTTCCTACAATCACTTTGTAAGAAGGCTACAGAAATTAGTTCATTACTGAAGAAGAAAAGTACTTTTCTTAAAAATGTAAATTTCACCAGAAATGAAGTAGAAATTTATAAAATAGGAAAGTTTAGGATTACATAATTTTAGGCCATATCATTAGAATTTTCATATAGTAGATTCTAAAATTACTATTTGCCATTATCTTGATGTACAGTCCCAGAACCACTACCCTAGGGCAAGGAGAGACTTCACTTGATGGTTGCATGGTTGAATGTGGGAAAATACATGATGTGGTTACTTTATTTTGGTGTTTTGACCTTAGTTTTGCTTCCTTTTTAAGTCTTCTGATCTTGTCTGCTGGTGCCCTCACGAGTATGTGGGAGATGAGCTCATTGCTTCTCTCACAAAGCACACAGTGGTGTTTTCATCGGTGACATTATGGAGCCTGGTAATCTAATGCAGTGTCTGACTTGGTACCTAGCCCATGGCAGGCACTCAAGGGTTATTTGTTGAATTGAGTTGAAATGAAGCCTATAGATCTGCACCAAATTACTATTTGTGCAACCTTGGATAAGTCGTTTCCTTTCTCCAAGCTCACTCCTCTCTCCTACAAAATAACAGACAAGAACAAGACAATCTCTGTGATCTTTCCCAACTCAGAGATTATATATATTTTGGCATCTCTTTTTCAAAAAATCCCAAGAATTTGAAGGTCAATTAGTCCAACCAACACCTTGTTTAAGGCAGAGCCAAATTATTCAAAAAAGTAGAGATTTGGCAACTTCATGGTTTGTGTAACAGTGAAAATCAGCCAAAAATAATAATTCAGGTTTAAAATCATTTCAGGGCCAGAATTATTCTCTTTGTTTACTATCTATGGAGTTAATGAGGAATAGTTAAATCTCTATTTTGCTTTGATTTTCTTCTTTGCTTTCTACTGATATATAACATATATAGTAAAGTGCACAAATCTTACATGTACATACAGCTTGATGAATTTTTACATATGTTTCCACCTATGTAACTATCTCACAAATCAAGATATAGAACATTTTGACAACTGGAGAAAGTTTCCTCACACCCTCCCAGTCACTACCTTCTCTCAAGGGATAGATCTAATTTCTATCACTATAGGCTGATTGTGCCTAGTTTTGAAGTTTATATGAATGGAACCACACAGTATATAACCTATTGTGTTTGACTTTTTCATTTGACCCAACATTGTGCCTGAGATTCAGCCATGCTGCTGCATGTCAGTAGGTTATTTTTTTCATTGCTATATGGAAATGCAGAAGTATCACATCTTAAGAATTTGTCAGTGTATAATATTAGCTATAGCTCAGGCAAAAAAGTCAAAAGACTTGGGTTATGAGCTTAATTTTACCACTAAGTAGCTATGTGAACTTCTCTCTGGGCTCATTTTCTTCATCTGTGAACAAAGAAGTTGGTTGGGCTAAAGGATCACTGGCAATTTTTCTAACTCTAAAGGCCAATAAGTGGTTTATGAATCGCAGACCCCATGAGAAACTGGAATATTTTCACAAATCATGTATCTGACAAAGAACTCAGACCAAGAATAAATGACTCCTACAAATCAATAAGCAAAAAAGAAAACCCAATTAAAAATGAGAAACATGCTTTGTGTGTGTGTGTGTGTGTGTGTGTATGTCTATTTGTTGCTGTTGTTAAAATGGAGAAGAAATTGTTGAATGGGAAATCTTGGTGTCATTGTTATGACCATGCAACAAATAATTTCAAATACTCAGAAATGTTTGGCCATCTACATGCTGCAGAAGCTGATTTTTGTAAAAGGATCCCTTTGTTTTATTTTCTGTAAGGGAGGCACCATGTTTAATTTTAATGAATGCATGAAATGCATGTAAACAGGCTTCATAAACTGTAAAGCTCTCTGCAAATGAAAAGCATTATTATTCTTCCAGATACAATATGAATGCAGCTGACATCAACTACCATTCATCCCAATTGCAGGTGTAACAACCAACAAGAGTATTTTCCTTTGTTCCTTTGCCATGTCTATGGGAGAGCGTCTGAACCCAATACACAAATAACAGCTGTGATTTTAATTGAGACTTTTGAGTGGATAGGCAAGGTGTACACTGAACGCATAGCAACAGATAGGTTTTCATTTGGGCAGCCGCATTATTATTTCCTCAGACTTTGAAAAGGGAGAGTTTTAACAGGCCTCTTGGAAGTGACCCTTGTTTTTCCCCCCACCTGTTCGCAGTTACTGTCACAGAATATGCGTCATCTCTCTCCCACGCGCACAGTGGGAAAACAATTTTGCCATCCAGAGCAAAGGAAGTTTTTTTGCTGTGTCAGGGATGCAAAAGTCTGCATATGGTTCATTGTCTATTTCCCAATTAGGCTCCCTCCCTAGATGCTGGAGTTTCCTGCCCAGAGAGCCTGCCTGGGATCCTTATCATTTCAGCAGAAATAAGTCAGTGTGAGACGCCACCACAAACCAGATTTTTGCCAGTATGCTTGTGGTCTCTGCCTTGCCCTTTTTTCAAGATTTTGCAACTCTGGTCTTGTCTTAACAGGGTGAGAAATTATCCCATCAACGCAATCAACTCAGATTGGTAAACCAAAGGGAATTTGCTTGTTCACTCACATTTGTTTCTCGTATATTCTTGAACAAGGATATCCCCATGGTTCTGCCCCTTGACTGGGGTGACTAACCGTTGGGTATTCCTGTTCCAGTGTTGTGCATAGATGGGTTTCAGACTTTGTATTTGCCCATTAAAGTTGCCCTTATGATAGATTTAGCAGCTCTGCAGTAACACAGACACACACACACGAAACTAATCTAAATACTGTATAGTTGTAGAGTGGAAAGAATTGTAGAACCCAGCAAATCTGGGTTTGAATATGAATTTATCACTATACCTGTGTGATAAGCCTCAGCTGACTTATCTATAAAAATACCTCCCTTGCTCTTAGAATTCTTGTAAGGTCAAGAGAGGCAACGCATGTACACCTTCCCTAGCAGGGTCAGGCCCACAGCAACTGCCCCATAAATAGTGAGTGAGATGACTGTGGCATAAATTGCACAGCTGGGAAAGATCACCCAGTGCAGGGAAGTGGCTAGCCCACGTTTTACAGCAAGTTAATGGCAGACCTAGGACAAGAGCTAAGACCCAGAGCTCTTTTCCACTCTGGAGCAAAGGGGGCCACATCCAAGAATTGTTTCCACGGGTATGGGGAGGAGGTGGCAAAACAAAACAAGAACAAAATGAAACAAAACACTTCAAGGTGAATTATAATGCCTTGGTGATTTCTTACACTGAGTGGCCTAGAGTTGACTGGCATAGAAGGGTGTTTTTTTTTTAAACATTAATCTCTGTTTGTGTTTGTAGCATTTCTTCCTTCCCTGTTCAGCCAGAGGCATCTGTATTGCTTTGAGGAGAGTTAGGATTGTTAGATTAGGACTGCAAAAAAGACAGAAACTAATAAGATAGGTTCCTGCATGCCACAGCAGAAGCATAGATTTGAATGCTAAAGCTTTGATTTGCAAGACCTGGGTTTTGTTGAGAGAGGAAAAAGCCCTTGCGAATCCAAAGGGAAGGTCTTTGAGGAAGAAGGTTGTAGAGTCTATATGACATAAAGTTAGGTTACAAAGAAAATAGGGGAAGACCCAGGTTATCCTACCTCCCTCTCTGGGCTAGAGAGTGAGTGGTGGTCACCTGACTGAACAGGGAGAGGAGAAGTGATGGGCTGAGGATTGGGAAGAGGAGGCCAGACCTGAGGAACCATGTGGAGGGGAGCAGGTGAACGTAGAGCAGGGGTCCTCAAACTTTTTAAACAGGGGGCCAGTTCACTGTCCCTCAGACCATTGGAGGGCCAGACTATAGTTTTAAAAAAACTATGAACAAATTCCTATGCACACTGCACATATCTTATTTTGAAATAAAAAAAACGGGCAAAAACACCCGCATGTGGCCCGCGGGCTGTAGTTTGAGGACGCCGGGTGTAGAGGGATGGTGTGCCTTGCAGACCATACATTGTCATTTAGGGGAGGGCCACGTTAGCTGTTTCTCTCAGCCTTTTCTGTTGAGAACCTTCCATAAACATCTGCCTACATGTCAATCCATGGATTTTCAGCAGAAATGATACCCTACAATATCCCCATATTTTGTTAAACTCCATATGAGTTACTATTTGGATATGTCTTTTTCAATGGCCAAGGATACTAATAAATACCATTAAACATAGGCACGGTTTCCAGAAGATGGTTGGTGTGGAGGGTAAGCCCCCAACACTTGTACTGGCTGCACCAGCCATCCTCATTACTTAGGTTTAATTTTAGGAGTTAATATAGCATGATGATTAAGAGTGTGGTCTCTGGAGCCAGGCTGACTGCCTTATATCCTGGTTCTCTCCCCTTATTAGCTGGAAAACTTTGAGGAAGCTTATGAAACTCTCAGAGCCTTGGCTTCCTTGTCTGCCAGATCACATAATTATAATTTCTTTCACATAGGTTCACAGTGATTAAATGAATTAATATACATGAAGGACTTAGAACAATGCCTGGTACATGGTAGAGTTCAGTGATTGTTAGTTGTAATTGTTCTTACTGCCTGTGCTCAGCCAAACTAGGACAAATTTGTGTGTATGTGTGTCTATGATACAAAGATGACCCCAACTCTGACTCTGACAGTTGTTTTTTTATAATAACCAAGAGTTAAGTTATATTTTCACTATCTCAACTTTTTGGGGTTGTTCACTTGATTTTCTATTCATTCATTTGTATATGATTTTAAGAAATATTAACTGAGCCCCTTCTATGAGCCTGCCAGGCATTGTGCTAGGTGCTGGGGATAAAATGGCATATAGGATAGGCATAGCCCTGCTCTCACATAGTTTATAACCCCAAATAGTCTATTTCAATAACTCCTTTCTCTTTATCTGATTTGGGGACCTCGGCCAATCTCCTGAGCACATTTCCTAGTGCTGGCAATCTGGGGTGCTGCAGCAGTCCATAAAATGCATGGTATATGGGTTTAATAATGTCAGGGGAAATTTTCAGTTAATCCCTTGGACTGTGGGTACACCCAGGACTCAAAGGCCAGACCAAAACGGCACGAAGAGAAACAGAAAACTGGTAATTATCTGGTGAATTTGGGTCATGTGGAAAGCCAAACCAAATTACTTTCACCAAGGAAAAAATGATTTTTTTCTCTTCAAATGAATTAGTTTTGGTAAGATTTTGCTGGGGTCTTCCTTTCCCTTCTTTGTTTTATTTTACCAGGTATTTCCTAGAAATCAGTGTATTGCTAGTAAGATTAATGACAAGGACTCTGAGGGAAGTGAAAACTGCCCATCCATGGGTATTTGGGGGAGCCCTGGTCCTATTCCCAGTAGATAACATATATGGAAAATTTAAAACTAAGTTAGTAATGCTATCATAAATCCAGTCAACTCTTAGGTGTTCTAATTTTGAACTAAATCTGACAGCTTCTGTTCATTTGTGAAACAAATGTTTTGAGTTTGATGTTTTCTTATGTCTTTTTAGGTTCTAAATTTTATTACATTATGAATTCATATTGCTAAGGCAAAAGCAAATGAAGGGTACATGCTTAATTTTTATGTTATGAGTCATTTATTATACTTTTAATAGAGGATTTCAATGTATTCCCCATCCAGGAAATGGTAATGGAAATTGCCTACTTCAACATGTAATCTATAAAATCTTGTTAAATAGTGTAATGAGAATTTGTCACTTTGTCACCTAGCTGACCTTTTACAACCCTGAAACTCAAAGTGAAATGACAACTCCCTCAATTCAGATGAAAAGGCTGAATATTTTACTGTGTTCTCACCAAGAAACCCCTTCAGCCAAAATTTCAGCTAGTCCAAGTCAATTTTTAAGCAAAGTACATAACCAGAAATTGGCACAAACATTTGTGTATCATCCTTTCCATATTCAAAAGCTGTCTGAGACTCATTTGATTAAGCATAAAAATAACTCTGTGAATGTCATTAGAAAGGCTGCTGAACATTCCATGTCTGGTCCCTTGAATTTGTATTCTGGGGATGCATTATTAAGTCACTGCTAAGTCGTTTCTCTTGTGAGAACCTGATCATGCTCTCTAGAGTCTGAAAATATTATTTTCCTATTGAGTTTAGAAGGTTTAGTTTTTCTATTTCCATTCAACAGAAAGGAAACAGCTGGTAAGTTCGGGAAGGCCAGTACAGTTTATTTGGCTACTGTCATCTCCACTGGCTTCTTTAGTTAATAGAGCATCTTTATTCCAACCAGGGCCCCCTCCCTGCCAAATCTCCTCATTAAACTGTGTTGTGATTAGAAAAGTATAAATGACACTTTATTTCATATGTGGCTCCTTCCAAGCTTCCATACTCTCCTTTAAGTTTCCCTCTTACACAACTTTTCCTTGGCCTTGGGCATTTCTTCTCCTTGGCAGCCCTTCAACACAGGATGTGTAAAGTTCTTGACAAGTCTTGTAGACTACTACTGAATGAAGCATCTCCTCACTCATTCCTGTCGGCTCAACTGTTATCCATGCACTTATTCATTCCACAAACAATTCTTACACAGAAAATGGCCTTGTGTACATTACACTCAAGTGGTCATCTCTGAGAACAATTTAATGGTTCAAAAATAAAAATCTTCTTTCACTTCCCCAGATTTGTTTTTCTATTAGGTGGGGGTGCTTCTTTCCAAAGTCAGGGAAGGCCAAAATGCATGTTGCCTATGGAAGAATGAGTTCCAAATGTGGACAGATGTTGACTGAAAAAGTGCCAGATGGGGAACTTCTTAAAAATGGACATTTTAGTGTCTCAATTTCCAGAAGTTCTGAGCCAGTTTGGGTGGGGCTCAGAGGTTTCTTATATGCAGAGAGATGTAGTCCCACTGACGTGCAAGGCGGGTGAGGAGAGGAGTGAAAGATAACTCATGTATACATATTCTTTCTTAGTTCATTTCTAAAAAAGAAAAGAATACTGCTCATTTTAGTGATGGGGAAGGTCCCAGGATAGTTTTAATCAAGCAACACCAAAAAATATTCCACAAATAATCCTTTTATTTCAAAAAATAGATGCCAGATAGAGTGCACACTTTTTGATTGATTATGAGGAGTTTACGGAAGGTTAAAAAAAAAGGGTAAAACTTAATGCTGCATTTAGCAAAGACTTTGACCTTTCCCTTTGGCACATTCAATCTGTGGCCATCGTGACAGTCAGTACTTGTATCACTATATATTTGTAATCCTCAACTTCAAAAGGACATTCTCTGTTGATCTATTTTCCTTTTTTTTTTTTTTAAATTGCAGAATATTATGGGGGTACAAGCATTTAGGTTACATATATTGCCTTTGTACTGCCTGAGTCAGAGCTACAAGAATGGAAAAACAAGCACCACATGTACTCACCATTAAATTGGTACTAATTGATCAACACTTAAATGTGCACATACGGAAGTAACATTCATCGAGTGTCGGGCAGGTGGGAGGGGGCAGGTGGGGATGCGTATATTCACACCTAATGGATGTGGTACACACTGTCTGGGGGATGGGCATGCTTGTTGATCTATTTTTCTGTGAAGGTTATGCTACCTACTACAATGAACATTTTATACTTTTTACCCCATTTCAAACTTCTATATCCCCAGCCCCTCTCCCACTGTCCTTACTTTTAGTGATGGCCTTAAATCCTCCTTCACAGAGAATGTAGACATTATCAGGTAGGCACACCCTAAGTTTTCTGCTAAGTCTATAAACCTACTTATAGCTACACTTTTTTTCTCCTTCTTCCCTTCTGTTATTATCAAGGAAGTAGCCTCTCTTCTATCAAAGACCATTTTTTTTGTTTGTTTTTTTCCTGCAGGAGTCTGGGTCTTAAATCTTCTAATCTGCTTTCTTCAAGTTTTCTCTTTTCTCTTTTTTTCACCTTTCATCTCCACATTTTTTTTTACTGGATCATTTCTGATTAGCATACACACTTTTCTAGCATCTCCCTTTAAAAAAAATATGTCTCTCAATTTCATAGCCCTGTTTCTCTGACTCCTTCTCGGTCAACATCCTTTAAAAAAGTTTTCTACACATTTTTTTTCATTTCCTCACTTCTCACTCATTCTTTACTTCAGCCTCAATGTGGTGCTTGTTCTCTCCAATCCACCAAAACTACTCAGGAAGACCACCCATATCTTTTATGTTGCAAAAGTACCTTACTGAACGTTTTATCACTTTTCAATGCAGTAGAATGCTGACTGTCTCCCCATAACACATTGTTGCCCTGACATTAATTTGGGGAAATTCTCAGTGTTTATTATTTCAAATATTTCTTCTGTTTCTTTCTCTTTTCCTTCTAGTCATCCTATTATATATATGTTACACCTTTTGTAGTTGTCCGACAGTCCTTGGATATTCTGCGATGTTTCTTTTCTCTAGTCTTTGTTCTCTCTGTTCTTCAGTTTTTGAAGTTTCTATAGATATAATATATTCTCAAGCTCAGAGATTTTTTCCTTAGCTATATCCAGTCTACTAATAAGCCCCATCAAAGGCATTCTTCATTTCTGCTATAGTGTTTTTCAGCCCTAGCATTTCTTTTTGGTTCTTTCTTAGGATTCCATCTCTCTGCTTACATTGCCCATCTGTTCTTGCATGCTGTCTTCTTTATCCATTAGAGCAAGCATCCTCAAACTACGGCCCACAGGCCACATTTATCCAGCCCGCCGGGTGTTTTTGTCACCGCTGCCTGTCCTGCTTAGCAGCCGACTTGTCCTGGGCCCACAGTGCGCATGTGTGGAATGTGCACCGCACTCTCCAACGGCCCTCCAATGGTCTGAGGGACAGTGAACTGGCCCCCTGTTTAAAAAGTTTGAGGACCCCTGCTTAGAGCCTTTGGCATATTAATTGTAGTTGTTATAAATTCCTGGTCTGATAATTCCAACATCTCTGCCATGTCAGGTTCTGATGCTTGCTCTGTCTCTTCAAATTGTGTTTTTTGCCTTTTGATATGCCTTGTAATTTTTTGATAGGTGGCCATGATGTATCAGGTAAAAAGAACTGCTGTAGGTAGGCCTTTAGTAATGTGTGGTAAGGTGTGGGGGGAAGGGGAGCAAGGTCCAGTCCTATCCTTAGGTCTCAGTCTTTTAGTGAGCATATGACTCTCTGAACTGTGAACTTCACAGGTGTTTCCCATTTTTTCTCCCTGCTTAGGTGGGACAGAATGGCTAGAAGGGGCTGGGTTGGGTATTTCCCTTCCCCAGGTCAGTTAGGCTCCGATAATACCCCAGCAGGTAAGGCTCTACTTAACTAGTTTTTCTTGAGGGCACGCCTTGTTAGGAAGAACGGAGTGCTGTGGCATATTTCAAAATGATTTTCTTTACCCTTCCCCTGCTGGAAGCATGATGAGATTTTTCTCTGGTTGTTTACTGTGGGAACCTGATTGAACTCCTGGAGGTAAATCTCGCAATACTGTGGGAGTCTCCTATGAATGGGCCCCTGAAGTTTTTACCTGCCTGAGTTGTCAGTACTGAGTCTCCAGGAATTCGTCAATTACAGCGCAGGTTTTCCTAGCCCTGCACTGGTTCCCGTGGTGGTCTCTGCTCATGAGTTTCTGTTCTGGTTAGCCATGGTTCTGTATTCACCTGCCTGTCTCTCCAGTCTTGGGGACTGCAGTTTGCCTTGTGTCTTCCCCTCTCTTTTGGATTCAAGAAAAGTTGTTGATTTTTCAGTCTGTTCAGCTTTTTATTTGTGTTAGAATGGAGTTTCAACTTCTAAGCTCCTTACCTGCAGAACTAAAACCGGAAATTCCTGTGTTAAAAACAGACTATAGAAGATGAAAGGACAGTGTATTAGTTTCCTGGGGATGCTATAACAAATTACCACAAAGTAGGTAGCTTAAAATAACAGAAATTTATTCTCTCACAGTTCTGGAGGTCAGAAGTAGGACATCAAGGTGTCAGCAGGGTCATGTTTTCTCTGAAGGCCATAGCGAAGAATCCTTCCTTGTCTCTTCCAGCTCTGGTGGCTTCTGGCATTCCTGGGCTTGTGAACGTAACTCCAGTCTCTTCCTCCGTTCTTACATGGCCTTATTCCCTGTGTCTGTGTCTGTATCTGTGTCTGTGTGTCCAAATATCCCTCTCCTTTCACTTATAAAGATACCATTTATTGGGTTGAGGGCCCACCCTAGATCTAAGATAATTGAATTGTAAGAGTCTTAATTAATCACATCTGTAAAGACTTTATTTCCAGATAAGGTCACATTCATAGGTATGGGGGAGTTGGTTAGGACTTGAACATATCTTGGGCCGGGCGCGGTGGCTCACGCCTGTAATCCTAGCACTCTGGGAGGCCGAGGCGGGTGGATAGCTCAAGGTCAGGAGTTCGAAACCAGCCTGACCAAGAGCGAGACCCCGTCTCTTAAAAAAAAAAAAAAAAAAAAAAAAAAAAAAATAAAAGACATATCTTTTTGAAGGACACACTGCAACTTACTACAGTGGTAAGGACGCAAATTAAAATTTTAAGTGAGCAGTGGTAGGGCCTGTGATGAGATTGTATGTATGAAGATTGTGCGAAGTTGGATTTGGGATATATTTTTAAGAGAGAAATTATGGAATTTTTCCGGAGATTCAAAGGAAGGGAGATGCTTTCCAGGTTTGGTGAATGACTTATGCAAAGGTGAGATGCATGTGAATAGTTTAGTTGTTTTGAGAAATTTTTAAATTTCCTTCTTAGTCTCTTCATTGACCAACTTGTCATTCAGGAGCATATTGTTTAATTTCCATGTGTTTGTATATTTTCCAATGTTCCTCTTATTATTGATTTCTAGTTTTATTCCATTGTGGTCAGAGAAAATACTTAGTATGATTTCAATTTTTTAAAAATTTTTTAAGACTTTTTTTTAATGGCCTAACATGTTTTATCCTTGAGAATGATCCATGTGCTGAAGAGAAGAATGTGTATTCTGCAGCTGTTGGATGAAACGTTCTGTAAATATCTATTAGGTCCATTTGGTCTATAGTACAGATTAAGTCCAATATTTCTTTGTTGATTTTCTGTCTGGTTGATCTGTCCAATGCATTTGTCAATTGAATTCTTCAGCTCCAGAATTTCTGATTGATTTTTAAAAATTATTTCAATCTCTTTGTTACATTTCTCTGATAGGCTTCTGAATTCTTTCTCTGTGTTGTCCTGAAGTTCACTGAGCCTCTTCAAGACAGCTATTTTGAATTCTTTGTCTGAAAGGTCACATATCTCCATCACTCTGGGATTGGTCACTGGTACTTTAGTTTAGTTGGTGGAGTCATGTTTTCCTAGATGTTCTTGCTGCTTATGGATGTTTGTTGATGTCTGGACATTAAAGAATTAGATAATTTATTTTAATCTTTGCCTTTGGGCTTATTTGAACACATCATTCTTAAGAAGGCTTTCCAGATATTCAAAGGGAATTGAGTGTTGTGATCTAACTTGTCACGGCAGCTGTATCAGGACAGAGAGCGCCCCAAGCCCAGTAATGCTGTGACTCTTGCAGACTCCTGGTGGTACTACCTTGGTGGACTTGTGTAAGATACAGAAGGATTCCCTGGATTACCAGGCAAGTCTCTCACTCTCTTCCCTCACTCTTTGTGCTGGGCTGCTGGAGTTGGGGGAGGAGTGACATGGGCACTCCCTTGTGGTAACCAGCCCCCTGTTACACCTGAAGCCAGCCCAGCCTTGCCCAATGCCTATGATGACTGCTGCCTGGCTATCTCTGATGTTTATTCTAAGCCCAAGGGCTCTTTAGTCAGCAAGTGTGAATCCTGCCAGGACTGGGTCCTTCCCTTCAGGGCAGCATGTTTCCTTCTGGCCTAGGGCAGGTCCAGAAATGCCTTCCAGGTAGCCTGGACTCAGGGGCTTCAGGTTTGCTTTATTTTACTGCAGCTGAGCTGGTACCCAAGTTGAAAAACAAAGTCCTCTGAATTCTTCCCTTTTCTTTGCTTAAGTGGAAGAAGATTATCCCTGAGCTTTACTGCCTGATTTTTGGTTCTTCTTAAGGTACTTGCTTGCATAGATAGTTGTTGAATTTGGTGTTCATGCAGAGGGATGATCACCCAGAGCTTTCTCTACAGCTGTCTTGCTCTGCCTCCTCCTGAATAGTTTCCTTGTAATAGATATTGGGAAAAAGTAAGATATCAAGTTGGGATGGGAGCTACTGAAGTTTTTGATAATATATGCTAAGCAGAATTTTAAGAATGATATGTAAAATGGATTGAGAGAGCAGAGCTGGTAGGCAGTTATTGCAACTGTCCAGAAGGCAATAAGGATTGGACTAAGGTGATGCCTTTGGGGATAGGCAGAGGAGAGATATGAGGGATATTTGAATAATAACCTTAGTGGGTTTTGTTCTGGACTAAATATGCATTGGATGGTTGAATGTGTTGCTAAGGACAACTTCAAGGTTCTGAACTTGGTTGACTGAATTATGATGCCATAGACTGAAAGTTCCAAATAGTAAATTGCCTTTAGAGGTGGAGACTAAGAGAGGAAAATGAGTTGAAGTCAAAGTTTTGGATGATATCTAAGTGGAAATTTCCAGTAAGCCTTCAGATGACTAAGGGATTCAGAGAATGTGAACTCTTTCCAAATCTTCTGTTCTTTTTGCCTATATAGAAAGTGTTTACTTTATGTGTTTCCCTGTGGCTCTGTTGATTACATTTTTATGTGTGGTTTGAAGCTCCTCTGGCTTCAAACCTGTATTTGTTTTGGGCATAGTTGGAGTGGAGTGCTAACGAGCCCAAGGTCATGGGTTTGATCCCCAGAAGGGCCAGTTAGTTTCATGGAGAGGAAAATTGCATTCCATGGTTCATAGACTTCACCCCTAATCCTGTCTACTTGTCTCAAAACTATGTAGCATTAGTCCCAAGGGGGCTCAGTGAGAAAGTGTGAGCAGTTGTGTGTCCAATCCATTTAAACTACTGGAAGAATAGCTCCAAGTGGGTTTATCTGTGTTGCTTATTCAGGAATCTTTATCTGCTTTCCTCTCTCAGCTCTTGGGGCAAAGATCACATTTTCAGAGACAACACCATGAATAAATACACATGGAACTATCATGTTCGTGTCTGCTCACATCTGCCTTCTTATATTCATTTACTTCTCCAGTAAAGGGCAGTGTGATGATACAGGAGTATGTGGTTCTTTGGTGCAAGCATCTACTCGTAAGTGTTGGAGTATTATCAGTTTGACTTTGATAATTAGCTCTCTTATGTTGTCCAAATAAACCCTGGAGAGTATGAATGTGCCCGAAAAACTGTCTAAGCAAACCTTTCACTGACACATTTTTCTTATCAGACTGCTTTATCTTGCTGCATACTCTTACTGGGAAAGACAAGCTGACACAGAATTCTTGTGAAGTGGTCACAGAAGGATATGGCATAGAATGTGTAGTGTTTTTTAAAAAGAATGGCGATATCCACAGAACAACCCGTAGACAAACCCACAGATGGCATCTTCCTCACAAGTACGGAGTTACCAGCACTTGCTGGGGTAGCATCCAAAGTCTGTTTCTGTGGATACTGCTTTTTTGAAAATCAATCCTAGAGATTCTCAAATTGCTTTTTCAGTTTACTGATATACCTTGGGTCCCACACGAGTGACCATGAAGACGATTTGTAATAATGCTAGACACATACTGAAAGATTCAAAATAAATCCCTGTGGCTTAAGAAGCACTTGAAAATAGGTTCACTTTTCTTTTAGGGGATTAGAGTTTGCCGCAACAGGGATATTTCTATTATTTGACATTATGAAAAACTTAAAAGGCTTAAGAGTAAGAGACTAGACCATCAAATACTACTTAATAGATTGCTAAGAATAAAAAAAAGTCTTAGAAGAATATTCTGTGAAATCAATATGACTAAAAGTAACAGGCAGAATGACTAAAATTATGTGTTGACAAATTTAGTAAAACTGGTTGAAAAATTATGGGTGTTTGGTTTGTGTATAATGACAAACAACTGACTTATTTGCAGTTTCTTTGAATTGATTACATTGATGAGTAATTATTTTGGTATTATATAGGAACAGGCTGAAAATATCAAATAAGTTAAAAGTCATTATATGAAAAGGTTGTAGCTCTGCTGGCTGGGCTAGGCTGGGCTGGAATAAAGAAAGGGAAAGAATTATAATGGCACAGCAAGAAAATGCTAGACTTGAAACTTTACATCTGCTTTGTGGTGTGAGGATTTGCATCAATACTTTTCACCTGATTTTGCCAAGTCAAAATCAAATTGGGGGTCACTTTGTTGGTGTTAGAGAAGTTGGGGCCATGAGTCAGAGTGTGTATAGAAAAGGATGTGACAAAGCCAATGGAGAGAATTCCACCGTATCTTATATCCTTAATTAGTACTTTCATTCTTAATAACAATGACAGAAATAGTGATAATATAAATAACAGTAAAAATGCCAGAAACTGCACAAAACAAGAGCTGATGAGCAGACAAGTGCTGGACTACGCCAGTGGTTTCACCTAGCCACAGAAAAATTAAAAACATGAAAAAAATAAATATTATATGATGAGTTTTCCATAAAGCTTAATTTATTTAATTTAAGGAACTGCCCTTTATTCTTAGATTATATTTAAACTATGTTTATTAAAAAAATTAATTCCTTTTTCATGGCACAATGGTAATGATAGGTGGTTATTTTTTAATGTTCTTGTTTTAAACAAAAAGATTTTGCTACCCTATGTCAATTTCTCCCAATATCTCCTTTTATTTTTGGAAATTCCCTATCTTGAGAAATCTAAAAGTTTAGAAACTATTATAAGATAATGTTTAATCCTCAATACTAATATGAGGAAGATATAGTGTTATCATTTTATTAGAGGAAACCGAGCCCCACAGAAGCATCAGAGCCACAACACAATGCACATCTGCTTGATTTCAGTACTCATGTCTCTTACCACACTATGTTATTCTTGTTTGTACTAGTTAGGATCCAGTGAGGAGCGCAGAAACCATTCTAGGTATTTTAAACAGAGAGGATTTCATACAGATGATGAAAGTGATGAGTAGTTAAATAAGGGAAGGGAATCAATCCACAGATTAACAGCATTAGGAAGTCACCCCTATCCTTAGGACTAGAGACACAGGCAGAAGCTAGAAAAACCATCTGGATGATCTAGGTCCATTGAGGTGACAGGGTTCTGCTTATACTGGAAGTCAGGGACCATGGAGAGAAGAGCTTCAGCTATTGCTGAAGATCTTGTTTGAAGTAGAGAGAAACAGAGAAAAATACCCTGGCTTCTTCCTACTATCCTCTGTCTTTTGCTAGTACCTCCTATTGGCCAAATTTACCCAGAACCCAGAGAGCATAGGTGCTGAGAAATGTAGTCCCTTGTGAAATTGAGATCAAGGGAATGTTGAGAAATGGAGATGGGAGCAAACAGGTAAACAACCAGCACATTCTAGCATAAATCTGTATTAAATTATTTCATTGTACATTTTACTATAGCAATGAAGTTTAAAGATACCAGAAAAGATTTTTCAATATTAACAGTCTAAGAGAATGGGAATGGGAGATGGGGGAGGGATGGGAATGTCTCTATTTCCAATTAACCTGTAAAGCAGAGAGAGGCAGAAGAATAAGGAGAGATTTGGTTCTAGGACAGGCTTAGCTTTGAGTATTTTAGTTCATATAAGAGTAGCTGCATTAGAAGCTCTGGATCAAATAAGATGGGGGAGAAAAATCCTGGGTAATGCTTCTTCCTCTCTTACTGTTATCTTCTTCCCCTTTCAATCACCCTCTCCGAATCTCTCTTTTACCTTTTAGAAATTTGGGGTTGGGAAAAACAGTTCCCTATGTATAGGGTAGAATGATAGGTTCAACGACAGCACTTAGAGAAGTTGCCATGAATAGAGCCTATGACCCCCTACATTTCTGTTTGGAGTGAAAGACCCTCCTCATTGTCCCCTGTGAAGCCCCTCTGGGGGATAAGCAGGAGCTACTGAGTTAAATAAGTAGAGTTAGGACAGTTACTCGATCTTTAACACTCTTCTCTTTAACTTAAAAGAGAAACCTCCCTGCCAGGCCACATTTCCTACCTTACTTGAAGTCCAAGGTCAAATTTTACTTCTGATGTACTGTTGCAATTGTCTCAAATCCAATTTACATCTGTTTCTGTTTTTAGTGATTGTTTTTTCTTTTTCCCAAATCATCTTATCCCATCACAGGGTGAAGAAAAGAACATTTAGAAACCAGATGTTATATTAACCATAACCATTATCTTTTATGAGATCCCAAAGAGGATTAATCTTTATTCACAAACAGGTGAGGAAGAAATAAGCTTTCTGCTCAGCTTTGCCCTTAGGATGACTTACTGAAAAGGGGGCAAAGTCTCTGCCATTCATGTGCCATTATGACCCAGGGAGGGTCATGATTGATGTAGATAGTCTAGTAGTTCAACCCTATCAGGCTCAAAGTTCCCCTTTTTATAACAAATATCTTACGATATACCCATTAATGTGTCCAAGTGAAATTCATTGATAATATCAACATATACAATTTCAACAAAAATCAAAATGATGCCTAAAGTGTAATATAAAGGAGAAATAAATGGAAGAAAGTTTATAATAACATAACATAATATGCATTACAAGATAGAATGCTCAGGCACAACTTTACTAGAAAACATAATGAACTGGTCAGATGTTTACACCTATGTGGAGAATCACAAATGTGACAGCTGCATGTGCAAACTAATACAGGTGCAGAGTGGAGAGATTCAAGTAGCACAATTAGCATTGCCACTGATGAAATATTCTAAAGCAGTAGATAACACCTGGTAAAGTTCTAAACAAAAGAAAGTATAACCTTGCCTTAGTTTACATGGTAATTGCATTCCTGAAAATATTCAGTTTATATAAAATCATGCAAAAATACTTTAAGTATATAAATAAATTTTATTCTAGATCTAAATTATATTCTAGACCTAAGTGATTATAAACAGGGTTATTACCTACATGAAATGTCTGAAGCCCTGGCCCCTACCCAATAAATGCCAGAAACACTTTCCCCAATCCTTGCAACAACCCCAAGGGTCCCCATGTGTTTCCAAAATGCCATCTCGGACCAGCACTGTAACCAGTGGGAACCCCTAGTGTGGGCTGACTGTGCCCATTTTGAAGGACAGGGATATAGGAATTTAGGTCTCATGAAATTCCAGGCCATGAATCCACATTTTTTCTCTGGAAGCCCTGATTCAACCATGCCCCTTGAAACCATGCTGACTTTGATAAGCTGTCAAGAGAAAAATAGGTGGATTGTTGCCAGAGCTCTTGGTAAGATTCTTCATGATCAGCTTTCAGTTTCACTTATGTGGAAATGGTTTATTCTTGGACTATATAAAGGCTAAGACATAACCTTCTTCACTGAGGTACCCTGGGATTGGTGTACCCTTGGATGTTACATACACAATGGGAAGCACTATCCAGAACTGGCATTCCAATGTGAAGGTGAATGAGTAGAGGAATGGCAGTGGGTAACAATACATTAGATATGTCGGTTGCTGTGCAGTTACATACATTGGTTACTGTGCAGAAATGCTTATTTATCGTGATAATATACTAAAAAATAGTTCATCACTCAAAGGTGTAATTAGCTATATCTCTGCCTGTAGCATGTACAACCAAATTTGAATGAAAAGGTATCAGTCAGTATTCTGAGCTGTCCTTATGTCGGGAATAGTGAAGTAGTAAAAGCACAGATTCAAGCCTACTCTGCCTGTCTGTGACTTTCAGTAAGTTAAATAATGTCTTTGAGACTCCATTTCCTTATCTGAAAAATAATGTTCATAGTAGTGCCTGATGCATAGGATTTTTATAAGAAGGAATGAGATAACATAGTTAAACCACTTGGTATAATGACTGATCCACAGTAAGTGCCAGCAAATACTCCCTGTTGTTATTGTCAGAATGGTGATAATTATCACTAGTAAAGATCCTATAGTAAGAAAAAAATACTATTTTTAAAAGGGGCTGTAATA
This sequence comes from Cheirogaleus medius, assembly GCA_008086735.1. Taxonomy (NCBI): domain Eukaryota; kingdom Metazoa; phylum Chordata; class Mammalia; order Primates; family Cheirogaleidae; genus Cheirogaleus; species Cheirogaleus medius. Next base: position 20,724,734 of record VBSM01003169.1, read on the forward strand.
TGATGTAGATGACTTTGAAGGAAGAGATAATTCCTCTTAGGAATAGAATTGCTGTTTGTTTAGAAAAAAACACCTTTTGGACACATTCAGTAATAAAAGGTGAGCCAGCTCTGCCCCCATCCCCACCATGGAAGAGCTGTGATGGAGGTAGATTGCTTTGCATAAGAACATAATAGAATTTTCTTGCAAATTCTTTCTAAGGGAGGGGATGAAGAATTGGATAGAAAGTAGTTCCTGGGAGAGTTTGTAGAAGAGAGGAAGGGATCTTACTAAGACGAGAAGAGGTACATGAGCAGCCAGAAATTCCTCAATGACTTTGTGGTAATAGTGATGTTTGACACTGAATTGGAAGCGTTTTTCTGCCCTGTGCTTAATTGCCTCCAACTTCATCATCTACAAACTTTTTAGTGAAAGGGTATAGCTAGATTAGCCTAGTACAAATGAAAGGAGAAAGGCATTGTTTTGGGTGGAGAGGGGAAAGAGAAAGTAATACAGAAGATCATGAAGACCATGGCCACAGGATGGAAAATGCTGAGTGTGAACAGGAAATTCAGAGGAAGAGGGAACCTGAAGAATGTTAGTCCCAGGGAGATCCATGGAAATTTCAAGGGAGCAAGTTTGGAAAATATTAAAGGAAACTTTAGTATTATTTCCTTAAAGTCAAGTATAAAACTTGTGAGCCTTTTTTATATTTGGGCAACTTTCCAAACAGTTAATGGTAGATTAAAAACAAAAAAGGAAAATGGAATGAGATAGTTTTAAACAAGAGGGAAATTACTAATCTTTATGCCTTGTACTTCTACAAATGCTGTTGTGAGTTTGATATTCAAAGTATCTATTTAGTAAAAGAATTAGAAAGAGTTATTGGAACAAAAACTGAATGCTGAGAGATCATATTCTTATAAAATCTCTTGATATGGAAGTATATTAAATGCCATTTATATATTATGTGCCCTATATGATATGTTTGGATTTTTTGGCAAGAAAATCTTTTCCCAAACACTTTGTATCATGGAACTCAGTGTTGGCTTACAGTGAGTAGGGTCAGTTACTTTAACCTCCTTTATTGTAATGCATGTGTTGTATAATGCATAGATCTCTTACATGGTTTGCGGAAGTCCATTGAAACATTTATTTTTAAATATCTGTAAATTCTATAAGATAGTTCCATTTTGTTATATGATTAGTTTTATTTTTCCAAGTATGTTTTCATGTTTATTTGTTGCAATGACCTTAATAAAAATGCTATATAATAGTAGAATTCTTAAGAAATGACACATTACACCAACATTATCCAAAAAAACTAATTAATCAAACATGATTAATTTTAATGTAATTACTAAAGAAAGATATACCATTTTATTATGACACTCTAGCCATACATTTTCAAAATATGCTTATTAAACAGTAAATGTAAGATAATGATTCAGTTAGTTACATTTTTAGAAGTCATTAGGATTGATATTCCTCTGCCATAAGTGAATTGAATAATAATTCCAAATACAATCATAATTAATTTAATAAAAATATGCTTTTCAACTAAGACATAATGAATGACCAATCATTATTTTCTGGTTTCAAAATAGCAAGGAAAATTAATTCAGTGTCTGTAAGTTTGCTTATCACACTTGGCCTATAAGTGTGATAAAAATACATGAGGCAAAATACATGATGTAATCCCAATTCTCATAGTTCATTAACTCTCTTAGCAAAAGGAGATCTGACATGATATTTGGGGCCTTTATGTAAACTGAATATAAGCTGCATGATGTTTAAAAGTTTTTGATATTTTGAATAGACATTTTAATGATACACAGACACAGATAAGGGATATGAGTAGACAGTTTGAGGTTTCAGAGTCCCTCCTGCAGGGTGTTTAGCAGCAGGTACAAGATAAATATCCAAACAAAATCAGATTAAGGGATTAACAGGAGTAACTTTGCTATGAGTCAGTAAGAGGGGTCAATGGTGGCTTGGAAAGGATTTTAGAATTCTGTTTTCATTTTTCCTACCTTACATCAGTGCATTTTGGGCAAAAGAAGATGAATAATGTTTACTTTTAAGCCTGGGCAATTTAAAAACAGGCAGATTCTAAGGATTGTGAAAGGTCATTTTGAAAGTGACAGGTGATTCAGCCCGAGTTATTAAGTGGGAGAACTCTATCTCCATTTTAGCTCATATTTCAGATGGGCAGTAACAGTTGGACTTTTGTGTTCTCTCTCTCTCTCTTTTTTTTTTTTTAACAAAAAGAGGTGTTTTTTTTTTTCTTGAAAGACTGTATCAATCACAGTTGAAAAATGGGGAGAGAGAAGGACAATGTTTAAGATCAATGTAATCATACATTAAGAGGGAATATGGGAAATGTATGTTTTTAAAGAGGTTCCTTTAATTCTAGTGTTTCAGCTTGGTCAGCCCTCTATAAAATTCTGAGGCAAGTACTAAAATAATAAGGACTGGAAGGAATAAAGACAATTTCACAAATCCCCTGGGCCTCTGTCTTATCTGTGAGAGGTTTCCTTCAAAAACAAAAGCGTTGTTCTAGATAGGGTTCGGTTATTTAAATTGATATCTTTATCCTGTACCTTATGCACTTAAAGCTTCAGTTTTCTTGTCTTCTTTTTTTTAAATAGAAATTACACAAAAAATGATATCTATATATCAGTTTCTAATACCTAACAGGAAAGTCTTACAGAATATTAAAATAGCAATAAGCAAATATGTACTACAAGATTAAACACTAGCATTGAAAAAAAACAAAAACAGAGAATCAACAACATTTTCCTTTCATTGTTGTCCCTTCAGATTCTGGACTTTGTGATCTTTGCAGGAGGGGCATAAAGACTCACAATTTTTCTATTTTACAATAAATGATGCCATAACACAAATCAGATTTATCTTTTGGAAACATTGATGGAAACCCCACATGATTTGAATGGGAATGCTCTTTCTTATAAGGAGAGCCAAACAGGTTCTGCTCTAATAAATTAGTACAATCTTTTAAGATTAAAAATAGCAAAACATTTTAAATAGTCTGATTATAGCTTCAACAAGTCAAACATACAATTCTATCTAGCCTATAGTTTTAAAGAGTCTATGTGGGTTTAACTTATCATTCCTCATTCCAATATAATAAAAGAAGAAAAGGACCAAGTCAGTTTTGAACATTAAGATGTTCATAAAGACTGTATAAAGTAAAAAAAAAAAAAAGAACAAAACAAAAACAGCGAACAAAAAATCTTCACAGATTGTTAGCCATCTCTTTCAACAATTTCTCATAAATTCTTCTCTTTATCAGTAGATAACCTCATCTCATAAGGAAATAGTTCCCAACATTTCCCAGTGAGATCAGTGATTGCTTTTTATGAGAGCTACTGCTCTTTGAGATGTTTGGGTGAAGGGAGAATATCTTCTACAAACCAGTAAATGCCAAAAAAATACCCAAGGGGAATGTGGCAGAAGTGATTTTTATGAAGTAAATATATGTATTTTTTCTCTTTTTGTTTTTATTTTCTCCACTTGCTGAATATCTGTTCTAGAGCAGAGAGCACAAAAATCAATAAGTACCTTACTCATCTTTTTAGTTCTGCCATTTTCCTATAAGGTCTTTTTCTTTATCCATTTATATTCCATGCTCTTGATCAAGGTGTTCAGATTGGATAATACATTGCTAATTTTGCTAAGTTCAAGAGCCAGCAAAATAACGGAGCCTTCTAACTTTTCAGAATTGCCATCTCCTGCCCCTGCACCCCCAAATTCACAATTTGGCGAACAGTATGCTACTTGTGAGTGATAAAAAGTTGAAAGGTGGTGGTGGCTAGACCTAATGCTATTTTATTAAGCCATCTATCTATAGAATTGTTGTTTTCATACTTTAAAAAAATATGTCTATGCTTTCTTTTTTTTCTTTTTTTCTTTTTTTAGTCAAGTACTTTCTTAAAGAAACAATAGCACCACATTGGCATAGCTGGCCAAACAATAAATGGGAAAGCAAAATGTGCTACATCTTTCATTCTAAGACTTCTCCCAAGAGTATAAACTAGTAACAGAAACCCTGGAGCCACGGTACATGAGATGATTTCATCTACACAAACATTGACATTCCAAGAAGGGGAAGGATTCCCAAGGGAGGCCAGGCATTTTTGTTTTTTATTTTTAATAAGATTTTCAAGGAAGTGATTTCTTCTCAGTATTCTACTGGATTCTTAGGATGAGTGTGAATGTGTATATTTGTGTGTATGTATGTGTGTGTGAAAGAGAGAGAGATTTTCTTATCCCTAGAAGAGTGGATTCCAATGAAGAGATACATTAACCTTTTCAGTGGAGCCTCTTCATCTTAAAATGTTCAAATAATATATTATTCTACTTGGGAAAGTGGGAACAGAAATTTGACTAGCTATTGAGTATTGTCAATTGTCAATTAAATTGGATATAATCTTATACGTTGAAAGCTCATTTTTACCAACATTTATAGTTCTTTTATAAACATCTTGAAATTGTTTCATTTTATAATTCTAAAGCAATATAATTCTAAAGCAAAGCCTATATAGTTTCAGCTGTGAAACTTTAGGTGCTCTATCAATCTTGGATCATTCTGCTGTAGTATATAACCATCAACTGAATTTCAGAGTTATCAATTTGTCTTCTGGTTTTAAATCATTTAAAAATAGAATAGTGGGTTAGTATAATTAGTTATTTTTAATTAGTTGATTTATAACCAGTTGTAAAGGATTGTAGGATTGTGTGTTGGAAAAAGTTTAAAAACATAACATGGCATCGCATATTTAAGGTTTCCTCATTGGGAGGTTTTTGAGTATGAATAGAATTAAATGAATAAAATAAATCATAGGCACTCTTCGAATTACCATATCCAACTATGTCAGAAAACCTATAAGTCTGCAGGAAACTGCCTGTAAAGTTTAGTATCACTCATTTTAAAAGATATACACTGGGAACAAAAAATAAAAATCAGAAGTGCCATTTTGGGAAGAGGGATCTGGTATCTTATTACATAGTTCCCATGTGTCTGGAAAACAGGCAGAAGGCAAAAATGCCATGTAGTTTCTCTTTCATCTGTCCACAGTGATAAGAACACTGCTCAGGTGACTCTAGGTGCTAAATCCAAATAACTCTGGACTGAGAGTTTAAATGCTTATTGACTGAACAGGAGTGCTCCACTAAATAGGGCCTTCTTTTTGCTTACATTCAGAAATCCAGAAGTCTTTTTGTTTGTTTGTTTTGTTTTCTGGCCTCTGAACCTTGAGGTGATCCAATGGGTAGAAAACTGAAGATGTTATTTTTGTTCTTCATATACACTTCATATACACTTTCCAAGAATATAAAGAATAAAATTTGCATGAAATAATCAAGTCTTGGGTGCTTTTTATCAAAAAGTTCTAAGATAGATAAAAACATCTGAATGCTGTATGATTCATTGTTCTAATAAAATCTTGATCCATAGATAGGGACCATTTTCTAGGCTACAATGGGCCTGTCCTCACCTTTGGATTTTCTTGATACCAATTTTCAGTTGAATGGATAAGACACATCTATAGAGAGCTATGTACTACCCTTCCAAGCAGATGGGGGAAATTTCTAGTTGTGAAGGAAATTTTTGCCACTCAACTAGCAACTCTAGTCAAGCATATTTTAACAAAAATAAAAGAAATGTGTATATTTATGTACAGTTAAGAATAAGAATAAAGTTCATTAAAGAAAATAACTATGACTTTTTATTAGATATTATTTCAATATTTAAAATCTTCAATCATTTTTCTTATATTGCCTAGAAAGAAGGAATGAATGTATTTTTCATAATGAATAGAGTATCATTTATAATATTAAAAGAGATATTATTAGATAGATAGCAAAGTGCCTGGAAGAGTCAGTGAGTGCCAACAAATGGAATAATTAATTCCCCTTTCACTGATAGAGAAATCTTTTTGTTTTTCTCCTTTTTTCTTTTCCTTTCTTTCTTTTCATTTATCTTTATATTCATAAATCCAAATGCAGAATTCAAAATTAAATTGTAAATCAAATGTTTCTAACTTATTTTGAAAAGTGTTTTAAAAGAGATTGAGCTTTTAACAACTAGTTAGTTGGACAGTTTAATTAGAAAGCTTCACTGACAAGAATTCAGATATCAGGAACATTTGGTTAACCAATCTGTAGTTATGCTGTGAATGGGTTGTTTATAGAATTCCATCCCAGCAATGCAAGGGCTCTGATGTTGTACCCTTATAGCAACCCAGAGTAAAAAATATGAAGCTTTGTCTTTTTAATCCTCATACCAACCCTTTGAGGTAGGTAGATGATGTATTGCCCCCATTTTGTAGATGAGGAAATTGAGGCACAGAGAGGTGAAGTGACTTGCCCAAGGTCACACAGTGGTGAGTCCACGGCAGAGCTGGCAGATGTTTGTTCCTTCAGTGAAAAAAAGAAACCAGGACTGTTAAAATTCCTAGCCTTCTGCTCTTCCCATTCCATGGCTTCCTCTCTGGACTCGCCAATCAAATTTGAATCAGTGGACTTTTGTGTCTCAAGTTCCTCTTGGAAGGCATAATTGGGGGGACTCTACCTTCTTTCCCCAATAGATGGATTTTTCAGTACTCTTCCCTTTTGTCTCGTCTTTGGCTCCGGACTTCCTTTTGTTTTGCTTTCACCTTTTACCGTTTTGGCCAGACTCTTTCATATAACAAACTACAAAATAGCACCATTGTACTAAAAAACAGAGTTTTACATACTGTTTGATATATCCTGTATTATTGATATGCTAAATTTACATAGTGCTCTATATGGAAAAAATAAAAAGAGAAAAGTTACTAATCAGGTTGCACGCTAAGTCATTGTTTGAGGGAATCATTTAGAGTTTAAGAGACTTTCTATGTTTAAAACATATACCTAAAAATGATTGGCCTCAAAGTTGCAATTATTTGCATTATTTTTGTAAGCATGATGTGGAAAAATAAAGCTTTGTGTCTAAAATAAATGCATCCAACTTATATTTGGTACAAATGCCACAGATGGAATCTTGTGGGTTAAAAATTGGTGTGCTACTTAACTATTTGTTGCTGCTTTAAGGAGGCCAAATTCGGCAAATATAAAGGTTATGAAGAGAGGTGGTGGGGATAGACAAACAAGATTATCAGACACTATAAAACAAATAGCCTGTGTTGTGTAGAAAGAAGTGCAAATAAGGAAACAATTCATAAACCACTTAGACAAGACTGCTGAATGAATGGCTCCAGCAGCCAAGATTCAGAGAGGAATTTAGTGCAACTGGATCTATACAACACCCATGCATTTGTGGCTCTTGAGAGTCAGGGACTAAGATATATATATATATATTTTTTTTTTTCCTATAGAACATTATTGATAAAGGATCAACAGCAATCTACCAACTCCAGGACCATTTTTGCAAGGTGCAAAGCTTTAACAATCACTCCTAAAGACAATGTTGGAATGTTTACTTGTGTATTTCATTGGGGGGAATGCCCATCTTTTAAATGTTATCAAACTTCTTTTTTGGTAGGTGGTTCCCATGGTCAACAGGTAACTCGTGCAGAGCAAAGAATCCTGTGGTGGCATGTCACTCTTCACTCCTCAAGAGGGTCTTCCTACATTCTGTAGTTCTTGTTTCCTGCACTCCCTCTACTTGCGTTCTTCAAATGTACTTCCTATAAATGAGAGAGAAAAGTGGCATTAATTTGATGACACTTTATGTACCCATTTCTTTCTATCATTGAGGCTTAACCTTTCATATTGTGTGCGTTACCAGTCAAGCTAATAGACAGTCTGAGCCTTGGTTATCCTGAAAAGACCATATATAGGTGGACAGGCCTTTACTATTTTGGGCAAACCTCACTCAGTCTTTTTCTATGTACTGCTGGTGATATGAATACCACAGATTGCTTTATAATCACACACAGATGCATTCTATCCATCTGCCTCAATCACAGATTCATTGACAGAAAGGGGATCCTGAAAAATCCAGCTTTCTGTCCTGTAGATCTTTTCCTAACAACAACAGCAACAACAACAAATCAATCACATTTATCACATATTGGGATCATCCTCTGTTGTTTTGTTGCAGTTTGTTCTGTTTTAATATTTGTAAAAAGGAGATTTTTTTCTTCCTCTAGAGAAAGGTGGAATTTTAGAAGTAGAAGATTGAGAAATTTTATAATTAATTTTGAATCTGTAAAATCACAGACATACTAAGCTTAGCTCAAATCCTAGCTCTTCCAATTTCTAGCTATGTGAACTTGTGCAACTGACAATCTCTTGTTTCTCAGTTTCTTCATCCATAAAATAGAACAATAATAGTATCTGCATCATAGGATTAAAGAGTAAATCCTTATTGTAAAAGCACTCACAATACGCCTGGCACATGGTAAGTACTACAAAAACATTAGCTGTTATTATTATTATTATTTTTTATTTACTCATTTTTATCTTCCTATTATTATCATCTTTATTTAGAAATAACCATTCTAGGACTAGAAATCTTGGGTTCCTTGCTTTGGTGCTACCATCTACTCATCCATAAGCAGTACTATTATATGAGGAATATTGAGTTTTGTTTAGAATATAAGCCACTTGGGAGCAGAGACCTGTCTGTTCACTGTCATAGCCCCAGTATCTAGAACAGTGCCCAGGATACTGCAGGTGGGCGGGAAATATCTGCAGAATGAATTAAATGAATGAATATGAGGGACCCCCTCATGATGTGCAGAATCAAGTCATTATACTTTCCTGTAACTATATTTTATCCTTGAATATATTTGAATAGCAAAGAATTTAGATGAGGAGATTTGAAAAAACAGAGAATGAAATGGCATTTACATGCACAAATTTAAGGTACTTCTTTTCTTGGTTTTACCTTTGCTGGACGGCCCTCTATAGGAGGATATAATGAACAATTATTAGTATAAAATGAAGTTTAAGGAGCCACAATATCCCTTTCCTCTAGAATATGTTTCCATCAAGACCAAAAATAAGACTTCTCACCATGGGGGCTGGAATCTGCAAACTGTTTCTTCTGGCTAAGGTAATGAATGCCCACCCAATCACAACATTTGTTAGGAGCTAAGGCACCTCAGAGGCCACTCAGACCTGAGATCTGGAGAGGGTGAGAGGTTTTAATACTGAGACTGGGGAAAGTCAGCTACCACTCCTTGGAAATAATACCCATTGGCTAAGGACCACAGGGATTTTGGCAATTTTTCTCACACATGTTTTTTAGCTCTACTTGGAACATTAGCGTTATCACCAAGTCTTTCATGAAAGGTCACTAGCACTTTGTGAATTGATGGGCAATATCCTGTACTGACTGAATAGAAGAAAGATGGCATCATTGTGTAAAAACATTTATTAAAATAGCGAGCTCAGTGGCCACTACAAAGAAAGCTGGTGGGAAAAACTTCACATTTGCATAGAATAGCTTGAAATGCCATCTGTTTAAAATCCTGGCATGTTTTCCTCAAATATCATACAAGTCCACTTAGCATGCATTTGTTGTGGTACAAAGCATCTACCATAAAGCTACCAATAAACTTGTGTTTCCAGTCTTATATCTTATGCTGCTTTCTTACAGGAGTTCCCTAGAAAAATGAAGGAAAGACGTATGGGGCCACAGAGTAGCATCACTAATGTTCTCAAACTCTTTGAAACATTCTGTTCAATTCTCAGTCAGCCCTGTTAATACTCTGTGGTTCATCAAAGCCCACATAATAGTAATTATTAAGGATACTGCCAAACTAGTAATCAAATTAACTGAGAGATTGAGAAACACAATAATTTGAATTTTACCTTTATTTCTGTTTAAGAGGCATACCATCTTTTAAAAAAGAAGATTCATAAGAATCTGCAATGCCCAAACTAAGAAAATGCTCAAGAATGAATTGGAAAAGAAAGCCTCATGAAGTGTTTAATCTCCACTCTTCCTCTGAAGTTCAAGTTAATGCCAAATTTCCAGAAGAAAATAGTAAAGTATCTTTTATGCTTCACTCTTCAAATTAATGGTGGCTGTAGCAAAAAGAATTAAAGTTAAATTGGCCATCCATATAGATCTTATTTTTTGTCCCCAACCAAGAGATTCTTTTGCTTTTCCCTCAAAGCAGAAGGTATAAAGTGCAAAGTCTGAGCAGAGGGATCCTCTGGTCTATTTCTTCTGTGTCTGTCTCAGCATCACAGCAAAGCCATGGGCTAAAACTCACTTGAGTAAAGCAGATGCTGTTCCAAGCAGCACGGTTCCCATATACACACGCGTACGGTGGAGGCCATTCAAACCAGCTGGGATGTCGTCTGGTTTGCATTTGGCTCTCTTCCCAGGCTCTCACATGTGACTTCTTTGTTGCAGACAATGACAGTGACAAAAAAAAGCACTCAGGGACTCGGTCTCAGTTGCATCTGTTGCCTTTGCTCATTGTCTTAACTTAATTACACTGGCTACCCTTGACAATGGGTGGCAAGTGGAGGCACGTTAGAAGCAACCATTGCTCGAGCTGGCACCCACCTTCAGTGCACTTCTTGAAGGGTTATGAAACTGTCCCACATTCAGCCAAGCAAAAGCTTTTCACTTCAATAGTTTGTCCAAGACAAATAAACCAGCTGAAACTGTTTCTAGTATACAACTAGACAGATTTTTGAAAGGAAAACAGTAGTGAGTAAATACTGTTTCCTATTGACACCAGGGAAGGTAAGACCATTAAAAAAAAAAGTTTTTCTTTGGGGCCATAGTAAAAGGTATTGTGTTTTTGATCTGAGTTTCAGCTTGACTGTTATTGGCATATATGAATGCCTCTGATTTGTGTATATTGATTTTGTAACCTGAGACTTTACCAAATTCGTTTATCAAATCTAGGAGTTTCTTGGACGAACCCATGGGGTTTTCTAGATATAATATCATATAACGGCAAAGAGCAAGAGTTTGCTCTCATCTGCCCCCACTTGGATGCCCTTAATACCCACTCTTGCCTGATTGCTATAGCTAGGACTTCGAGCACTATGTTGAATAGAAGAGGAGATAGTGGGCATCCTTATCTAGTTCTGGTTCGAAGTGGGAATGGTTTCAATTTTTCCCCATTCAGTATGATATTGGCCATGGGTTTATCACAAATGGATTTGATAATTTTAAGGTATGAGCCACCTATGCCTATTTTTTAAGAGTTTTTATCATAAAGGTGTGTTGGACTTTGTCAAATGCTTTTTTTGCATCTATTGAGAGAATCATATGGTCTTTGTTCTTGTTTTTATTTACGAGGCGAATTGCATTTATAGACTTGCACATGTTGAACCAGCCTTGCATCCCTGGAATAAAGCCCACTTGGTCATGGTGAATTATTTTTTTGATGTGTTGCTGAATTCTATTTGCTAAAATTTTGTTGAGGATTTTTGCATCTATATTCATGAGCGATATTGGTCTGTAATTTTATTTTTTTGTTGCGTCCTTTCCTGGCTTTGGTATCAAGGTGATATTGGCTTCGTAGAATGAGTTAGGAAGGATGCCATCTTTCTCAATGTTGTGGAATAATTTCTGTAGTATAGATATGAGTTCGTCTTTGTATGTTTGGTAAAACTCGGAAATGTAGCCATCTGGTCTGGGACTTTTCCGTTTAGGGAGGTTATTAATTACTGCTCCAATTTCTGAGCTTGAGATTGGTCTATTCAGGAATTCTGTTACCTTCTGGGTGGACTTGGGGAAGTTGTTTATTTCCAGGAATTTGTCCATTTCCTCCTCGTTATGTAGATTTTGGGCATATAGTTTTTTATAGTAATCAAAAATAATGTTTTGAATTTCTGTGGTGTCTGTTGTGACCTCTCCTTTTTCATTTCTTATTGAGTTTATTAGAGTTCTTTCCCTTTGAATTCTTGTCAATCTAGCAAGAAGGCTATCAATTTTGTTTATCTTTTCAAAAAACCAGCTTCTGGTTTTGTTGATCTTCCATATAATTCTCTTGTTCTCAATTTCATTTAGTTCTGCTTTGATCTTAGTTATTTCTTTTCTTCTACTAGGATTGGAATTGGTTTGCTCTTCTTTTTCCAATTCCTTGAGTCTATTCATTAGGTTGTCAGTATCTAAGCTTTCTGTTTTTTGGATGTGAGCGTTTATTGCTATTAGTTTTCCTCTCAAGTATGCTTTTGCTGTATCCCACAGGTTTTGGTAACATGTGTCTCCGTTATCATTTAGTTTGAAGAAACTCTTGATTTCCCTCTGAATTTCCTCCTTGACCCAATAATTCTTCAATAATAGATTGTTAGTTTCCATGACTGTGAAGTGGTGAGTGTTTCTATAGGAATTGAACTCTAATTTTATACCACTATGGTCAGAGAAGACACTCGGTATAATTTCTATTTTTTTGAATTTTTTGAGATCTGAAGGAAGGATTAACCAACTCATTAGAAATTAAGTTTGAGAAGGGTATAATTTGTGATACATGTTATTGCACACTGGGTACATACATAGATATTTAGGAAGCTAGAAGAGGCCCTGAAGAGGCCATTCACATTCTCTCATTGTCTTCTGTCTCTTATCCCAGCTCTGAGCTTTCCTCTAAGCTATCCACAAACTTTTCAATTAAGAAAACAACTGAAGACTAATATTAATAATAGCATAATAACAATCTTGATTAACATTTGCAGAAACTTTACAGTTTACAGAATAATCTCACTGAACTCTCACAACTACCTTGTAAGGTGATGTGACATTATTTATATTAGTCCCATTTATAAGCTGAGGCTCGCTAAGATTCAGTAACATGCCAGATGTTGTATAGGAACAAACTGATAGACCTAAGACTGAAATAACCACAGTTCCCCTTGCTTGAACACTTATTATGTGCTGGGTATTGTATTATGCATGTTAATTGCATATATTTTCTTATTTAGTTATCATAATTCTATCTGAGATGAGTACTGGCATTGTGATCACTGTACCTTTAAGGACTCTGAAGCTTGGCAAGGGTGAACACTGGCCTAATTTCTTACAGTGATGATGTATGTGATAGTGGTTGGGATTTGCACAAGTTCCTTGTGACTCTAGAGCTCCCCAGTTAGCCACTCTGCTATCTTGCCTCCCCAAGAGGTAAAACAATATCTGGTGCCTCAGAGTTCAAATCTCTTTCCAATAGCAATAGTTGATGAACTGCCTGTGATCCCAGGGTGTTAGATGATGCTGGTTTAGAGGGTAAGGCAGTGCCCTGGGGCAGAACACTGTCAACTAGGAGAGTGGCTGCTCTCCCTTACCACAAGTGGGACCTGGGCCCTATTTGTCATGGTTATTTATTGTGGTCTAGTGCACAGTATTCAGTTAGCAAAAGCTAACCCTCTGGATATTATAAACCCTTCTTTTCTCCCTGCCTATCTTTATGAGATTTTGCCTGCGAGATAGAATCTAAAAGAAGGATGATAATATAATAGTTTCTTTAAATTTCAGGGAGGAAGCAATGATGTTTTCAATAGACTACGTTTCCATCTCCACCCACTCCAAACAAGTTAAGTATTGTATGGCATAAAGTCTAAGAAAAGCCTGGCACCCTATAAAAAATACTGGGAAAATATCATCCAGCATGGAATATTAGCAGCCTATTGTACAGCATATATAAAGTACTAACTCAGCATTGACCTTCTCCAAAAAAGGGTAAAATGGGAAAGAAAGAGCAGTGGATGATTGGAGAGATGGTCCAGATATCAGTTCTTTACCTGTTGAAAAGGATGTGCTGTAGCAATTTTGCTGGCTTGGTCTGGGGATATGTGAAATTACAGAGGACAATTTAGATGTCTCAGTATCAACTTGGATATCTCTTTACTTCGGGGAATCACAAGTTCAAATTCCGGGAGAGTTGGGTCAGCCTTTTATCTCTGGGAGCCAAGCAAACTGAGTGTCATGAGATCTATTCAGTGCTTTGGGATGTGACTTTACAACGAAAGGACAAGGTGCACGTTTCAAGAGACCTGTATTCCTTGTTGATGTGGCTGCCTCTTTAAGAAAGGGTGAGAGGAATGTACTTGCTGTACACAATGTTGGTCTGCCCAGCCTCATATTTTTTTCTAGAAACCTCATCTCACCTTTTATGTGGCTATAGGGGGGAATGGCCTTTTTCCCCCAATATGACCCTCTTCTTTGGTGATGGTGGATTGGCCCAGGGCAGGCCCTTCCCACCTACCAATGACTGAATGTGGTGGGGACACCAAGGCACACCTATTCCTGGGAAACACAGGACTCCTTTACTGGCCAGCATTGGCTGAAAGACTCCCTGCTGGCTTTGCTGAACTTTCCTTAGATTGCGTGGCAGTCTAGGATGTGTTCAGCCAATCTTTTCTTCCTCCTTCACTTGAGGTCAGATTCACCTTGTGATCTGAAGATTTACTCAGGGGTCCTCTAACTTCTTTTAGTTCCTTTTACACAGGCATTCCCAGTCATAAAAGCCTTGCTCATTTAGGAGGACCTGGGCTCACACACCTGGTTTAGATCCCAGCTCCTCCACATAGGAGTTGTGTGACCTTTGACAATCACTACTTGTTCTCTCCTCAGTTTCCTCTTTGTAAAATGTAAGGGTCGGGTAAGAGCACCTACCTCCAGTGTTGTTATAACTGAATGTGATAACCCTTACACATTTGCTCAGCATAGGGGATAGTTGTGTGCAATGGAGCCTACTGTTTCAAGGACACTTGATTTACATCCATTATGTGAACTTGAATGTTAGCAACATCAATCTATTCTGGCTTGTGTGCTGTCAGAGGCTACCCTGGGTCTACCTTTGTTAGAGCATTGATGTGTTATAGAGTAAATTCTGCATGTTTCTCTCTCCACTGAAAGGTAAGCTACTTGAGGATAGGTAGTATATTTCCTTCACCTCTTTATCTTTCCCAGACCTAAGCACAGTGCTTTGAGCAAAGTGGCAAACCAAGAAATGTTTCTTAAATTGATTTAGATTTCCTGCAGGAGGGATGGAATAGTGTTCAGGTCAACAGCAAGCATTGCATGGCTACTTACTTCCTACTGTGTTCTATAAGGACAAATTAGCACAGAGCCTCCAGTCTCAGAACTTACAAGTGACAGGTTGTGGTACAGTAGATATCAACTAAGAAATGAAGGAGATAGTGTAGTGTGTGGTTGACACACTGGAGTCCATCTTAGGTTTAGGTTCTGATTTGGTCGCTTGTTATAGCAAGACTTTGGGAAGACATTTAGCCATACTCAGCATGAGTTTTCCTATCTGTACAATAGGGGTAATTATAGTACTCCCCCTATGGGGTTATAGTGAAGATCAAATGGGGTGATTTGCTATAGGCCTTACCACAAGGCATGTGCCTAATCAATATCAGCTATTATTATTATTATCATAATTATTTTTAAATAGTTACTATTTCCAAAGCACTTTCCATGTTAGGGTGCTTCTGCCCTTTCTCTCACTGAATGTGGGGAAAGAGTAGCTACCACCCGGGTTTCAGAGCTAGGATTGCAGACTTATAACTCTTTATTCTAGTGACTGATGCAGCACTAGGAATGCTCAAGAATCAGGAAACTTGTATGTGTCCCATCATTATTCCAAGATCATCCTGATTTAGCAACTTTCTTACTCTTCAAAGGACACACCTGACCCTATCTCAAATATTTCTGCCTGTGATATAAGAAATCTCTACCAAAATGGTTTAAATGCTTGGAAAAAAAAGAAAAGAAAAGAAAAGAAAATGTCAAAGGGTACTTTCTAGTGCTGGCAAAAGTATTCATGTTGCCATTAATAGTCTTGAAAGATGTAAAATACTTCAGAGTTCAGGGCTGCTTAGGCTGTTGATTTTATGGGCAGCTTGTTCAGTTAGCTGTTTGTGTTTGTGTTACATTTTTAAATTTAAAAATGTTTAAGCACACTATCTTTATTAGAGGGAATTGATTTTGGAATTGCTGAAAGATTCAAATGCTGTGGTATTTAAAAAAGTGAAACATCAGATTCTAGCAATTTTACTGATATGTGCTAAAGATTCAGCACATTCTTACCTAAAAACTGGATTTGATTATTCTTTTTCTCTTAAGCCTCCAAAATGCCATTGTTTCATCTGATGTACAAGTTAACCTAGAGTTATTTAAACTAGTGTATGCAGTAATTTATATTACAGTGTCCTTGGGAGATATGAGGCCCCGGGTTTTTACCTTTTGGTGTCATTTCAGTGCAATAGTGATGAGTTCAGAGGGTTAGTAGGAAAGGGTGTTGCCCTTTTCCACTCATTCCTTGTATGTGTGACAAATCTGGGCAGAACATTTAAATGCTGTGTTCTGAATTTTCCTCCTCACTGAATTGAGAGAAATTTTGGAAGTTTGGAAGGCTTTCCTGAACTTTTAGGATGAACAAAATAACACTATGACAAGTTAAAGTGATTTGCATCTGTTTGAGGTTGATGGGAGCCTTCAGCATATAAAAGTAAACACGAAGAGTTCCAGCCAGAGCTATTCAAATGCAGAAAATGGTGCAAGAACAATTCATGCCTGCATACAGTTTTAAAAAACTCAGATTTGTTGCTTGTGTCACAAGCACCTCTACCTCCATCCTAACATGCTTTTGAAGAAGGAAACAATATTATTTACAGAGAGACAAACCAGAGCATTCAATAGTGACCTGCATCAACCGATACTGATAAAATAACAATAATAATGCTATGCATTTATTGATTCATTTATACTTTTTATTTCTACTACTCTTCTAATGACTCATGAGCTATTCAAGCATGCCATCCACTGGCACCATGACATAAATTCTGCACATTCTCAAGTCTACAATTGTCAACTGAGTAGGAATCTTTACCCAACCCTCAACTTGCCATGGTCTTGCTCCTAGTCTTTTGGAATTGTTGTCTTGCTATATTTGTTATCTAAAACTGTGAAAATAGGACATCATATTTTCCCAGAGGGAAGAGCTAGTTGGTCTTTGATTACTTAACCTCTTGGTGTTGGCTAGACAGAAAGCCCCATGTGAATATTTATACATTTTACACAGAATTTTGTAGAAAGTTTTGCCATGTATCTCAGCTTGGAAGCCTAGAGCATTTGGCCAGTTTGGGTTTGGTGTAAAACTTCTTGGTTTCTCACGGGAACTTTGGAGTGATTTTACCAGAGGCCAGAGTTGCCATTATGCTCTGCTTTTCATAGATTTTGCTCTTAACATCCCATCTTCTTGTGGTAATTATGACTATTCCAAGGAGAACAGTATAACCCATTGCTACCTTTTTTTTTTTTTTTTAACCAGAGTAACAACAATATGTGCCTCCTCAAATAAATATATGTTCTTTTATCTGATCAATGGGAATGAAAGCATATGCCAGAGTGAATAGAGTAAGTTAGAGGTTTATGGTTAAGAAAAGGGAAAGTGGTTAAAGAGGCACTGAATATTTTTTGCCAATAATCCAAGTCTTTAATAGAAGTAGGGGTAGAGGATGATGGAAGGAAGATTGGCTGGATGCACTGACCTTTAGTCATAATGGATCAAGAATTAGATCTGGAAGTTTTAAAAGCTGCAAATTGGTTCTATGGGGAAGTTAGTGGGATCTACAGATGAGAGGGATCTACAGAGTACCTCTCTGTAGATCAGATGGGCAGTGGTTGAAGTCCCTGGCTCCTTAGAAGATACATTAGAAAGAAGACCAACTTCTTTCTGCTCCTTCAATAATGTTTCCTTTATTTCCTGAATAATATTTAATTTAGGACTAGAATCCTGGGGCCTTTGAGAAGATAAAGTATTCCTGCAGCTTTTTTGGAATGATGGTTAGTTTTTACCTGGAAAGAAAAGCCAGGAAACTGTAATTACCTATAATTTTTGAAAATCATTTACCCCAAATCCCTACTGGATGCAACAATCCTAGAACACAAAGCTACACACATGTACACACACACACGTGCATGCACAAAGTAAAAAAGAGAAAATAATCCCCTTCTCCTCAAAACTGTTTGCTGTAGTTAATTACAGATCCTAAATTATTACCAAGGACATTTAGAATTAAAATTAGTTGGCTGTACCTTTAGCATTCTTATTAACATTTCTAACCAGAATACTATAAAACTCTCTATGCATATAAACTTGAAAATGTTGAGGAAATGGACAAATTCTTGGAAACACACAACCTCCCTAGGCTCTATCAGGAAGAAATAGAATTTCTGAACAGGCCAATATCAATTGGAGCAGCAATAAAAAATCTTCCAACAAAAAAATGTCCTGGACCAAATGGTTTCACAGTCAAACTTTACCAGACATACAAAGAACTTGTACCTAAACTGCAGAAATTATTTCATACAGAGAAGAAAGGAATCCTCCCTAACTCGTTCTACAAAGCCAATATCACCTTGATACCAAAGCCAGGAAAGGACACAATAAAAAAAGAAAACTATAGATCAATATCCCTTATGAATATATATGCAAAAATTCCCAATAAAATCCTAGCAAATCAAATTCAGCTGCACATCAAAAAAATAATCCACCATGACCAGGCAGGCTTCATCCCAGAGACACAAGGATGGTTAAACATACACAAATCTGTAAATGTGATTCACCACATAAATAGAAATAAAAACAAAGACCATATGATCTTCTCAATAGATGCATAAAAAGCATTTGACAAAATTCAGGACCCTTTTATAATAAGAACTCTTAACAAAATAGGCACAGATGGAACATACCACAGTATTATAAAAGCCATATACAGCAAATGCACAGCCAACCTCATACTGAACTGGGAAAAACTGAGAGCATTCTTCCTTAGAACTGGAACCAGACAAGGTTGTCCACTGTCATCACTTCTATTCACTGTAGTGCTAGAAGTCCTAGCCAGAGTAATCAGGCAAGAGAAGGAAGTCAAGGGTATCCAAATGGGTAAAGAAGAGGTCAAATAATTGCTCTTTGCTGAATGACATGGTCTTATATCTAGAAAACCCCAAAGATTCTGCCAAGAGACTCCTGGAATTGATATGTAAATTCAGCGAAGTCTCAGGTTATAAAATCAATGTACACAACAACAGTGAAGCTGAGAATCAAATCAAAGACTCAATACCTTTCACAATAGCAACAAAGAAAATAAAAAAAATACCTAGGAATATATTTAACCAAGGAGGTGAAAGACCTCTACAGGGAGAACTAGGAAACACTAAGGAAATCACAGAGGATGTAAACAAATGGAAAAACATATCATGCTTATAGATTGGCAGAATCAACACTGTTAAAATGTCTATACTACCCAAAGTGATTTACAG
>VBSM01003169.1:20748562-20768646 GCA_008086735.1 Cheirogaleus medius
TTTTTTTTTTTTTTTTTAGCGGAGACAGGGTCTCACTATGTTGACCAGGATGGTCTCAAACTTCTGGCCCTCAAGCAATCCTCCTGCTTCAGCCTCCCAAAGTGCTTAGTTCCTCTTAAAAGAAGTTTATGATTGGGTATAATTATAGTTTACCCAAACGTTTCCATAGGATATGAATTTTTAATTATTATTCTAAACCGTGATCCCATGAAGAGTCCTCTGGGTTTGCAGGATTCTCTAAGGTGATGGTTGCAGTAGATACTTGTCTGTGCCTGAGGCTGGTCCCAAAGCATGGACTTCTTAGCAGGAGAACTTGGCATTGCATGAATAAGGTGGTGGCCACATGAGCTCAGGCACCAGCCTGGTTTTTGTCTTCTCTGATAAGCCAAGATCTACTTTGCAATCACAGCAACAGTAGCTTAGTTCGCACCTGGGGCTTTGGCATGCTTCCAATTGGACTTTTCCCTTCTGGATTGAGCCTTGGGAATCTCCATCACATTTAAGTGATTCTGGGTTTTCAGTAAACATGGAGGAAGGGTGATCTTGGAGTAGAAAGCATGGCAGGGGCACAAATGACCAGAAGAAAAGGAGGTTCATGTATACTATGGCATCCTTAAAGCAGGCTACTTGGGTGAAATACTTCACCTCTTAATTTAATCATCTTCTTACTCCCAAGTGTCATCATTTGCTTGGTTGAGCACTTCTATCTTGGACTTTCTCTCTCAGCTCTTATAATTCGTAATTTGGAGGATGCTGAGACTTTTTGCTTTATTATCTATGAACACCCTAATTCTACTGATTAAACCAGGGGAACAGAAGGAGAAGATCTGTAAGACCTGAATTCTGTGATTCTACTTAGCTTTTCTTCACCCTTGGGGAAATCCAGCACTTTTATTTTCATTCACTCCCTTCCTTCAGGTGGAAAAAGATTAGTGGGAGACTTCACGTGACCATTTCTGCCCCCTATTTTCCTTTTGGAATTCTTTCTTAGTTGACTCACATTGATTGTGTGCTGTTTTCTTCTGGCCAGAAGGAAAGCAGTTTAGAACCCAATCATGTCTTTATCCATTTCTGGATCTCTTATCTTTAAAATGAAGAGATTGAACCAAATGTTTTCTGAGGCCTCTTTCAGTTCTAACATAACATGGTCCTAGGGTTTTCATGGAGCAGAAATTCATGGGATTTTAGATGTAAAAATCTAGATTTATGTGTGAGGGGTGGCGTAGGGAAGAGTTTTCTAGGAGATCTAAAAAAGGCAGTAGTGAGACATCAGAAGTGTTTTGTTAAGGGATGAATTTTGTCTCCCTCCCCCCAATTTCAAATGTTGAAGTTTTAACCTCCAGTACCTCAAAATATCATATTTGGAGATGGCATCTTTACAGAGGTAATTAAGTTAAAATGAAGTGAATAGGGTGGGCCCTAATCCAATCTGACTGGTGTCCTTATATAATACAAAGAGGATATTTGGACACAGATATGCATGGAAGGAAGACACCTAAAGACACAAGGAGAAGAGGAAGGAGCCCATTTATAAGCCAAGGAGAGAGGCCTGGGATAGGCCTCCCTCTCTAAGGCCCTCAGAAGGGCTGATACCTTGACTTTGGGCTTTCAACCTCCAGAAAGGTGAGAAAATAAATTTCTGTGGTTTACACTTTCCAGTCTGTGGTGCTTTGTTATGGCAGCATAAGCAAACTAATATCTCTTTTATATCTGCTTCCAAAGTGCAAAAAAAAAAAAAAAAAAAAAGTTCAGCAATTTCTCTTAAAGTTACCTCATAAGCCACACAGGCCTTTTAGGCAAATACTCGATGCCCTTTGGCATGAACCCTGGACTTGACTAAGAAATGCAGCCTCCAGTGATAGCAGGAAATGGAATCTGGGAACTTGTATGACACAATTCAGTCTTGCTGAGAATTTTGGGCTAATATTTAACTCTGAATATATATTGACATAGGCAATTCTTCTATAACAGATTAATACAAAATTTAAAAATGCATATAAAAGTCTTGATTTTTCTCTAAATGTCTAAATTATTTCACTCTTTTTAATTGGTTTTTTGGGGGTGGGGAATAGTATGTCTTATTTACTGCTTCTTTAATTTTTTTTTATTTTCATTCTTGCCAATGTCTTTCTTTGGGCTTTCTTGGGCATTACATTTTTCTTTTACATTTTCTCCACATTTCTTAGCCACATTCCTATAACAGGTTACTTCTATTTCCATCACATCTTCGTCTAGCTCCAGCAGGACTCTATCACATTTCCTGCTTTTCTTTTGTGCTCTCTGTTCCTCTCTCATCATCCTTGCCTCTGTCTGCTTAGTTCTCCTCTCCTCCATTTTTCTTTTTTGCATCTGTGTTCAGCATTTCTAGTTCTAGTCTCCCTCCTCTGCTCTTTCTTCTTTGCTCTGATCTGCTGACTTGCTTGTGTCCCCTCCTTCTGTTCCCTTCCTGGGTGTTTCTTTGGCACAACTATCCTTCTCCTCTTAGACTTCATGTTCTTGTTGGTAGATGGGGGATGGTACTGTAAACATCACAAAATAATCACATTGAGAACAGGCAGCTCCTGCAGTGTCCCTGAAGACAGAGCCTTTGGGTGAGCCCAGAATGCCTGGCCCCATGTGATGCAGGAGACAGCATTGGTGCTGGAGAGGGCTCTATATCTTCGTCACAAGAGTCATCACTGTAGAACCTTGGTACTCCTGACACCTGCCCCTTCCCCAGCAAAAAAACTGAGAGGCACTGGGACTCCTGAAAAAAGAAAGAATGAACCTGCCTTCACCTCCCTCAAGCATATGTTCCTACCAAGTTTCTTCTGTGGTCTTTGCTCCCTGACTCACCATTGGCTACTGTGTTCTGTGTGCACTGGGTCCTGCCCAGTCCCTTTCCTTTCCTAGGGGTGGCACCCTGGGTCACATCTCTGCTAAGCTTTCACAGTCCTCCTCCAGCCTCAGTTGCAGTTTAGGACCAGGAAGCAGCAAAGGTGTCATTCTGAACTTGGTCTCTCATCTAGTACCCTCTGCACAATGTTAGCTCCAAAGATTAAAACCACACATTGGCATTTATTCTTCAACAGAGTCCCCAAGAAGACTTAAATGAGAGCTTTTTCTTTCCTTACTTATCTTTCTCACTTTCTTTTTCCTCCTTCACTATTTCCTTAGTTCTCTTTCTTTTTACTTAATGACTAAAATTTTAGTTAATCCTTTATATTCATTTGTTCATTCATTCAACAAAAATCTATGAAGTAACTAAATGTGCACCAGATGTTTTATATACTTCTGATGGCACAGATGGTACCTCTAAGGTTTGTTTATGGTCCAGCTCTTAGCAAAAGATGCCTGAAAATTTTGATCACTAGAAATTTCTAGGCATTCTTGCGGCCAAACAGAAATTTCTATTTTTCATTTTTTTCTTTAATTATGCTTGCACTGAATGTGAATTTTGAATAATTTCCATTAGAGCCCTTTTTATTCTTTGCACAATTGCAGAATCCCACAACTTGAAAGGTTACATGCTCTGTTATTAATTACAATTTTGACAGACATTACCATTGGTCCAGCAGTTACTTTGTGCAGGCATGTGAAAAGTTATCTTAAAGTATGTGCATTAATGTTCTTAATTTTGGAAACAACCTAATGTGGTAGATATTGCCATTATCCCAATTTTACTGATGAAACTGAGGCTTGGGTAGGTTATACTATTTGGCCAAGGGCTTTCAGCTGGTGAGTGGGGAAGCTAGGACTTCAGTTTTGCCTGATACCTAAGCCCATGTTTATATAGTCACTGTTTTCCACAGTCTTCCAATCCTCAGATAATCCAGAGTAGTAGAAGGGGAAATTTGCAATGCAGAGTGACCAAAGAGATGGGCTTTGAATCCATCCCTTTGGTGAGAATGGAGCTTTTCTGCCCTGTAAGCCAGGAGGCTATGGGGTAGGATTTCTGTTTGTCCCACCAACATGTATAAGACAGAGATCACTTGAAGATGGCCAGATCCCTCCCAGGTGAGCTTACCTTCTGGGTCTTGGGCATATCGGTGTGGCGCTGGGCACGGACAGAACGGGCTGACTTGGCAGGCTTGAGGGGTGCACAATACATCTCCAGCCTCCTCAGATCACAGCTCCGGAAGCAGCACTCATCCACGATGCCTGTCTGAGGTGCCCTCCGACTGCTGGAGCCGTACCCTGTGGGCTTGTCTGTACAAAGCAAGCAGAGTGGCCTCATGTTATGGGAGGAATCTGCTATCTTCAGTCTTCCACCCAGCTCCTGATGCCTCTCTTTTCCCCACATCTAGTCAACCTACACATTCTCCAATGTCTCAACCTATACTTGAAGTTTCCCCAGTAATTCCTGATCCCATAGATCCTTCTGGATTCCAGTATGTCTTCTGGAGTCTGTGCCATGCTTGTTAGCACTAACTCACTCACCACACTATTTGTGTTAATTCTCTCTAAGTTTTCAGCAACCTGCTGTCAAGGATCTTGTCTGTGCAATTCTAGTCTTTCATAATATATTGGCCTACTTAGGAGGATGCTAGTAATATTAATTAAAAGAAGATAATGTACTGTTTCCTTAATCTCTTTAGCAAAGCTGCATAGTTTTTATAAGCAGGACAGTTCATATGTTTGCTTTTTTGCTTGACTGCAAAGTGAGGTTGAGCAACAAAAAGGTTTAAGTCTGGAAAGGGCTCCTCATTGTACTGATGTGAAAACTAAGGCTTGGGGTTGGGAATGACTTGCTCAAAGTCATTTTTGCAGCAAGTTGTGGAGTCAAGATTCAAACTCAGATCTACTTGCTACAAAGCCCAAGTGCCTCACTGAGCACAGGATACCTGTCAAATGACCCCTGAACAAGTCACTTAAGCTTTCTGGGCCTCAGTTTGCCCATTTGTATAAGGAAGTTAATAATATCTTCCTTGTAAGAATTGTTTGAGGATTAAATGAGATAATGTATGATTAATGCTCGGCATAGCCCTAAATAAATATTGGTTTGCTTCCTCTGAGTACCCTTTCCAGGGACTTATATGATCTATAGAGAAGCGGTGTCACTATTGACTGCACGTAGAAGCCTTGGAACTTGAAACTGATAACAATGCCAATGTGATAGGACTCCCTCTCCCATCAACACAAGAGACCAGAACAATCAAGTCAGTTTTTTATAGAATAACTACCAAACTGAGACAATGAACTAAATGTCTACCTTTCATGTGATTCTGATTGCCTAGAGGGAACACCCTGAAGAACATTTCTTTTGATATTTACAAATCAATCAGACCTCTTTACCTTGGCAAGTGGGTTTTGTTTTAGTTTGATTTTGTTTTGGTTTGGGTTGGGCACCCTTTTCCTGGCTCTAGAATTAAAAGAGAGGACAAAACAAGCTTATATGGAACTTAACATGTACCTGAGTTATTTGTAAACTTTTTGTCATAGTAGACCTTTTGTTAAACCAAATCTTACATATGCACCAGTGCATGAAACAGCCAAAGTGAATTTGCTCCGGCTCAGGCAAGGGCAGAAGGCCTGGATGTTGGCCTTCTCATGTCTTCCCTTATCTCTTTTGGAAGGTGGGGGGCCTGGGTCTTCTCCACTGGCATCCAGGCTTTGTGGAGGAAAATTTGAAAACCACTGATCCAGAAGAATCCAATTAATCAATCTGACACATATTCAATCTTAATGCCTGACAGAAGAAAGCATTACATTTTAAATAAAAACTCACGTTTGCATAATAATGACACCATACTTGAGGATGGGGTTTTGAAAGTCAAAATCCTCAAGTATTTTGAACTCTTTCACTGGGGGAGATCAGGCCCATGGTAATGGCCTGCTACCAAACTAGCTTGGCCGCCTCACTGCTGGAAGGGCCAACCGTTCATGGCATCCTCTAAGAGCCCAAATGTTTTCCTGATGCTTGGCACAGGAGCCTGGTGGCTGCCTCCTCCTGTAACGCAGGTTTATTGTCATTCTTAGGGCAGCTGGAGGTAGTAACTCCGACAGGGTTCATTTGTGGTCTCTCTGGGCGGGGTCTGCTTCTCTCTCTCTCTCTCTCTCTCTCTCTCTCTCTCTCTCAGCAAACCCTGTGGGCCCCTTATGGATGCGAGGCTTGGGAGGGACCCGGCCCTGGTGAGCCAAGACTCAGCTGGTCCCCTGAGCAATGTAAACAATGTTTTTTGTTTTTTTGTTTTTATAATCTTTCCTGGAACTATAAATTAGAGGAAAGACACAAATGGGCTTACATGGTTCTTTGTAATCCACAAAGGACTTCTACATACTTTTTGCTAAGTGACTAGCCAGTAAAGTGTAGCTGATACCCTTTGTTTTTTCTCCTGGGGTGGGAAGGAAGGAGAAGGTGACTTGGCCTGTTTTGTGATAACTGTCCCTATAGTCCACCATAGGTAATGATTGTTTTCTGTTGAAACTATAAATTTCTTAATGGGATGTAATGGGATTCATGTGTTGATTGTGAAATAGTAATTTGATGTCTGGGGGTAGGCTCGTAGGAGTTGTTCCAGAAACTTTCAAACTTAGCTAACTCAGAAACAACCGATTTCAAAATTCATGCTTATTGATTGAAGACGGAAAGGGGTAGGCTTTGGGATTCCAGAACCTATTAAGCATTTCCATTTTAAGCACTTCTATCTTAATCCTGCTTCTGAGATCCCATAGGTGCCGGAGCTTCTTGCCTGCTACAGGAGGCAGACACCAACTTTCATCTTGAGATGGCAAAGTACATTTCTACAAATTTCATATTCCCTTCTTGGTGACTGTCAACAGCCATGAAACTCACCACAGGTTTATTTCCTCTTTTAAAATAGAAAGTAATCATCATCACAGCAAAAAATAACAGCACACACCAGGCATCTGTTTTATCATCTCTCTTAAATAAACTCACAGTTGAACATGGCTCTGTCTATAAAATAGTTATGCTTTTTAGTCTATAGACTGATGGATTTAGGAACAGAGAATTTTAGGACATTTCTGTAATGTTCCATAAAGAAAGTTTATCTTATATCTGTATCTATTTCTTTGAAAGTGTAGTATACAGACTTAGATTTTACCTTAGACATAACTGCCAGTTATCTCTAGCTACCACAATCATGGAGAGATGTTTTCCTTGTCTAAAAATGGACTCATTATACTTAATTGGGAATATATGAATATAACAAGTGTTTACCTCTTGCCCTTTGAAGTTTAATTCATCCTTTGAAGTGTCCTGTAAGGCTTGAGTTCTGGTTCTGCATCAAGATATTTAACAATCATCATTTCTCAGCAATTGAGAGACCACAGTTGAGGGTCAAAGTTTTGTCCTTTATCTTCCAATACTATATATATTGTTTCTTTTTCCAGAACCACAGTAAAGGTATTTGCTTCTTTTACTAAGAGTCTAAAGCTAGAAGCCTGATACTATGTGATTGATTAGAAAGGCAATAAAAGAATTTGTTCCAGTATTTGAGATTTTCTTATTTGAGAAAAAAATAGGTATTTTTAATGACCTCTAAATTATAGTTTGTATCATTTTGACTAATTTTCAAATGAGATGGGACAAATTGTTCCATCCTTGCCTTTAGAAACTCCTCATTAGGCACTGTGTAATTCTGCTCCAGTGGGCAGAATCAGAATTGGTGGGTGACTAGAAAACAAATATTGGCTTAATATAAGAAGATATTTTAAACATTTTGAGCATACAGGTGTTAAAGACTTCCTTGAAAAGTAATGAACTTCCCATTGCTGGAAGCAGTTAAGTGAAGACTGTCTGAACACCTGTCAGAGATCCTGGGAGCAGATTCCAGTATTACACACAGAGGATGACCACTATGGTCATTTCTATTCTAAAGATTCTATGACAAATGAAGAGATGGAAGAGTAAATTCTGGGCCAAATATTCAGTATGGTTGGAAGCTTACATTGTCTTCAAGAAAGAGGTTAAAATATTTTCTAACTTAAAAGGTAAAAGTTTTTTTATTTATCATTTGAGTTCCCCCAGATGCTCAAAACATTTTTTATTATCCTTACTCAATGCTACAAAAAAAAAAAAGATGAGTGACTGGGATAGTCCCTTCTACAATGAGGTACCATCCCAGAGTTGTTGTATTGGCATTATAAAGTGTCTGTGTATTCACTCAACTGTTAGAGTGAAAAGGAATGTGTAACATTCCACAGAATTTTTCTTGCTGACAAAGTCTTGACCTTGAAAATTTATATATTTATATATTTATTTTGTCAGTAGTTTTGCTTCAGAGGTTTCACAGCTTGTGGACCAAAGATTTCTTACCAGACAAGTTGTCCACCACCAAACCTAGACTTTGACTCCCCTATGAGTAGACATAATGTTTAGTCACAATGCAATGCTGTGTCTTGAAAATTGGCCAACAGAATTCCAATGGTTAAACAGCTGGCTTCTATAATAACAGCACTTCCCTTTAAATAATGCATGGTCAGTGGAGTAATTCAATAATCTTCAGGGCAAACTTGCTAGTTACAAGGGTTTTGGGCAGAACTGTGGCATCATCAAAACCACACCAATTAGCTGAGTCTCACATTTTGTCATGGATGCAAGCAACTCGCTCCCCTACATCTCTGAAGGGAAATGTGTAATGCTGAGATTTAACTGGGGTCATCACTTCTAGAACAAAAATCTCTGGCCATTCATCACTGGTAAAAATGG
The DNA here is from genome assembly GCA_008086735.1 of Cheirogaleus medius. Classification (NCBI taxonomy): domain Eukaryota; kingdom Metazoa; phylum Chordata; class Mammalia; order Primates; family Cheirogaleidae; genus Cheirogaleus; species Cheirogaleus medius. The sequence continues at coordinate 20,757,216 of VBSM01003169.1, forward strand.
TACCACCTCTACTGGTGCTGCATAAGCTTATGTTTCTTATGGGTTTCTGGATATGCAGCTGTGATACTATACTTGACTACTCAACTTTAATTTCCTTTGAAACTTTCCTTCTTGCTTACTGAGAATAACATAGTTAAAAGCCCTACTTTAACATTTTAACTCTATCATTGAAAAGGGGAGACACTGATTTGAAGAATCAGTGTTCAAATAATAAAGAATGCAATACATCTAGTTCTGAAGACATATACGTGTTACCTTTTGGGTTCTGAGGAATAAAACTATTCCCTAGATATTTGCTAGCAGTAAGAAGCTTTGAAATGAATATTTATTTTCAAAAGCAGGAAAAAAAGGTAAGACAATTCAAGTTGGATTTTCAGGGCTATTTCTAGAAAAATTTCAGTTAGATTATTAGCAAATAAGAAACTACTCTGCACTTAACTTTGATTGATTTGATTAACTAAAGATTGATTATACAACTAAATATCTTCATTTCTTAGTATTCTGCCAGTTATCTGAAGAAGCCAGAAAATTAGTTTTTATACCTATTATTTATTTCAGACCTCTAGACACATTGAAAATTTGGCATAACTTAGTATGGTTATTTTCTTATGGCAATATTGCTCTGTGGGCCACCTTATCTAATATAAATTCCTTTAGCTGACATAATTTTGTATGGGATACTAGTAGGAAAATTGTGTAAGATGTGAATAATCTTAAAGTAGTCTTTAAGCATTTTGATTGCTGTTTTCATTTGTGGAAAAGGGAAAATCACTTCCCAATCTTTCTTACACGTTTGATGGCGTTATAAGGAAAACTGGACTCCTTTTTATAAATTCCTAGTATAAAGAAAATTGTGGTAAGACTATTACCCAGACCCCAAATGTAATACATTGAATGGTTGATATTTCCTGAATTCATAGGATTTGCATTTAATTTAAATCCTTTTGAGAGTCAGTATTTTACCTTTTAAAAATTTTCTATAGAAATCACACTTGAATTAATGCAATTATTGAGTAGTCATATGCTTAGTAAAGATATGGAAGAAAGCTTTTACTACTGTCAACTGGCCACATATTTATGCATTTGGAATAACATAAGTATGTACACACACATACTCAAACACATATTGGGGAATTAAGTGAATTATTGTTAGTATCAAAGCTGATGTCAAACATTTTGAAATTAGGATTGTTTTTAAAAGTTTTTCTAAAATATCTATCTATGTACAGCCTGCCTTATACTTTGCTAGTGGACCCTGTACATTTCTGTGGAAGGATATTTCCACGTAAGATTGACCTTTGGCATTTGTAAAAGTGAACACTGAGAAAATGTTCTCTTTTCTATGAACTGCATGTCATAAGCTTTTCGTGAAAACCTATCAAATTTAGGCATTGATTTCACTTTTGGCCTGTGTTAATTTTTAATTGCCAGTGTTTTCTGGTCTCACTACCTCTCAATTGAACGAGGTCATCTTTTCTAGGAATCATGGCCCTGTATGACCTGCCCCCACCCTAACCACATAGCAACTCTTTCTCAGCTACTAAATTTCCATAACGCAAAAGACCAAAGTCTTCCCATTACCCAATCAAGCCAATGTGTGTGTATCTCTGTGTCTAAAATGATTGAAGCAGAGGGTTCTATGGGGCTTCCTCTTTCTTGAGAACGTCCCTTCTTTTGGAAGCCTAACTCAAAAGCAGGTGTGAATAGAGTGCTATTCAGTCCACCTTGGTTTCCATGGCCAGGCAGCTAAAGTGCAAGGCCTACATGCAGTAACAACTAGAGATTCAAAGCAGAAACATTACTGTTTTAGGACTCTTTGGAGAAATGGACCGACAGAGTGGGAAGCAACGTGATGTATTACTTTAGCTTGATACAATGCCCTGGAGGATGAGCATCTTGCCAGGACAGCACAATTTACTAGCTTAGGTCTGATTCCAGGGCTTGGAGGAGATAGATGTAGCCAAAAAATTATACTTTGGCTAGAGAAATGCTTTGCTGGACAGAAATGTTGTCCTAAGGGAATGGTTTGGTTTATCAACGTCTAAGGTGAAAGATAATTAAATGCCAAGAGGTCATTTTTATGATGTTTGAATTATTTCAGTAGGGCCTGCTATATAAGTTAGCTACCATTTCCTAGTTATATAGTTTTTATTATTCAGAACATATTGCAAGCTTTGAGTATGATCTGCCTGTGACATCTGTTATACCAATGACAGAGGCATTATGTGGAGTGATAAAAAGCACAGGTTTTGGAGTCAGACAGGTCTGGATTCTGCCACTTATCACTGTTAACCTTTGGTTTGGCAAACTACCAAATCTTCTAAGACTCAGACCCTTATATGTAACATGGATGTACTAAGAGTACCTACCAAGACTGGCATGAAGATTAAGTGAGAATGTATGTAAACTATTGTGTATACTATCTGGTGTGTGGTAAACTATATAAATGTTGGCTATTATTGTTGTTATTATTATGGAGTTGAGTTGGTTAATATAGCTAGCTGGGCAGGTATCCTTTTCCTCTTTCACTCTTAAAAATGCATCCTTTAGAAAGTTTGGTTGAAACAGATGGCCTTTCTAGATAGAGGAGGACTGTGATCCATTAAAATAAATGAATAACTGCTCCCTTGAAAGGATATCCAAACTTTAATGTTGTATAGACTATTGTAAAAACTATATATTGTATAGTTTTAATCTAGAATATACATTCTATTAGAGTGGATCCTCCAAGTCAAATAAGGCAAAGTCATATAGGCTTATCACAACACCTTGCTACCTGTGATTTATCTCAAATAATCCACGGTTAAAGTCATTGGCTTTTCAGTGTTAGTATTCACCCATCTTATTTCAAAACAATGCTGCAAGGCATGTGATGAGTGTGGTGAAATACATGATCAGAAGTGTTTTCCCAATCACTTTCAACTACTGCATGTATTTCTCTCCTCTCTCTCTACTTCATGCTTCATCTCTTTTCACTTTTTTTCCTCTTTCCTGTCCTCTCCTGCTATCGTCAGCCATTGCTATTCTTTTTACTCACTGCTGAACTTTAGGACAAAAGCCCATGCCATTGTAGAGTTTGTGGTAGGCAAGGAATTAGTTTACTTCTCTCCCAGTAATGACTGAAAACTAGGGCTCCCTCTCCTGTCACCCATGCTTTGGGAACAAGCAGTCACCAAGTATATGATGTCGCCAGGCCCACTTAATCACTACTCCATCTTGGACCCAAGCCTGAATGAAATGAAAACAGACAACAAGAGAAAGAATAAGAAGGGATGTTGAGGAATCACACACATGGGCCTTGGTTATCTCATTTTTTTTTTTTTTTTTGAGAAAGGCTGTGACGAAAATTGAAAGCTGAGTCTGGCTCCAACCTGGAGATTGTAGCCATGCCACCAGTATTATCTCTCATACTTACACTGTTATTGTTAGTTCACTCTTTCAGATGTGGGAAGAGAGGCCTTGTAGGCAAAACATAAGGCATTAGTGAATAGAGGGTAACGCCCCTCTTTCTGGTGCCACAGAAAGATGAGTCAGCCAAAGGGGTATTAAAACACATTCTCTTTATTTTTCGTTTCACTCTAAAGTCTATCATTTCTCTTTTCTTTGCAACTTGGCACCTGCCCTGCATTTTCAGGGGCCCTACTCCCTGTCAGTCTCCTCATGCAGGCCTCTGTTTGTGGTGCCTGGGGCACATCTGGACATTGTCCCAGGGGTGGGAGTGACACGGTCAGGATGGCAGGTGAAGGGGTGACGGCTGCCAGGGAAGGCTGGCGTGTCTGGAGGGAGAGTGTTGGGAGGTGGAGGCCCCAGGAAGAGAGGCATCGGGCGTGCATCAGGAAGTACACTGCTGGGAGGCAGCCTCCGTGGCAGCAGAGACAGCCCTTGGCACTATCGCAGAGAAGGAAGCAGCCAGAGTCAGCGACAGATTGAACACAGGGAGAGAGGGAAGCAGGGAGGGAGGGCGGGAGGAGTTACATGATATAAATAACTGCATGGTGTACACTTGAGTGCCATTTGGGTTGTGTGTGATATCCCTTTCATGCTGGTGTGTCAACAGTGTTGTTCTTGGATAGAGAGGTCCTGGGGAGTGTTTCTATAGCACCTAACACAGTGCCATATGCAGAGAGGGAATCAAAAGCAGGCAATATGGTATGTTGAAAACAACACTGGATTCTAGCCCCGGATCCTCTGTGGACTCACAAGTCACCCAAACTCCCTGAGATTCAGTTTTCTCATGTAGACAACCAAAGTACTGGATAAATATCTAGCACTCCTTCTACAAATATGTCTCTAAATATTATCTGGATGGTCACACTACTCACTTTCTAATCAATAATGTATATACATGGCACATCAGTGCTTCTCCCTGATAACAGGGAAATAAAGTAGCAAAGAGAAGTTTGATGAGAGAACCGGGAGTTTCTTCTTTGTCAGGTTTAATTCTTCACTAATTTCCTTGGTGTCTGTCAATGGTATATCAATCCTCTGTGTGATATCCTCTTCCTTTCAGGTGGACAGATTCATGGTTTCCCTGGAAATGTACAACTACAACTACTGTTTATCTCATCTCTGATAATGTGAATGAACTTCCAGACAGGCCACCATCTATGCCATTGGAACCCAACACCTGCCCAGAGGATAAAATCAGAAGGTAAAGATTTTAAACATGGTTTTTCAAATGCCACTCCCTTTGTAAATAAAATAAACTACAGCTAGGCTAAGGTTACCAAAATTTTAAAGTGTGCACAAAGAGTGCTCAGGCAAGTTGTAGTAGTATTCATCGAAACATCAAGCAAGTATGCAGACTGAGGCTGAATGGTCCATTTAGAGTGTGTTTATATTATTTTGGGAAATTTCAGATAAAATCTGGACTAATGAAGACCATTCCATTATTTTTTTCCTTTCTGTGAAATCTTACTGCTATAATTTTTCTTCCATTTTCTTTTAACATTTGATTGCTTAAACATGATCAAGAGACTTTAAATGCTTCCCTCCAATTATCATATTTTAGAATTTCATATATCTTCAGATATTATAGAAAATTCAAGGTCAACTAAAGAGGTTTCCTAGTAATCTTCTGGCAATCATTGAGCCTTTAGCTTCTAGCCATTGCACTCCTCCCAGTGCCTTTCCTCTTGCAAATTATTTTTTTTGAACTGAAGAATTGAACTATGAATAAGGAGAAAGGGAGAGAGAGAAGTGTGGTAAAGTTACAGCTTGTCTCCAAGCTAAATCATGTTCTCATCTTTATTTCATCTGGGACCAACATTATGCCTACATTCCCAAACCTCATTAAATGCTTTTGAGCAAATATAATGTCCATCAAGAAAAATCTCTGATTCTCTTATTTATTTTACTAAATTAAGCAAAGGAAAACATTTTCAGTTTGTGATATTGGCCATAGAAATCACACTCTTTCATTTTCATTTTTTTCTTACATACTGAGACATACTGCAAATGGCCACATCACTCTGCTTTGGGACCTACTCTGAGGCAATGGACTCTTGGCCCTCTGGCCACTCACTTCTGTGAATTTCCTTTCTGAGAACTAGAGACTATTGCCCCAGAAGTCGTTTTCCAATTTATCACAGAACCTATCCATGGTTGCTGAATTAGTTGGCCTCATTGAGACAAGCAATGTGAGGTCTAATGTGACACACAGCTGGGGAGGCTCTTTTGGTGCAGGGACACTGGGCCAGGATGACTGCTTGTGGGCCATGTTATTTCCCCTGACACTTGCCTTCTGTCTGCTCTCTTTGGCTCAGATCTGAGTTTGAGAAAGCTGTGTGAAGCATAGCTTATGCTAACACTTAGGCATAATTAGCCCTCCCCAGCTGTAGCAGAAGTGAGGGCCTGAGTTCAGGGGCTAAATGCTTTTTACTAGTATACAGTTTTTCATCAGGGCAGCCTCCATTCTCTCATCCCAGCCTTCTGGCCAATACCTGCTTCATTGTAACCCCACATGAAGCTTTTCACCCTTGGGCAAAAGGAGACTATCAAATCCATTGATCTCTTGATGGGCATGGTTTCCCTAATCTCCACTATGTCAACTAGATGCATATTTGTATTAAAAAACTACATTTAAGAACATTTCGGTTGATGGAAGAAATGACCCTCAAGACCTTGCAGCAGCTTCCATGTAATAGGGATGGGAGGAGAGTAGCAAAGTTTTTAACTGTGAGTAGTAGGAGTTCTGATAAGAGAATGTGAAAGAGCTGCTCACATATTCATTCAAGCCATTGAAGATGACTTAAAGAAGAGAATTTTAGGAAAAAAGGGGGATGTTGGTTCAGGAACATTTTAATCTACTTCTAAAGACTTGCTAATTTGTTTTTCTTTCAAGCAACTTCTCCTTATTCTTCTCATCCTTCTTCACTCTGGTTCAAGAAGATACTCTGGTAAAGGTCACTAGTAAAATCCTAGTCCCCTCATATCTTCTTGTTGAACAAGTGCTCTCATGGTCCACAGAGATCTGCCTTTGGCAGGCATTTTTCTCAGTTGGAATATGAAACATCATACATTCCTTGCATTTTTCTGAACATCTGTGCCTTCTTCTGCCACATCTTTTTTCCTGGTACTCAATAGGCCATAAATCACCCTGCACTTCTCTTTCTAGGTTGTTGATGTCTTAATACTCACCTTTCAAACCAAATTTCTCTGTCGACTCTGACTGTGGCTCTTGGCTTTCCACCCTTCTCATCTCCCCTATCGGGGTTAGTCAACTCTGGCATCACCAGCAGGGTCTCTTTCTTTTATCTTTCTATCTGGCCTGAACTTTGCATTTCTGTAAATGTCAAGAGTTACTATGCAAACCATGCTACCTGGCTTGCAGCTTAGTTGAGCTCCCCAACATGATTTAAACACAGTAGTGCAGATAGTGCCCCCATACAAACAAGAACACTTGAGAAGATGCAAACCTAGAGGATACTGATTAGCTAGTGAGAGAGAAGGCACTATAATAAGACCCAAAGATATAATCAAATGAAGTTGGAAACTATTCCATAAACACAAGCTTCTCTTTGACATTTAGAGAAATTGAGGCCTTTGCAGTAACACACTATCAGTGGTTTCCCCTTATTGAGTGCTTTCTATTAAGCTAGAATAGTAAATATTACTTTTCATATGTTATCTCATTTATATTCTCATAGCCTCTCCATGGAGCAGGCATTATTGCTATATCCATTTTACATATTAGGAAGCTGAGGTTTGGCAAGATTATGTAACTTGACCTAAATCATATATATTTCTAGTAAGTTGCAGAGTCAGGTCACCTTAACTGGGGAAAACTTAAAAGTGGGAGAATTCTTTGGTGATGAAAAACTGTGAAGTTGATACCATTACTGGGATTCTTGAGGGCACATGATGCTAATATCTCATGAAAAATATGGGTGAGGTCATCTAAGTCAGCCCACCAATCCCAGGGTGAGCACATGCAGGACACAGAGTTTTATCCTAGGTATTCTGGAGAATGCCAGAAGGAATGCCATGCATGGCTTTTGCCCTTGAGAAAGAAGTCTGTGCACTTCTGCAGTTTAATGCAGAATGTCCATGGCTGGATATTGGCTGCTCACATCTCACCCAGTACACTGTGACTGGGAAGAGTCACAGAAATGTTTCAGATGGGGTATCCACTCTGTTACATAGCTAGATCATCCTGTTTCCAATCCCCTTTAATTGCACAAAGTTATAACAACTTTAGCATACAGTGAAATAGAAAAGTTTTACCCATAATCTTGATATCCCAACAAATTACATACATTATCTTCATTTTTGAATTTTTTTCTAGTTCTCATCCAGATGCATGCATTATTCCAACATGGCTATTGTCACAGCCTAAATTTAATGTAGTACTATATTTTTTTCCACTTAACATTATATTGCAAGCTTTTCCCATATTGCAACATAGTATTCATAATTATAATTTTAAAGTTGCAGAACATTTTATTGAGTAGATTTGACATCCTTCGTTTCTTTAATCATTTTCCTATTACTAGACATGTGGGCTATTTACAGTTTTATCATTATTTAAACTATCACAGCAATAAGTGTCTTTGTACACATAACATTCTACTCATAGATCATTTATAAGAATAAATTCCCAGGAATGGAATTACAGAGTCAAAGGGTATTATCAGACAATCCTATTTTGATGAAAGCCTACAATTTTGCATAAAGACCAAAAGGAATTTAATCAACAAAGCAGCGAATTATATCCAGCTTTTTCTCCCAGGATTAGAAAAGAGACAGCCAAGGTGGAGCACAAACAGGAATCTTACCTGCATTCCGTGAATTAGAATAAACGAACCAATTTCTGTTTTCAATTACTAGTGCAGTTTCCTTTGAAGGAAACATGAGGTGTAACCAAGACTTGAGCTTGGCATCCAAAGGTTTTCTAAGTAGAAGAAAAACCAAGGAAAATGAAATTGATGACAAGAGACCCTGGTTCTCAACTTTCAAATCACCAAGTACCTATGAGGTTTCTTCTCTAAGTTGGGGATAGGGGAGGTTCAAGGAACACAGCTGCCAAGACAACACCACACCCCAGAGTATGGGGTGGGAGAGTTTGTATAGTAAATAACAAAGGCTCTGCTCCCATGTTCCTTCTGAACCCAAGTCCTCTCTGAAGAACCTGGCTCCTGCCCAATCTGGTGTCACTCAACCATCTTTTGGGGCATGATATTCTGGACAACCTGCCTTCCATCCATCCCAAAATCTGGCCAACCACATCTGTTCTCCTTTTACTACGTTATTCCTCTCCTGCTTATGATCACACATGTTTATTGAGCAACTACTATATTCTAGATGCTGTTCTCAGTACTGGGGATAAGAAGTCAACAAAATGGACACAAATAGGACAACAGGTCACCATCCCTTTAGAACCCTGATTACTGTGACAACCTTAAAGGAAACTATAGGGCAAAGGTGCTAGACTCAATAGTTCAATGACAATTGCTCAGAGAAATTGTTAAAGTCTCAGTCTAGTAAGAAAAAGTTCCTTCAGGCCCTGGGTGAAAATTCTTGTCTGACTACTTTATTCCCATTAACCTCTCTGAATGTGTACAATGATTATTTTGTGCATTGTAAGTTAGCACTTAACTATATAATAGCCCTTTATTTTCTGTTTTGTGAAGAGCACCACATTTTTCCAACTTAGTTTTAAGCATCTTGAAGGCAGAAACTGCTTCTATGTCTAGGAGCACAGCACTTAGGCACCTCACAAATGCTCACTGATTAGTGGATCGACAAGTTGGGTGCACAAACAATACTCAGAGAGAAGCAAAATGAAGAAATTTGTACATTGAAAAGAAGAAATCTACTGTCAGGACCAGCCTCTGTGTCTCCATTTCCTCTCTTGTTATTAATAAAAAGGAGTGATAATAGTATTTATCTCTGTAGGGTTGTTGTGAGTTAAGACACAGGAAGAGCTTGGAACAGGGTGTGGCACAGAACAAACACTCCCAAAATGTCATCTAACATCACTCTCCTCAGCATCACCATTATGAACTGATTGTGAGGTTGTGTGGTGAAGTGGTTAGAACACTGGCTCTGGAGCCCCTTTGCCTGAGTTTAGATGCTGGCTTCACTATTTCTAATCATGTGACTGTGGGTAAGCTACTTAACCTCTCGGGTCTCATCTGAAAAGGGGCAATATCCACCTCACAAGGTGCTTATGATGAATGCATGAGTAAACACTTACCAAATGTTAGTTAAATTACTCAGCAAAGAGTCATCAGATGGCCATTATCTGCCTGGACTTGGTGCTCAGAATACAGAAGAGGGTAAAGGAAACAGTCTCCCCCGAGGAAGGCTGCAGTTCATGATGCATCTCAGCATTAACGATCCATTCAGCTAACTCCAGAGAGTGCCTGGCAGTTCATAAATCACTTTCACACACACTCTGTGCTTCAGCCATTTCAGCAACCTTATGAAGCAGATGGAATTATCCCCATTACATAGATGAGAAAACCGACAGTGACTTATGAATCCGGAAGTTCCTTTGATTTCAAATGGCAAGACTTCTTCATCCATATGCCTGTCCTCAAGCCTCATGAAAGGATGAATTTTAGGTTTATGTCTGTGGGGATTCCCAAAGCAGTCAGCGCCCAACATGATCAACACACCATGGGGTGGGTGAATACACAGTGACACATATCAGTGGTTTTCAAGCTTCAGCCTGCATCAACATTACCTGGAGGGCTTGTTAAAATGCAGATCGACGGGCCCCACCCTTAGAGTTGCTGTTTCAATAGGTCTGGGGTGGTACCTGGGAATCTGCATTTTCAGTGAATTCTCAGATGGTGGCAATGCCTCTGTGCGATATCAACTTCTAATATGTGCATATGTGATCAAGTCCTAGAGCACTAGAGAGAAGGGAAGAGCTAATAAAGACTGCAGTCCTGGGAAAGGCCTCTTACACCTTAAAAACTCCAGAAAGTCTTTATATCTCTTGTGATAATTGCCTAATAAAGGTATCCATATGTTAGTCTGGTAGCAGAACCAGTTTTATTGCAAAACAGAAAGAAGAAAATCATAACCCTCCAAAGTAAGACATTAAACTGAAACAAAAAACACATGTTGACCTTTTTCCCTTCCCTGTATTTTTTATTTGCCAGTCTGTGTCATTCTGAATTCCAGCTAGCACCTGAGGACAACAAGCCAGGTCTCAGGGAAGGAAATTAGAGCCTTAACAAATTCCCCAGCCAAATGGAAAGCTACAAATACAGGGACGTCCTCTGATATTGAAAGCTGCCCTTTTCTAAGTACCAAGTTCAATTTATTTTTAAGCTTTCAAAATACTCAGGTGGGTATTCAAGCCAATCTACTCAGTTCTAAAACTTAGCTCAGAAGACAGACTTTCCAGGGACCCAAATCTACCTTTTCTATGACTTCACCTTTATAACCTCCTAGGGTAATGCAGGGGAAGCCAATAAAGGTGAGGTGGGTTTTGGGCACACCTTCAGGATCACAATGTCAAAATATCCTTTCATGGATCCTTCAAAACTCATGGTAAAGGAGAGCAAAAGGGAAACACACCACCAGTGACTGCCTGTAGAACCAAGGTGGTTATACAAACCAGAGGACATTCAATTTACAAGAAGAAAAAGTACATTTTTATTTGTTGGTCAGGCTACATATAAACAGCAAAATTTCTCAAGCAAGTGTCAGGATTGATCTCACTGAGAAAACAGGGTTAATTAATCTAATTGACTCCATATAGAAGTGACAGGAAGAGGGCGAATGACACTATTTCTTTTATGAGCCTTTCTTATGAGAGTGTGTGTGAAGCTTTCACAGCTTTAAATCAAAAGTGCCCTGCAGGCAGGAAATCCATATTGGGAGAACTGGGAGGGAAGTCGAGGGCCACTGCTGGCTTGGCAATTATGACCTTCTTCCAGGTCCTTGTTCCATTTCCCTTTAAAGAAGAAGTTGG
>VBSM01003169.1:20768746-20790378 GCA_008086735.1 Cheirogaleus medius
TCAGGCTGGTTTCGAACTCCTGACCTTGAGCGATACACCCGCCTCGGCCTCCCACCACTCCCGGCCAAGAAGTTGGGTTTTTTTTAATGACTCTCTTTCTAGTTACTTCCTTCCCACTGCTTTGCTAGGTCATTTCAGCACATGCCTTCTTCACAAATGTATTTCTGGAAAAGATCAGAGGAAAAAATGACCTCATTCACTCATTGAGAAGTCAACTGGGTATCCCCAGGGTTGGCTGGTACCTCTGTGTTGAGGGGTCTCCCCAGCCTCCCTAGCTATTTCTCATGCAGCGCCACCTCTGAATCCTCTGGGGAGGAGCCTGCCATAGGCGCAGAAATATGTACTGGACTCCCTGGTGTACTAAGCATTCCACCAAGGCTGAAGGAAGCATGGGAGATGATAGAACACTGGGTCTGGTCCCAAGGAGCCCACAGGCTAATCAAAAACATGGACCTAGAATATCTTTTCATTCTGTTGATTATTTCCTGTGCCGCGCAGAAGCTTTTTAGTTTGATATAATGCCATTTGTCTATTTTTGCTTTTGTTGCTTGTGCTTTTGGGATCTTATCCAAAAAATCCATTGCCCAGATCAATGTCAAAAGACAAATATGGCATGATCTTATGCATATGAGGAATCTAAAGAAGTTGATCTCATAGAAGTAGAGAATAGAATAGTGGTTACCAAAGGCTTGCAGGGAAGCTGAGGCACAGTCAGGACATCTTGCCTTTCCTGCCTTCTTCTTTCCAGTATACCCTGCAGAGACAGCCGCAACTGGCCTGCACATTGGCTGCTTGTGATTTGGAATCACATTCCAAATGCTAAATCCAATGTCAAAAGATACCAAGAATTCAAAATATCTTCTCAGTCCAGTATTTACCAAAGAGTGTTCTTCAAGAGTTCTGTGCAAAAAGCTTAGGAAATAGCTGCTAACATTATCTCATTTTGGAGAGTCTTAACATTCACCAGCCTATACAAGGTTGTGAGAACAGCTTATTCAAGTTCTGCTGTGAAAAAAATCTATCTGATAGTTCTAAAGTCCACTCTCCCCACACATGATAGACCACTGGACTCCTGTTTTCCAGGAATAGACATTAACTTCCTGAGGAACTGGGGCACCTGAATCCTGAAATTCCTTCTGTTTATCACTTCTTTGATTAAAGAACATAAAAGAGTCCTTTGGGAATGTAAATAATTAACTGAGGAACACCGCATTATCAACCACGAACAGAAGCTGGTTATGGGTTGGGAGGAGATGACATAAGAAAATGGGGTTTGCTAAAGGGGATTGGTTCAGAACAACAGAGCTGAGCGAAACTGAAAGGTCTTCGGGGTCTCCTCCTCAGGGAGGCCTCTCCTGTCCACCACATCTAAGGTGACACTACCCTCAGGTCTATCATCCCTATTGTTCTTTCAAAACATTTATCAAGGTCTGACATGGTCCTGTTTATTTATTGATTAACCTGTACTTTGTCTCCCTCCTGCCCCACCCCCAGTGGAATGTGGGATCTATGCAGCCAAGAGTCTTTTATTTCCTCTTCTCTACTATAACCACAACACCTACCATACCTCTGCGTAGAGTAAGTGCTTAAGAAATACATTTTGTATAAATGTATGAACACATTAGTGAATGGAGAGAGAAACTGTGATTTGTTCATTGTTGTATCCCCAGTGCTGTTTATTGGTGCTCAAAAGATATTGAATAAATGCATGGAGAGAGGTGGTCTGTATTGTTTTTCACGCTCAAATCATGCTTGTGGGTATTGGGAGAAATGAGTGATATTCAGGCCCTTCTAAAACTAATATAAATTGAATTTCCTTCCTCAATGACAAATAATAGAATAGAATGTTTTTCGGATTATACTAAGTCAGGAAAAGAAATGTTAGAAGGTAGGATTAGAATTTAGAGACCTTTAGCAATTTAGTAAGGGAGAGTCATTAAAAACTGAAAGATGTTTAAAATAGACAAAAATGGGCTCCATCTGTCTGAGACAAGTACTGTAGCAAAATAGCTGTGGGCCCTGAGTGAGCGAGAAAGTAGTACAACAAATTGTAATATGAGGCGAGTGTATGTAGAGAATTATGAAACAAAAGCCTAGAGAGTAATCTTTCCACAAAACTTGGCATTGCTAAGGTTTTAATTAGAGTGGGAACTCAGATTTCATCCTCCTATTTTAAGACTCATTTGGAGAAGCTGGAAAGGATCCAGCTAGGAGTAAAAAAAAAAAAAAAGAATGATTAACTAGGTGGAAAATGAAGTTAAGATCTAGCTCAAAAAAGAAAAGGCTAAGAAGTGACTTAATCACCAGCACCAGGTATAAGAATGGTTACTATTACACAGAAGATTCTTTCTCATCTCCACAGAGGACTAGACAAAGGAAAACAGGCTTGAGCTACATTTGAAGCATTTCCACTAGAACATCAGAAAGAATGTCTTGATTATAAGGTGGAAACATGCTGACCCAGGGTACTGTGGGAAGCTGAGAAATTGCTACCCTGGAGATCTTTAAACGTAGGATGACAACCATCTGCCTTGGAAGACTTAGATAGAGGCAGGGGACTGGACCTAAGGACCTCTTGGCTTTCCTTCCATCTTTGATTCTGTGTTCAGAATCACGGCCACTAAGCACCCCTATTCTACAGAAATCCTCCGTTCCCGTCATAAGACAGACCCCACACTGTCAAAATCCAAATGGCTTCCCCTGGGAGGAGCTGGATTGTTCTCTTCGGAATGGGAAGGAAACTGATCATGTTGCCTCAGCTGCTTCCCTTCTCCAGCCCCCACAGAGAGAGGCCAACTTTGGTTCTGATGGGCCTCCCCGAATACTGGGATGGGCCCGCTTCTCCACCTTGTGTGGGATTGGAAGATGTGGACCCAGCGGAGACAGCCAATTCCTCCAAGAATTGTGAAATGCCAGAGCTGCAAGACATGTCAGAGCTAATCCAGACCCATCCCCTTGCTATTCAAATGAGGAAACTGGGAATTTATTAGATTAAATGACTCTCTCCAGGTCATGCAGCTGCTTCTTTTTGCATGGGACTAAAATCCAGGCCTCTGGCTCCTTATTCCACACTCTTTCCTTGCTACCTGTATTTATACTTTAGTTAGAAGGAACATTTTTAATGCAAATAGAATGTGTAAAATCATATTGTCAATAGCTAGACTGCAGGTGAAGAAATGAGCTTGAGAGAGCAGAAATTCTAACAGTAGAGAGAGCTTGAGAGAGCAAGGATAGGTCACCCAGACTTTCTAGCAGGTCAGTTTTCCCATATTTAAGTGAGGCATTTGGGCCAGCAACATTTTAAGGCTTATACCAACTGCAGTGTGTTATGATTTTATGATTTGAAATTTTATAATAGTTACAAAAATAATAATGAGTAGAAACTCAGCTGCTGGTCTAAAGGAATGAGTTTTTTGGGAGATTATTTATGATATAAGTGGATGGTGCTCACTCATTTTGAGACCCTAAAATGGCAACTTTCTTTCTTTCTATTTTAAAAAGTAATCTACAAATTTAATATGGGAGAAGGAACATGCTTCATCTATCACCTGTACAAGGAAACTTTCAGGCCTATTCTTCTGCGTTACCCTCTCTCTGAGTTTTGGACTAGCACTCTAATGATCCATGGAAATTATCTTCTGAATGCTCCATTATAATTCAATATCTCTAAAGACAAAGTCAACATCTTTGCCATTGATCAAATTCAATGTCAACCAAAATCAAGTCAACTAAAGTGAAATCCTCCTCTGGACTTGCCCATGTCTGCCCCATTATCTTCTTGCTTACCCAGACTCAAAATCTTACAATCATCTTTGACTACTTTCTACTCCTTTCCCCTCATTATCTGTGAAGGCAATATATTGCATCAAGTCTTTCATTATCATAGGTCTCAGGTCCCCCTCTTACTGCCCATTCGTACTGCTCCTGTAAAATTCCAAGCAGTTATGACTCTCCTGCTTCCAGCTTTTTCCTACTCTTTAGATGAGCTGGAGCAAAGGGGAAAGGTGACAGGGGATGGTGAATGCAGGAATCAAGAGTGACAACTAGGAGCGGACAATTGCTGAGAAGCAGACTATAGAATGGACTAATTTGGGAAAAGCAAGGTGCCTCAAATCTTCAGAGCTCTTGGGCAGAGCATAGACTTCCCATGGAATGTGAAAAGGGGTCACAAGCTACTTTATGAAGATATTGGAGAAAAGTGTGACTCAGGGAGACTAGAAAACCTGGGAACATCTAGTTTATACATACACTATCTCATTTAGTTCTTATGACAATCCTATGAGATGGATGCTGTTATTATCTCCACTTTATAGTTGAAAATATTGAGCCATAGCAAAGTTTATTAATTTGTCTCTAAGTCACCCACCTATTCAGTAGCCAAACCAGGATTCAAACTCAGGACTTTCTGAGCACTAAATTATTCTACTGCACTGCCTCTTAACTTGAGTAGAAACTTCCTGCCTAGACAGAAGTCAATGGGAAGAGCTTAGTGCATCTGTAAGCATCTTCTAAGAGGAACTTGACATGAAACAATGGGAAACAAAGCCCAATACACCTTTTAACCCATTTACTTGATAGGACAAAGTGGATGCCAAAATAGGTACATTTTTCTTTACCTTTCCCCACAGTGACTTCCTGCATTAGTTTGCTTGGCCTGATAAACAGGGTGAAGTGAAAATGTATGCTCTTTGTACTTTAAAAAGCCCACTTCCCAACCCTCATCATTTTAGGCTCCTTTTTGAGCTCTGCTGATCCTAATTGTCATCTCTTATGGTACTGAGAAGTTTATTAATTACTTCTGTCTTGTTTGATACCATCCAACAAAGACAGAAAAGAAAAGGGCAACTGAGGATAAAGACAGTCTCTTGAGCAGCCGCTCATTTGCTCTAATGCATCTGGCTAATGGATAGGGTGTGAAATTGCTCAAGAAATGTGACCGCCAGGAGCTTTGTTAATGTTTTTGTGCCCAACTTGATCTAAAGCTTGGAGCAGAGCCAGTCTTATATGCAGACAGAATGATGATAATAATAAATGTTGACTGAACATATACTGTATGCCAGGCACTGTGCTAGGCACCCTAGTCATCTCATAGCATCCTACAGGAACCTAATGGGGAGGTGTTATTGCTGTTTTTGACAGCGTGGGAAGTGGTTCAGAGATCACACAGCTCATTAAGTGATCATGACAGGACTGGCGTCTGGATCAGGCTGACACCAGACCAGCCTTTGATTTTGCAGTGCCTTGATTTTGGGCACCTAAGTGATAGGATTTAAAGAGCTTGGGGGTGGTCCTTCTGACAGAGATTCCTAGTCATTGTCCAATATCTATCCTCCTTCCCTCTGCAATAACAGAAACCCTAATTTTCAGCTGACTGTATATTCCAGCCTCCCTTACAACTATGTGTGACTTTGTGCTCAAGTTCTAGACAATGGAATCAAAGTGAAAGTGTCACATGACAGTTTCTGTAATCCTTCCTTAAAGGACAATCAGAATGTATCCTTTGCTTTTTTTTTTTTTTAATCTTCCTGTTGGCTGGAGCATGGGTGTAATGTTGAACCTCCAGCAACCATCTTGGGCCATGTGGACAACGGCCACAATGCAAGGATGATAAAACAGAAAATTAGAAAGAGCTGGATCCTTGAGGATTTTGTGGAACAGAGCTGCTCTGGTGCAGCAGATAGTTCAGCAGCCCTGAATTATGTATCTTCGGACTAATACAAGAGAGAGAAATCTATTTCCATTTTATTTAAGCCAATGTAATCCTGGAACTCGGTTACTCACAGAGTATTTTCATGATAACCTCTTCTGGAATGAACAAAGTAACAGGTCACTGTCTGGTTACTGATGCCTCAAATGTCTCCATTACAGATTTGTTCCATTGAATGAGGATATATTTATACAGAGTTTCTGGGAAGGAAGGTAACAGATCCCTGAGAGTGCATGAATAGAGCAGGAGTGGGCACAAAATAGGCAAGCTTGAGGTGCCTAGAATTCTGCAGCACCTATAATTCTGGTGCTGCCATGGCGGGTAAGGGCCCAAGATGGAAGGGGCAGAGTAGAGTTAGGGCCTCCCTGCTCTTAACAGGGAAAAAAAAAGTCCCAATTTATACTTTTTTTTCTGCTTAACAATTTTGTCCAGGGCTGTTCTCTTCTAGGAAATTTACCCCAGATCTGTGATTACACAGAGCAAAGAGTTCAGATTACATCAGTATTGGATTAACGGTGATGATGACACCTTGTATCAGCAATACTAGACTGGAACAGGAGAGTTGGGGACAGACAAATAGAGCATTCTACCAAGCCTGCCTCAACTTCACAGGGGAAAAGGGGACCACACTCCATCAGTAGTCGTTCATTGATTTATTTACTCATAAATTCATTCAACAAGCTTATTTACTGTCTACTATGTGTGAGGCATACTTTTTATGGATTAAATATTAAGGAAATTTAAAGCCATGATGACAAAATTATTTCTCATCTAGATAGTCTTGCAGAAGTAAGCTTCAAGTCAATTTAAAAACAAGCACTTTAAAAAGCAAGTAAAACTATTGGTGATCTGCCATACTTACAGTACTGCTCTAAGTGCTCTGTAATATGTGAACAGAACATGGATGAATAAGACAAAGCTGTGGCTTTCAAGGAGTTTATGATACAGCAGGGAGCTGAGATAACCCATAAGAACTCTAATATAAAGCAGAATAAGGTTAAGTGCCTTAGCAGGTACAAGGTACAAGGAAAGTTCAGAGGAGGAACTCTGCTGAGTCACTGAGGAGTGGCCTCCACTCACGGAAGAGATGACCATCTCACAGATTAGTATGATCCCTTACTGCTACAGTTTTCTGTTTGCAGAACAGGGAGGCAGTAGAATTGGTTTTTTGTCCCCACCCCTGGAGGAATTTCAACACAGGCCTCTGTCAGGATGTCAATGAAGGGACTGCATTCTCAGCAGAGAGGTTTTATGAATTTAAAGGTCTTTTCCAGCCCTATAATTCTGTGGTTCTTCTACCTCTATTCTTGACAGACACTCTTGCCCTATGGATTACCTGGGGTTTCTAAATCTTGTCATGTTATATTAATATTATATCCACTTGGCAGAAATGAAGCACAAATGTGCATAGGTAGAGAGGCCTTGAAGGAACCCAACCTCCAGGGTTCCCCTTTCGTCTCATCTAGTTTAGTATAGAGAGAGGACGGGTCCCCAAGAAGGAAGTGCTCAAGGACATCAAACGTGAGGTCATGAGATGAAGACTTAAAAAGTGTTTTATTAAAGTGATGGATTCTTCTGAACAGAGAAAATCCATCCAGAGTGTATCTGTTTGATTAGGTGTGAATTTTCACATAGTAGATTCTCTAAAGGGGAATCTTTTCCAGAGCTTTTATGCTATTCCTCGGTCACTGTTTCTTTTTCCTTACTAAATTTCATTCTTTCCTCGCCCAGTTCACTCATTTACTGCCCAAAGCTAACGTTCTCCTTACTTTTACACAACTGTCCTAGAAATTACTCTGTGACAATCAGTAAGAGAGTAGCACAAAGAGCAAAGTGAAATATTTTGGATGTGACAGGAACTGTGTTTGTCTTTTGGTGCTGCTTTCTCACTTTTCTTCGTGAAGCCTCTCTTGCTCTGATGGCCCGGGTGGCTTTCTGCCATGAATGGAAACATGGCCACATACAATGCTTAACTTGGAGGCAAAAAGACTCCCGATCACTCTGGAACTAAATTAAACCTGATAAAATGCTGCTCTTCTGGACTTGTCTTCACCCTGCATTTGAAAGCTAAGGCTATGCATCATCTCGTTTGGAGATGGTGGTTATTACTCTCTTTGTATTGGCAAATGCAAATAAAGGAAAGAATTCCCTTTCCTTCTTTCAAATTCATTTGGTACACTTAAACCACTCCTCTTGCTATTTGTAATTTCCTTTTTCTCAGAATCTATAGGTTGTTTGTCAATGCAACGTACTTCCACCTATGCATCTAGTTTTGATTTATTCTTTCCAATTCTAATAAGATTCCAATCATACCTTGGGTGGATTTTCAGAAGAATGGTCTTGGGTCATTTCTCCTAAAGCTCTCTTAATTAGAGTCAGGATTTGGGATCCAGGGATATAGAGTCACAGAGGTTCAGCATTGAAAGAAGCTTTAGAGGATCTTATTATGGGAGGTGAGTCTAATGGTGTCAGTGCACAACAGGGAGAAGGATTTTGGAAAACCAGAAAAGCTACTGGTGAAAAAATAAGCAAATTTCAAAACATATACTCTAATGTTATATCAAGTGAGTCACACAGTATCATATATAGAATTTGATGAATGGTTACCCACACCTAGTCTAGCTTGTTTATTCCCAGAACTCTGCTAGGTAGACCAGTTGGCTCCTGGGTAGGAATTGAGTTCATCAATGAAGTTGTATCAAAACCTGTAACTTCTTTATGCACTTGATCTTCAAAGATCAGAGACCACTGCAATCCCTTCTACAGAGCATTTCAATATATCTCAAACAGATAATGTGAAAACTACTAGATTTTTTCTACCATTCTCTATTTTGTTTGTTTACATAGAGTAGGTAGTGAACGTCCAGAAAGCCAATGCTTCCAGAAGCTTGAGATTAAGGTGCTAGACATAGGCTTGTGGACAGTGAGGCTTTCTTGCCAAAACGAATATAATCCTAGTTGTTATGACAGTGGGTGTGCAACAGTGCATGCTGTAGAGGGTGATAAGAAGAAAACATGAAAAGAAGAAGATGGGAGATTGATGAGAAAAATATTCCAAGATTGGGAAGGAAATAAAGCTTGAAGAACATATGGATTAGTTCTCTCTCGGGTGTTTCCTGTGCACAAGTGCATCTCCTTTCCTTGCTCTTCCTCAGCACTGGCATCTGCCTCTCTCTGGCTAACCTCTAAATATCTAAGGCAGGAACCCTGTCAGTTCTGTTCAGCATCATATCCCTAGCACCTGCTACAGAGCCCATCATATAATAGATGCTCAGTAAATATCTGTGCACTTTCATCACATTTTGGCACATTTGGCACATTTGGCACTTTGCAGATCTATAACACTCAATCTGTGTTAGGGTGCCTGCCAGTTAGATAATTGTAGCCCATTCAACATGCGTGTTTGACATACTTCCAGAAGGCATAGTGCTGTTCTTACTGTAGTTATTGACCCAGTAACTAATTTGGAGATAACTAATAACAAACATTAAAAGTATACTTTTTAAAAAGATAAGGCATTCTTTTCTTTTTAGCTAACCTTACCTATGGGAGAAAGAAGTCTTCTGAGCCAGAAAAGAGTTGGGTGAAAGAAAGAGAGCTTGGGCTGGAATCTGCCAGAGAAATTTGGCCCTTAGAGATATCTAAGGAGTAAAGCAATTTAAGGACATGGGCCCTAAAAAGAGAACAGCACCTGCCTTGCTAAGCACTCTTGTCTGGAAATTGCTGGGTTAGCAACACGTTGCACCCTGTGAAAACTTGTGACTTCAGTGTAAAAAAAAAAGGTTTTAATTAAATTGAGTGTTTTTGCATCTCCCGCAGGGAGTTAGGGTTTGGGGGTAGAGAAGCTGAGAACTTTATTAGGATGAAAGGAGCCTTCTCAGAAGTACTGGAACCCCACAGTTCTTAGCTATCATCCATGTGTGGCCACGTTTGTGCCTTTAGAAGCACTGTTGCCAAAGCAAGGCTAAACCTCGAATGGTGTGCTTGGTCTGTGGCCCGGGATAGTCCACAATGTGCTTTTCCAAACTGTTTTTTGTGGGTTGTAGGTTTTTGGGAGTGGGAGAGTTCCCTTTAAGGCTCAGCATTTCTTAGGTTTGTTTTGTTTTGTTTTGTTTTGAATTTGGAAAGATGATCTTAAAGAGGTGTTGTAGAATTAGGGGACATTTGTTCAGGCCTCAGCCAGTGTCCTCTTGTATTCAGTTCAATTCAGGCAATATTAATTGAGCACTTTCTAAATGCAAATCACTGTCCCAGGTTCTGAGGACAAAAAGAGGGATATGATGTTAATTCTGGACTGAAGAAGTTCCCAGAGGAACACAGACTTTACTATAAGTCAGGTTGGGAAAATTGCTGTATGTACAAATAAAGAGGAGCCTAGAATAGGGAATGATCAATCCTTGCTGATGGAGTTGGAAGAAGCCTTACTAAGGAAGAAAGAGAAGAGCTTGGCTTTAGAGGTCACTCTGCATTTCCATAGCTAGGGACAGGGGATGGAAGAAAAAGCAGAGTAAAAGCTTGCTATAGCCAGTAGGCTGTCAAGGTTATGAGATACCATGGGTGTTTGGGTTGGCTGCCTGAGTTAAAACCCTGGTTTTATTGCATTTAGAAGCTATATGTCATTAGGCACATTATGTATTTCTCTTTGCCTCAGTGGCCTTACTTGTCAATTGAGGATAATGATAGTACCTATTTCACAGCCTTGTCTGAGGATTGAATGAGTTAATATATGTAAGTGCTTAGAATAGTGCCATGCATATAATAAGAGCTTAGAAAGTACTAGTTATTCTTATTCCAGAACATTCCATATAAATCTTGTGCCAATATCTTTTTGGCACAACATATTCCTTACTTTGCTGTTTATGTGCTTTTCTAATCAGTTGGTTTCTCTGACCTAAGTTTCTCCATCTATCAAAAATCCTACCTATTCAAGGCCTACCTTAAACACCACATGTGACTTCCAGACAAACATGAGTAACGCATTGCACTCCACAGACATTATGGAAGCTCCCCTTCTGAAACTTGCCATTAACCAAGGCTACTATCAGCCCTCCAGAGGGACTCATGAGGTCCGGGGAATGACAGGATTTCCCTTCCTTCTCCCTAGAAGGCAGTGAATGCACCAGGGGAAAGGACAAGTTCAGCTTTCTGCTAGTCCTAGATTTCCATGACAGATGATAG
Organism: Cheirogaleus medius; assembly: GCA_008086735.1. NCBI lineage: Eukaryota > Metazoa > Chordata > Mammalia > Primates > Cheirogaleidae > Cheirogaleus > Cheirogaleus medius. Next base: position 20,779,632 of record VBSM01003169.1, read on the forward strand.
CAACACAGAAGGAGCAAGACAAACACTAACATCTGATGGTCACCTGCACGTGCCAATGTTTACTTAACTAAGTCTGAAGGCCATTGCCACCTTTGTGAATAAGCCAGGACTTGACACTCTTTATGAAGCTCCCAAGAACATTATGGGCCAGCCTATATAAGAATGGAAAAGGACCTTATTTCCTCAATTTGGAAAATTGTTCACAGATTGAGCCAGAGAAGTGATCCAAACTGGATGGAAGATTCCCCATCAAAGGGTCAACTGAGTCAGAGGCCAGCATAGGGTATAGAGTCAGGCTGCTGTATAGAAACTCCAAAATTTGATGGGGAATGCAGGGATGAGTGGGAAGAAGCAGCCTTTTCCTGTTTGCTGTTTGCCTATTATTCAGGGAACAAATTGGTGATCTCAGGCTCATGCCTCCACCTGCCACTGTGTTACAGTCCACTGTTAAGGCAGTGCTCGGCACAAAGGTTCAGGGCTGCACACACAAGGACCAGAGCTGCTTTTCCACTTCAGCTCTCTCAAACCTGGAGAATCTTGGCTGGGAGTATGGGGGAAGGGAGGACATGGCCCCAGCCACCCACCATGCCATTCCTGGGTTTTGATTAAAGAGGAAAATATTGGCTCTGACATTCTCGATTTGCAAGATCCAAATGTATTTTGACTTTTTAGAAGAACGAAGGGCTCAGGTTTCACGGGAATGATCCCGCTTAGAACTTCTGACTCAAACTTAAGGCCGTTTGGCTTCTCAGTAGTTGAATGCACAGCAAGTGCAGTTAGCAAAGTGACATTGCTATGGCTGCAAGTTGCACAACAGCATAATGTCAGCCTTCTGATGGAGGCTGGGCTGTTGTGCAATGCCGCTTGGAACAGGAAGGTCACACACAGAAACCTGTCCAATGGTTCTAAGAATTTTATATCTTTATAAATGTTCAACATATTTCTTTATGTGTGAGGACCCAGGCTTTCCAAACCCCTGATTTGTGTTTTTCCAGAAATCTCAGGTCAGGCAGTGAATTTCCAGTTGACAAGTAAAGTTCATTCTAAAATATCTCCCAGTGAACCCAGAATATGGCATTTTGAGTGGAGGAGGAGTTTCCCAGAGGAGTCCCTGTTCACTGCATCTGCCCTCTCCTGCCAGTCACCTACCCTCATCCCCTTCCTTAATGCTGAGTCTAGGGTAGCTGAAATCAAAAGCCCCCAGGAGGCAAGGTGGGTAGACTCAGGCAGGATTTCCCATCCTCTCCTCCTAGCAGGGAAGAGACATGCATTCCAGCGGCACCTGCAGTCCCTCGTCCCAGGATGAACCTAGCAGACAGCGTGGATGGGAAGCTGCCACTTCTCTTCCTGGCTCTGGGAAGAGATGAGTCATGAACACGAGAAGAGGACAAGGAGTTGGCTCACCAGACCTAAAGAGATCTCTCTGGATACTGTTCCCTCCAGAAAGAAAGAAAAATGGCTCCACATCTGACAAGTGTTCAGTAGCAACAGGCTATAGGGTGTGGCTCTTCCCTACTGTTCTTTTCCTTTATCCCTTTGGTTGTTATGCTCAGTGCTAATATATGTTTACCAAGGATCCACATGTGTGTAGTAATTTGGTACAGAATCTCCTTCATGAAAAGGAGAACTTTTTTAAGAGGGCATGGTGGCCCTCTTAGGAGCATCTGAGAAGAAAGTTTTGCCCCCATTTGAATTCCTAACACTGACATTCAATTTATTCAATTTTTTTGACTTAAATAAAGGGGTGTGTGTGTGTGTGTGTGTGTGTGGTCTAATCCAGAGGGTAAGAAGAAATCCTGAGGTGCTGGTGAAGTATGAACAAATGTACTTCAAAGACTAAACTGGATTCTAAACTCAAATGAGAAGAAACTCTTCAATTAGGGAAAATCAGGGAGGAAAAGGTATCAAATCTAACTGTTAGCGTGTAATAATATTTTGTCAGGAGTTTTTCCCTCATTTCTGTTCAACTACAGAGTTTCAGCTAGCATTAATCTTCTAATCAAAAGGGAACAAATCTATTTATAATTGACATAAATGATAGGCCTATTTATAGTTCTCTTTGGTGTTCCATGTTTCTCTGTGGGAGATCTTCCCTGAAACAAAAGCCTACTTTTTGAAAGCAACTGTGTTCCAGGGGCAGCCTTGATCATTTCTGCTGCCTGAGAGATGGATTTAATTAGCCTCTCATCCTGACTCTTGGGATGGCGAAATTTGGAAAGTACTGACCAATAATACAGCAATTCCTACTTTTGCCCTTGTAATTCCAGCCCATAGAAATCATACATGACCCCGAAAGAAATGGCAGTCCCCAAGCGCCACAGGAAGGTGCATGAATGCTGTCCTGGCTAACCCACTTTCAACTTCAAAATGTACTCTGGCCCGGCTCTCTTTCAGTTCCAACGACGCTTTGCTCAAATTATCTCTAGAAACCAGTAGCAGGTCTTGAAGCTCTGAGAATTTCGTGATGATTTCATAGGCATAATTTCATCTGATACTAACAAAAAAACCTTTTTGGTAGGCAGGCAGGGCTAACTGTACAGCGTTTACAAGGAAGAGAATTACTTGAAGGTACCAAGCTTCTAACCAAGCTAATCACCTCTTCAGAACATCTAAGTTTCCTCACCTCATATTCAGAACTCTTTTTGATACCCAATGTTGTCTTTCTGGTAGCAAAATAAATATTATTCGACTGCACTCACAGTTTGATTTCTGCTTAATTCAGAAAAATGTCTGTTTTGAGGAATTCTTATGCTGAAAGTAAAGGAACCAATGGTGCTTGTGTTCTCTGCATTGGATCGTGTCTGGACTAGGGGATACAGAGGATTAGAAGGGAGGGGAACCTCATGACTACAGGTAGAATTTGGATGTGTCATTGAGTCAGAACTTGAGTCAGAAAGATTGGCCTTGTAGGTTCACAAAAGGAGGGATTCTTCATGACTCAAAATCAAGGTAACTTGTTTGTACAGTATTTCCAGCCTCTCTCAGGCTACAGAGCACATACATACCTCCTTCTAGGCAAGGACCCAGGAAAATACAGTGCAGGAAGGTGACAAATTCTATCTTCTAAACATAAGTGGAAGACTTCATAAGACTGTATATATAGAGAGGAGAATGAAAATTCTTGGTATTCATTTGGAATTTTTGTTTTGTTTTTTGAAACAGGGTCCCTCTCTGTTGCTCAGGCTAGAGTGCAGTGGTGTCCTTACAGCTCACTGCAACCTCAACTTCTTGGGCTCAAGAAATCCTCCTGCCTCAGCCTCTGGAGTAGCTGAGACTACAGGTGCGTACCACTATGCTTGGCTAATTTTTTCTTTTGTGTGTGTTTGGTGGGGGGGGGGGCAGGGGCGGGTCTTGCTATGTTTCCCAGGCTGGACTGGAACTCCTGGGCTCAAGCGACCCTCCTGCCTCTGCCTCCCAAAGTGCTAGTATTACAGGCTTGAGCTACCTTGCCCATTCTCATCTGGAAATTCAGTAAAATGTTTTGAGATCTGCCATGTGCAGGAAGAATAGGAAAAAATGAATACCATTTTTATATATTATTATTTACTTTAATGCTATAGATTTATAATGATATTCCTGTATATGGGTAAGGGTTGTTTTCTTAATCAGATTGAAGGTAACCTTAAGGAAGACTTTTACGTTGCTTTTTGGGAACATGCTCATTAATATTAGTCATCTCTGTCTTTCTTGTTTCAGCTTTCTCTTGCTTTCTAGCATTATGCTAGGTACATGGTAGTCCATAAAACATTGCTGAATTTAATTACATTAAAAAAGAGTGACTTTCTTCTTTTTGGCCAATATTGAATAACTGGTCATCCCAATCAAAATTCACTAAGCTGGATCTGTTTCTGGAGTCTGAGATTTGACTCTCTAACCTCTTGACTTGACGGTCCTCCTACAGGGCAAACAGAAATGAAAGCCCCTTTCTAGGTACTCAGAAACCTTAGAAGTTGGCACTTTTGAATGTAGCATGCCGAACTCTTTCTGTTTCATTTTTTTCCATGGTATTTGTGCTCTTTTTGGCATTGGCTCAATCCATTGTTTCAGCTGGGCCCCCAGGAATAGATTGACTTCTGTAATTCTAACACAAGTTGAGCATACTGAAGGATTTGCTGATGCTCCTTACAGTGTTTTAATCTGGAAATCACAGCCAGCTTCCAACAAAAAGGATCATGTTCTGTTTATCTAAATTCCCTCAGTAGTTTTCTTTAGATACAGCATTTCTCACTCCCTCCTTGAAAATGCCTAAAAGTCCATGGAGGTCTCCCGACTCAGCCATGTCTGCATTTCAAATGAGTTACTGCCTTCTTATGGGCACAAGTAACTAATCTAGGCCTGTAGGCTAAAGAAAAATGGATAACTTAATTAATTCCATGCAAACATTGACTGCACTGTGTATGAGGGAGTAAGCGGGATCTTCTAGAGATTAATAGTACATAGCCCTCGCCTTTGAGGAGCTTACAGTTAAGCAGATGGTATAAGACACGAATACACACCCAAAAACACAAAATAAAACAGATTATAAGTGCTGTAAAAGTAGTATTATTGCTTTTCTCTTTCAGAGGAAAGAGAGCTGACATCTGGTAGAAGATTTTACAGAGGAGGTGACATTTGAGAGAAGAACAGGAGGAAAGTCCAGGAAAATAAAACATGCGGTAATAAGTCATCTAGGTTGGATGTTGGAATATGGAGGGGGCATTTGTAAGCTCAGTGAGTAAATTGAATCAGTGTCTCAATGACTAAAGCAAGTCATGTAAGGGAGTGAAGTGGGCCAGTGCAAGTGAATAGGGAGTGGTGGGGGTTTGGGTAAGGCAGAAAGCATGTGTCAATATGAAGGGGAGACTCATTTAGTAAATACTGGCAGATAATTCAGATTTTTGTAAAAACACTGTATTTGCCAAACAAAATAGTTGTGAAGACTGGATACAACTTACGGACTGCCAGTTTGTGACCTCTGTTGTAGGGAAACATTCGGAAACGCAATTGGAAAGTCAGATGGAGGCCTTATATAAAATGCCTCACTGTCAAATTAGGAAGTTTGGACTTAATTTACTTAGCCATGGATGGTCACTGGAAGTTGTTTAGAAAAAGGATAAAGTGATTAACTGTGCTTTAGAAAGATTAATCTCATGGGTGGGATGGCTGGTGTCAAGGAAGAGTGAACACAGAGCGATCATTGAGGAGGCTGTTGCAATAGTTTGGGTGAGTAATGAGGACCTAAATACTGGGACCAGAAGGATCTTCCAGTGAACTGGAAACAGCTGTTGTGGACGTGGTGCAAAGCAAACTATAATGCTACAACTCGCTTTGTCTGAAGAGTTGAGTTTGATGGTCTCCACTGTCCTAGACACTTGAGGTGATTGCATAACCCATCTATTGCATTGGCTGGAAACCTGGCCTTTCCTGCGTCACAGGTCACTGGCCAAAAGCTCCACTTGCTCTTGAGGAAACATCCTTTGATAATGTCTGAATTATTGAATGTTCAGTTTTTCAGATCTGGGTTCTTCCTTCACTAGGAGGACTTGATTGTCTTTTAAATTCTAGCTGAGTTGTACCCTTGCTGTGTTTGAGAAGAGCTATAGGGTTCTATAAAGTTTGTTTCTTATTCATATGAATCAGTCGCAGTTAGCCTGGTGAATGGGTGAAAATGCAAAGGCAATAAATGCATGTTGAATTGAATGATGTATGCTTAATATTCAAAGAAATCTTGCACATCTGGAGCAGGAGTGGCATGGGGCAACGTATGCCGAGGCCAGATGGTATAATGAATAAAGTAAGTCTGCAAGGCAGTGCAGTGAGCCAGAGGGGCACACACCCCACATAAAAGGTTCAGGCCAAAAGCTCCCACCCAGGAATGCATGCTCAGCCATGCTAGATTGCCCATTTTTAAAGAGAAGCTGTTAATCTTTGTTTTTATGTATAATCTCTTGATTTTTTATAATTCTACATTTGAAAGATATATTGGGTGGACCAAACAAAACATGTCTGTGGGCTAGATTCAGGTAGGGTGAGACTGAGGACTAGGTACAGACCCCATTTTGTGACATCTGCTTTAGAATATAGACTCTAAGAGCATAGGGCTGTGCTTGCCTCACTGCTTTCATCATTAGTGTTTGGCTAACCAGAAGGTACTCAGTAGATGGTGTGGACTGCGATACTATTGGGGAGAAATATTTCCATGTGAATGAAGCTTGGGGATTTATGATTGTATTTCATAGGACCTTGCACACTAGAGTGAAACCTTTTTGAAGGCATGACTTCATCTTTCCTTGGGTATTGAGAAGCAGCTGATGATTTTATAATTAAATTGGTTAGTGCTATAATATTACTTCCATGCATTATACTAAAGCACTGAACAAATGTAACAAGAGAAGAATGCTAACAAAGAAACAAAAAATAAGCTCCATATCCAGTCAGATTTCTTAAAGGATTTTAGAGATTTCCATGAACAACGGTAAATGTTTGTTTTGGAAAAGGTCTTAGAGATTATCTTGTCAACATTCATTCAATGAGTAGAGTGCCAAAGAATCAGGGATCTCATTGTATTAAAATAATGTGGATTAACTCTAAACAATTCAAATATATGATTTTAGTCTAAGTCCAATACCACCTTATCCTAGTCAAGAATATAGTCAAGAGGGAGCACGTACTTAAAGTTCAAGAAAATACATGTGAAAAAATGTGAACACTGTATGGATGACATTTTTTTTCCCCCTGTAAAATTTAGGAAAAGAGATCACAATTATGCCATTTCAGAGGTGGAATTTCTTGATTCATTTTAATATCGTTGTTCCAATGGCAACAGGTTTTGAGACCCAGAGGACTAATCATCAAATTTACCAAGTTATTTAGTGGCAGAGTTCTGAGTAAATACAAGATTCTCTAACTCTCCAATCCAAAGCCCTCCCTTTTTATTCTAGCACCATTTGAAGCAACAGAAGTTACAAACTGGCCCTCTCTCACTTTTACCTGTTCTGCGGTGAGACAATGTCCTTCTCAAGAAGCATGTCCTTCATAAGATACATAGACCTTCATTATGGGCTCACGCTGGGGAACTTGAGTTCCAGAATGGGCTCAGTGAAGGCTGGAAGCCAGCTGTGTCTCTTTGAAAAGCAGTTTTCAAGTTTACCCTTCACCTTCCAAAAGGTGACAGAAATATGCTTTTCTCATCTTAAAACCACTTCTCTAAAATCCCAGTGGGGACCCTAATGGAACTAATCAACTTGGACTCACAAGAAATAATATTAGAACCTGGCTGAGCATGACAAAGGCAGCAATCTGATATGAGTAAAACACACATTTGTCCACTCAGTGCAATTATTATTATTATTTTTTTTTAAGCACTCTTGCTTGGCTGTTCTTGAAAAATGTAACTATTGAAAAAGAAACTGGCAAGATCTTAAGGACTGGAGCTCAGTTCCTGGCCCCAGTGATGGGCTTGGAAATTGCAGCCACAGCAATTAGGAGTTCCAATTTCCAGTTCACAGAAGGTCAGGCAATGGGGTTATCCTTGGAGCAGTGCTATAATTCCTCTGAGGAAAGGCTCTACCAACTTGAGGGAATCATAACTTGATACAGGTGAATCAGCACATATATTGTTAATGACCACAAGCAAGTTTGGCCCTAACATCATTTTTCAAATCTTCTATGAGAGTTCAGCTCTGGCTATTTTGTATTCTCTCACTTATCAGATGAGAGCCACCAATTAACAAGTACTTGTTATTTCCTACTATTTTCTAGATCTTGGCTTCTCAAACCCTAATGCACATACTAATCCTCTAAGTGTCTGGTTAAAATGCAAATTTTGGTTTAATTGGTTTGGGATCAGCCCCCCCCCCCCCCCCCCCCCCCCCCCCCCCCCCGCATTTCTAACAAGCTGTCAAGTTGCTTTGAGTAGCAAGGCTCTGGATCTATCTTCACACACTAAGCTGTATTTTTCCTAAGCAACACTGATAGTGCCCCTTAGAACATTGGTTAATCAAACCAAATCTACCCATTATAAACAAGAGAGTGTTTATTGCCACAAAACACTTTCCATAGCCATCAATCAAATCTGGTTTCTTCTAAAAGATAGATTTCTCCGTTCTTTATTATTGCTGTTGTTTGTTATGTGTGAGGAGCATCAAAATCATTTATCTTGATTGAAACCAGTCACTACCGAATAACTTTAAGACACTAGTGGACAGTGTCTACATCAGAACGTACCAGAAGTCTTTCTGTGTCTTCAGCTTTTACATCACGGTGCTTTTGTACAATGTTACTGAATCCTCCCTCTGACTTATCTGGCCAGAGACTTCCATAATTGCATGCAAAGCACTAATAATCTACAGAAAGGCCAGCCAGATTTGTGGCACTAATACCTTTCACAAGTCTTATGATTCATATGACTCAGGGCCCATAGACTGTCTAATTTAAGGGAAGCCTGAAATGATGCCTATTGTATGTGTCTCATTGATCTTCTCAGAATTTATGCCCAAATATCTGTTCCAGACTAGGAGGCAAGAATCAGCAAAAAAAAAAAAAAAAAAAAAAACAAAAAGAAAAAAGAAAAGAAAAGAAAAGAAATCTTTGGGGTGCCAAAAACATCTGTACACCAAATTGAGAGAGTGGAATTATAAGGTGAATGCAATTAACTGGCAGTTGCATCTATGCTGAAAACACAGTCATCCCTTTAATAGGGAACATTTGCTGTGCTTGACAAACTCACAGTGAAACGGTTGGATCCATAGGAAGGAACATGCTGAAAATGGTTTCAATATGATCCTGTTTTTTCACTCAATAGCCATTGATTGAGTGCGTCCAGCCAAAAACAATGAGAAAATGAGCCAACAATAGTTTTACCCTTTGACCATATTAGATATAGTTGCAGCTGAAATTTGTTATATGTCTTAGGAATAACAAAGCATCCATATGGAACATATATTTGGCAGTGTGGCAGCTGATGAAACCAGGAAAAATTAGACAAATTATCAATCGCTCGCTCCCAAATTACCCCAAAAAGAAATTAGATCCATTTTCAGTAGCTTTGCCTTCAAATTTCTTCATTCCATGAGTCACCACTACCTTCTGCCAAACTAAATATGTCTATGAACGGCTGGAAACTTTAATGGAAAGAAACATAAAACTCAAAATACGTAGGAAAATTTAAGCTTCTTCATGGAAGACCTTCATGGAAGACTAGCAAGTCAGGAATGTGTGGAGACAGAGACAACACATAGACAATACCTTTTGTTTTAGGTATCTCCTGAGTTAATAAGCAATACAAAATACATAAACTGGTCAACCAGATGACATGACTTCAAATTAAAATTAGCTCTAAAAATATTAGCACTTTACTTTTCTTTTTAAGCCTCCAATCCATCACACTACTAGGGTTGATGAAGATTCATAGTAGGGTTGATCAGATTTGGGATAAAGAGACTTGATGATGTTGTTAAATGGGTGGTAGAAATTGGGACAAAAAAAGTTTTTATGAATGGTTAAGAGCTTGAATTTTCAATGACTATTCTGATGTGTTATACCAAAAGAATATGTCATAGCAGTTCACTCTGAGTATTATGGACTGTAGTTATGAGGACTATCTTCACGTGAGTTTATCAAGTTTAAGTTTAAAGAATCCAGCTGTGCAAAGAGCTCTGGCCTGAGCATGAGGTGGCTCAATTATAGTCCTGGCTTTCTCACCAGTGTGCTTTGCGACCTCATGTACATCATGTTTTTTTCTGGACCTTTATTCCCTCATCTGGGAAGTGAGAGCACTGGACTAGATTGCTCTATATGGTTCTTCCTAGCTCTCTAATTCTTTGATTCTGCTTTGGCAAATAGAAACCACTTGTAGAGTTCTCTGAGGGCTGCTGCTCCAGCTGTTGCACATACCTCGGGCTGATTCGCTAGGATGTGCCATTTGTTGCATGCCTTCTCTTGCCTACCACTGTTCCTTTTAAATAACTAAGGTAGAATAAGAGAGAGGAATTGAGTAGAAGTTCTCTTCTCAAAACTACTTCCATGGGTGGAACCTATCTGTGAGGATCTAGTAGCTTTTGAAAATTCCCTGTTGACTAGAATTAGCTGACTCTTGAGCTGGGGCTTTTCAGTATGGCAGCAGTGAAGGGGTTCCAAGAGGTGACACCTCGAGTAGACTTGTTAACTCTTTTATTCTATTCCTTTAATCTCAGGTCCACAATGACAGCAATAACAAATTGAAAGTCATGGGATATATTCTGGGGACTGGAAGAAGGAAATAGCTTTGGAATGACTTTTTCAATATCAAATCAAGGAGTTTTATTAAGTACCCCACACTGGATGCTGTGCAGGACAGAAAAAAAAAAACTCTTAAAACTTAGTCTGTGTTGTTCCGAAAGAGCTCAAACTAAAATAGAGAGAATGAAAATTCCCAGTAGCAACAGTAACCAGTATTTGATTGTGTGGTTCAAAAGTGTCATTACCGCATCAAATGTTAGGTCTCTGGGAGCCACTGGATGTGAGGTGCTTGGGATAAGAAGAACCACATGGTCACTGGTGCATATGGTGATGAAACTCACAGTTTTGATTTCATCGAAGCCATGCTCCAACAAAAAAATTCAGTTCTCCTATGTCAGCTTGTGATAAGGAAGCAGTTTAGATGTGCAACTTGAGAGTGCAAAGATACTTTTCTGATTAGTGAGTACATTCCCTCTGCTGAACACTGCTTTTTGAGGCTAAGCAGAAATCACCAATAGCTGACTTGGGAGAACAGAAATCTTTTTTTTTT
>VBSM01003169.1:20790478-20836571 GCA_008086735.1 Cheirogaleus medius
CCTCCCAGAGTGCTAGGATTACAGGCGTGAGCCACCGCGCCCGGCCAGAACAGAAATCTTTTGCCTGTGTGTGATACCTCATTGCCTACCTAACCATCTCATGGGGAACAAACTCTCTACGCAAGCTCAGTGTGGTAAAACGATAGGCTCCATCTCCTTTCCGCTTCTTCCAATGAGAGGAAATAAAAAGTGATACTGAGTGAACATTCCAAAGACCCATTAATTAACTCTTGGGTGGTCTAAATGTGAAGTGATAGGTGAACAGGAGATACCAACATGCTTTTCTTTTTTATTAATAAGGTTGAGAAGTTATACTGCCAAATTATTTTTTATAGATTATAATTATTGCATCAAGTTTGACAGAAGTCAAATCATTGAACTAATTGTAGATCACTGCTAGGGAGATAAGGCAAAAAGCATTCAATTCCACCCATTAACAGTGACACATTTGGATAGCCCTCTCAGTTTCCAAAGCCCTTCTACAGTTGAGCCTCAGAACAGCTCTGAGGGACAATATTTTTATTCCTCTCTTATGATGAGGAATGTAAGGCTCAAGGACACTAAGTGACTTCTCGAAGGTCACAGGGCTGTTCAGTTAGGGGAGCTGGGTGAGGCCCACATGTGGAACTTCTGACTGTTTCTGGGCAATCGAATGACTGTGATAATGCTCAGATAGGAAAGTCATAAGAAAGGAGAAAAATTGTGGCCATTCTCTTTAAATCAGGCTTTTTCACTTGTGAGGAATTGAGAGTTTATTTATTATGTGACTGAGAAGGGAACAGCTACAAATGCTGAGGTCAAAGATGACTGATTTCTTTTTCATTTCCTCCGTGTGGTCGCAAGCACACAGGTCTGCTCTGAACCATTTCTGCCTGCCCTTACTTCTTTTGCTAAAATAAATGAGTTCCACAGCTATAAGGCAAAAGGGAAAGTCTGCAAATGCCTTTTAAATAGCCTATAGGAAGAGCTTTCAATTTTCAGAGAAAGCTTTCAAAACCACAATGACTCTTCCCATTGTTTGCTCTGGGCAATGGACCATAGACTCCTGATTAACCAGTGATTGACCATTGGTGTGTTACTTTCACTCATGGTTTGCCCACCTCTCTGAGTTGCTTCTCTTTAGAGACTTGTCTAGTTCAGTAGTTCTCAACTGGGAGTGATGTTGCTCCCCAGGGGACATTTGGCAATGTCTGGAGACATTTTTGATTGTCATGACTGGGAGGAGGGGCCTACTGGCATCTAATGGGTAGAGGCCAAGTATGTTGCCAGATATCCTATCATGCACAGGACAGCCCCTCCCCCAGGAGAAAATTATCTGGCCTAAAATGTCAACAGTGCTGAGGTCAAAAAACCTTGTTGTCTATGGCACTGCTGGGGAAAATTGAGTGGGGAGTGTGAGAATGCACTAGGATGTAAAAACAGGTCACTTGGTCTCATAAAGCTGTGGGAGGTAGGGTAAGTGAGGAGGGAGAAGAGAAATCTATAGTGTCTTCAAATCCCATTTAATTCACAATTCTAGCTCTTGTGCTCCTTTCCCCAGTTTCACAGATAATCAGGAACTGGCTGCAAGCGGGTTGGCTCAGCACAGACTTTCTAAATCACTTGCATCTGATGAAAGACCTATTTCATCAGGGTAAATGGCATAGAGGTAGTACCATCTTCCCAGCAATACTCACTGAATTGCTTCTATGTCTGACAAATTTTCAAAGTTTAAAAAGGCCCCTCAAACAGCCTTTTAGTACCTCATAAAGACCACAGATGAAAGAAGAAAATCAGAAGAGATTCATAGCGTATTTGCTTGGAAGTCTGCAAAAAAAAAAAATCAGGTGTAAATTTCTTTTGGCCTAGGACCGGCAGAGAAATCTCCGAAAAAAATAAAAAAGCTGATCCAACAACTGGTCAGATTGTTTCAGATTTTCCAGGAGCACAGTTTTGCTAAGTCATTCCAAAGCAGTTCTACCAAAATTGACATTGGAGAGAGTGACCAAAGAATCAGAATAATATAATATACAATAATAGTCTAAATTATGACCTTAAGTGGACTTGGAATGTCCAAAATTCATCTGAAGGCTTTGTGTACCATATGGGAGACAGGCAGGAAATCGGTTTTGTTTTGTGTTTGTTTGTACAAGTTTCTGTAGCAGGTGAACAAAAGTATTAACCTAATCTCAGGTGAGTTTATTGGAATGAAGGAACCATGAAGATCTATGTTCATTTGGTGAACTTGACTGGAGGCTTCTCTTGCTCATTTAATTTACCAGGTAAATTTGAACAGGCATGGTTGGTTGCTGCTAAATGGAGGAATATTGCATTTGGATCAGAAAATAGAATCGACAGTATCTTCTTCTACTTCTGCCACTAATTAGTTATATGACCTTGGACATGTCATTTCTCTCTGGGTTGCAGGCTTAGTGCTTGACTGGATTATTTTTCAAGAGCTTCCAAGCTTGTAGCAATCTTCAATTTTATTTCCTTTGAACAATCAGGGAGTTTTAAGAGGGAGCTGTTAGAGAGATATATACTTAATCAATAATCAGGTTCTTGGGTGTCTTCCCAGGGGTTTCAGCATGGCTTTTTTTTGTTTGTTTTTTTCCTTTAGGCATGGAAACCCTTATCCCTGCAGAATGCCTGAGCATTTAGTGCAAAAGGTTTTAATTTAAAAGAGTGTGTGGTCTCTGCTAGTTGCACAATTTCTCTTTGTGTCTGTGTTGCTGCTGATCAAATATTACAAAGCCATTAATTACCTTAGGACAAATGCAGAGGGCCACCTGCAAATGTTCTGGCCAATTGCATAAAGCAATATGCCAGATGTAAAGTAAGTGAAGGGTTTTTCTTGGTATTTAAGGTTCAGTGCAAAAGTAAGAGGGGCAGCTATGCCAAGAATGAAAAGCCAGAGCTTGCCAAGTGCTTCTTTAAGTGGCTTTAGCCAATGTGAGACTAAACAATGCATTAAATAGGCATACAACTTACTGCAGTTAGGGAATTGCATGTCAAATAACACCTCTTTGCTATGTTTTAAACATGATCTCACATATAGATAAAGACAAACAAAATGCTGTGTTGTCATCTCCTTAGTCCAACAGCTAATAACGCCTGAGGGTTTGATCTTTCCAAGCAACCAAAAGTAATTATTTGGGATGTAAGAGCTCGCTGATGTTTCATGGAGAGGTGTAGAATGGAACTTTGCCAGGGCAGCAGCTCAGGGCAAAAACAATTTTTTGCCACCATGGGTTGTCAAAGATGTCTGGCTGAAGAAAAGAGCAAAGCCTTTGCAGCCCGTTATTGAGAACAAATAGAAATCTCCTTGGGAGAGAACTTGTGTCCATTTCACTGTGTCTGAATCTTTGGTGCAGCCGGTGAAATCAGAAGGAAGGCTGCTAGAGAGATGAGGTGGGCTCTAATGGCAGCCCTGAACAATGCTGGCATGGCACATGGTATCTGGACAAAGTATTAGGAGGCCCATTGAATTTGCAGAATGCCAAAACTCTCTCTTGGATCCAAAATGTATACCCTACAAGCCACTGAAGATAGTGGCATTCCAATATCGATGGTCTTCAAACAAATGGTTGGGTGATAACTGCACAGTGGAAGTCTTGTATGGCTGCTCCCACAGCTCCTTATATGGTTAGGTTGGGGACATTTCTTCCTGCCTGGCTCACTCTCTGGAATTTGGTGTCTTGTGACCACTTTCCCTTTACCACCACTTTCATAGCACCCCAAGAGAAATTCTGGTCCAACTAAACACCCTTTCTTTAGTAGGCCTTTGAGAAAAAAAAACCAATGAAACTAATAGCTGCGAGAAAATAAAGCAGTTGAGGTTTGCTGGCAGAGGAAGAACACTTGAAGTTGGCCAGAGGAGAGGCTCTCCCAGATCATATTGCATATCCTGGTATTCACAGGTGAGCTGCAATATTCTATCTGAGTGAGACCCAAGAATCCAGCCTGTGAATCCTCTTGTACAGCAGCAGCCTCTAATTAAAGATGACTTTCTAGGTGCACCCTCAAGAAATTCTATTAGTATTTCCTCAATTTTTCCAGAAGTAAAATGTAGAGTCATTACATGGATATCCCTGTCATATCTCTTTTCAAGGAAGTGTTCAAAATCAACTGAGTCACCCCAGGATTCCTACTCCTTATCCCTCAGAAGAGAATTGGGATTTTGGAAGCATCTCCCGGTGGTATAACACTTTAGGCCTTTAAACAATGCAAATGACCAAATGAACACACTTCTTGGAGATAAGAGAGCTTGGCTTTGGTTCTGCACTCATCCAGTGAGATAAGTCACAAAATCTCTGTGTCTCACATTCATTTGTCCACTGAAGCAATAATCCTTGCCCACCAAGCCTGGGATAAAGAGACAAAGTGAGAGAGCCAATACAACTGGATTTAGAAAAAGTAAATATACTAGACAAACATAAGACAGTCTTCTTGTTACTGTTACTAATACTACCACCTAATTGTTACTGCTGTTACATAACAGGTTTTATCAGCTGCCTCCAAGGAGAGAACATGAGTGTACAATTAATTGGGCTGTTTAGATACCTCTACCTTTGCAATAGATTCTGTAACTGATCTCAGAAGAGAATAAGTAAGTATAGTAGCTAACAAGTATAAGATGCTTACTATGTGTCAGTCATATTCTAAGTTAATATACTCAAGTATATTAACTAATTTAATCCTTACACCATCTCTATAAGGCAGGCATTCCATTTTATAGATGAGAAAATTGATTAACAAAGAGGTTAAAGAACTTGCTCAAGGCCACCCACCAAGTAAGTTGCAGAGCTGGGGTTCAAACCCTGGAGACTTGGCAATAGAGGCCATGCGCTTTGTCTTGAACCCTTCTCTTTCTTGCTTATAATTCTGCATCAGGGAGGAGATGGTCTTGAAGAGCATTAATGTGTCAGAAAAATGCAAATTATTTTCTAATTTTACACAGAAACCATAATTTTCTTATTGATCCCTTGGTTGCACAGACTGGTCCTCCTGGGCATATTTAAAGAGTAAATGGTAAGCATTTGGAGTCAATATAAAAACTCATTCCATTTTTATTTTTTAACAATATCTGTGGACTATTAGCTTAGTGATACTAATGCTGCCAGGGTCATAAGATCAGACCCCGCATGTACCAATTAGTTTCAAAGAGAAAAGCGTTTCCACAGCTAGTGACTATGCACCTAACTATGACTGACTATCCCACAAACGCATGGCTGGCGGTCTAAGGAGAATCCAGCAGAGGAATGCAAGTGGCATAGCTCAACTCCAGCCCCACTCAAAACAGTGCTAATGGCAGGTAAGGGTGTCTTTGAATGCTCCAAATTGTACACTCTCTTGTTTAATTGGAAAGTCAATATCAATAGGTTGGGGAAAGGCTTTTGGTGAAGGTTTAGAAACCTATATATTCTTATTTGTCTCCTGTAATTTATCCTTCTTTATTTAGGATAGCCAAGAACAAACCTACTCATTTGTCCTCACAGCCAAGACAGTGAGAAAATGTAAAGATGAGAACTGTCAGCTGGCCCTTCCGAGCAAAGAAAAATGGTGGTCTGTTTTCAAGAGGCATGTGCTCCTTTGGCTCCTTTGGTCCAAATGACCTGCATGTATTTGGTCATATTTGAGCTTCTATCCATCCATGAGGGGCTGAAACCCAGCTTAAAACAAAACAAAACAGAGAAGCTGGCTTCTCTTTCTTTCAGTGGGTAGAATCTCCTATCTTTGGGGACTGACAGAAACTATGTAAATAAGATAAAGGAGACTGAATGTTCTTTGGTCACTACTTAAGTCCAAGGTTCTCCTTTCTTCAATAGCACCAAAGCCTTGTTAATTATAACCTAGACTATGAGTCTGTTGAAGTTAGAAGAGGTCATTTGCTTTAACAAAATCCCCTTGTTTTATAGACAAGGACATTTCAGCCCAGGAAGTTTAAATGTCTGTCAAAGTCATACAGCTAATGAATGACAGGTCTGGGAGCAGTTTTCTGAGCATTATATATCAAAGGAAAGAAGCTTAAGTTAATAATAATAACCTAGATTTAGGAAGGTTGCTGCAATCAATAACAATGAAAGTTAATTGCAAAGTTTCACTTAAACTCTTTACAAAACAGCACGTTTTAACACATGAAGAATGCCATTTGTTTATCCAGACCTGTTCTTAATAACTATACATTGGAAGTATGTTTTACAAAAGCTATAAATCTGGAATAGCTGAAAGGGTATCCAACTTTCTTTTCTAATTGATTTACTTCTCCTTTTTCCCAGACCGCCGAGGTAAAGCATATACAGTTTATTTAAGGGACTGTTTATAGACTCTTAAAACTAAAAAAGACCCCAGAAACTTTTTCTTTTGGTTGCTCTTAATTGAAACCATCCAAGATGGTTGGTTGTCTGTCAATTTTTTAAGTATCTCCAAGGAGAGAAATTCCACAAGCCCATAACAGCATGTTAAAATGGTTAATCATCATGGTTGTCAAAAATTATATCTATGGCAAGCTTAACTTCTCCTATTTCACTTGAAGCTCTTTTCCTCTTGCTGTGTTTCATGCAAAATGAGGTTATAATAGCTAGCTTTTTCCCCCGATGTGCTTTCACCTCTATTATGCCACCATTTTTCTCACAGGACAATGAGAGCAGAAGGCTGGTTGATAAACTCTCTTACTCTGATGTACAGGGAAGAATCACTAATTAGCTCTTCACTGGATCTTTTATTTCATAAAATGTCTGAGGAAGCTGCATTAATTATACTTGAACTGTTCCATTTATGCTGGGAAGATATTCACGAAACAGATAACGTAGAAGGTTGCTTCCACTGTGCTCTAGTGGAATTTGGGCTTGAAGGGAAATAGGAGCTCATTTACAACATTGGGTCAAGCTACACAAAATAAACATCACAAAAATTTTCATTTGGAACAGTTCTAATAGGGTTTAAAAAATGTTGTTTGTTAAATATTCTGTATTGACAAAAGAAGAGATAGATAGGGAGGCAATTTTATTTTAGATGTTTGAGAGTCAAACTAAGATCAGAAACCACTTTCCACTACTAACAACAACAACAAAAAATCTATAGTTCCAAAATGAGTTTAAAGAAGCTTAAAATAAAAGGCACAGCCACACTAAATCTTTGAAAATGAGAGTAAAAACAATAATAAGAGACAACTGATAGGGGATAGAGGTGGGGAAGAATGCTTCCCTCTAACAAGTATTTCAAAGACGTTAAATGTTTAGAGCTGACTTCTCCATACACAGCAAATCTTGAGGGACAAAGAAGAAACCCAATAAACTTTGTTGACAACATTAATGCCTATAAGAATAATTTGCTCAGACACAAAACAGATCATCAGTGTAGCTTGGGGATGAAAAAAATGCAGCCTCTAAGTCATTGTTAGTATGTATTATATTTAGTTGAAAATAAGAAAAAGTTTTATCAAATAACTGGGCAAACATGAGGCAAGAAGTATCATCCACAGTACTTGACAACCCTAATTCTTCATGGTTCTTAGTAAGACTAAGATCTCAAATGAATAATTCGGTTCAATTCAATTGGATTCAATTCAATTCAACCTTGTCAGTTCAACAATCAAATATGAGCAGCTACTATATCAACCATTGAGCTAAACACTAGGATTCAATGTAAATAAATATGTCCTTTGGCATCAAGGAGCACATTAAGAGGGATTATTCATGGGAGGGTAGAACCTGGTAACTTGCCACAAATGAAACAATATATTCAGGAAAAGCATAAAGGATATAATCTATTCTCCATGGTTATTTTTCTCTTATGATTCTTGATAATACTTATGTGTATTTTTTTTTAACCACTCAACTCAACTGTGAGCTCCTTGAAGGCAAGGTCAATCTCTCATTCATTTCTAGGTATCCCATTCATGCCTAGTATAGTGTCTTACATATAAAAGATACTCCATCTATGTTATGAAACAAATGAAAATAATTTAAATGGCTTAATTTCTTTTGGGCAAAGAATATTGTCCAGTTGACTAGAAAGTTAACAAGAGTACTTTTGTGCATAAGGGTCTATGTCAGACTTATGATTAACATAGGTCATGGAATTATATTTACTATAAGGCAGAATATATGAAACATACTCTCAATGATAGTACTGAAAATAATATATTATTTACAAAACCATTTTCTGCCTAAAGTCACGCTCTACACATCAAGAGTTGCTATCTATATAACTTTCCACTTTCAAGTTATTAAATGGAATTTTTAAAAATTTGCTAAAATTTTATTGTTGTAGAAACAGAATAAAAGAACCCTTTGAGTGCCTTGAAATTGGTTTCCATCATAGTTGTCCAACACTCTTAAGTGTCTGCATGAACATATGTAAGTATCATACAGCTACTTAGGACCAAATCATTCTTTCTACCTCATTTTTCATCATCTAATGCAAACATCACAGGCATAGAAGGACCCAGTTTCTGTGCACAGTGCACGGAAATCCTGAAGCATGTCATGTTGAGCATCACAATTTAACCTGGCACATTACAGAGGACACTTGTAGGCTTGGCAATTACCTAGTGAACTGGATCAAAGGAAATTGCACAAATGGATTATCAAGACAAAAAAAAAATCCTCTTGGGCATAATAAGTGAGAACCAATTTTTCATTTTTTAAAAAATGTGGATCAGTAGCAGCAAATTATAGAATAATTACAACCCACTGTTGGGTCATGTGGTGTCACACAGTTACTGTCCACAGGAGGTTTTAAAGGTAAAACAAGTCTGCTATTGGAAAAGCACCCACCCAATGTGCTCATTCCTCTGCCTTGCAACAGAGAACTGGATAGAATTGATGTAGTGCCAGAAAAATAAATGAATTTACTCAATTAAAGCACCAGCTGAAAGCAGAGTGGGAATTTGACTATTCAAATAGTAGAAAGCACTTCTGATTCTCTGTCATTAGTGATTTTAAAACTATTTGTTGCCAAATCCACTGTGAGTGCAGGTCACCAGTTCCCCCATCCCCAAACCTCTTCCTTCCCATCTCCCCTACTCGTCTCTATACTGGTATACATGAACCCCCCAACCCCAGTCATACACTAATAGACTCACACACACACACGCACTATCTGCCTAGAGAG
Source organism: Cheirogaleus medius (assembly GCA_008086735.1). NCBI lineage: Eukaryota > Metazoa > Chordata > Mammalia > Primates > Cheirogaleidae > Cheirogaleus > Cheirogaleus medius. Next base: position 20,799,575 of record VBSM01003169.1, read on the forward strand.
AGGCCGACATTTGGGAAGAAGATGAGAGAGACTTCAGATGTGTGAGTCATCACAGGAGCTATTCAGAGCTTAGTGGGTAACTGAGGTAAGCTGTCTACACTTGAGTGATATGAACCTTTAAGAATGATTCATGCTCAGTTTCCTGGAACTCTCTAAAATTCCAAAGAATTATACAGAATGAGCATCTGGCTTTAAATCTTTCACTGTCCTGTAACATACAGTAAGATAAATGCATGTGACATAGATTCTTTAAGTGATCAATTCCCTTAGGTACCATTGATTTTGTTTGTGTTTATTATTTGCAAACCTTGACTTGGCTGTCTACTTCTTATTGACTGTTGACTTTCTAATTACCTGAGACTTATTTATGAGATAAGTGACCGTGCATTTGTCAGAGACCCTTTTCCAGATGGAGATATCACTAGAGAGTCCCAGAGAAGGGCTATGCCAAAAGAGAGCAATAACAACAACAAAAAAATCAAGGTCAATTTGCATAGAGGGCAAATTAGTACAGCATTTCAGTTTGCATTTAGAAAGAGCCTGTGCATTTCCAGACATGTCTTTGAGTGAAGTTCACCTTTTGTCTGTCTGTTCATGGTGATTTCATATTGCATGGGGACATCTGGGATGTATCCCTTTAATTCTTTTCCCGAGCCCACATGACTGAAGAGTCCTTACTATTTTATTCCAAAATATATAGCACTTAAAACTGCCTTATATGTGTTCCATATGTTTACATGTGCACCCATAGGTCTTGAAAACAAAAACCTCAATACCCCAGGGTCATTTTGTCCCATCCTTTCATTGAAAGGAATAGAATAGTGAGGGTAGATCATAATAGTTGAAGGGAGGCTCAGCAGGAAGTAGTTAAAGACAAACTGTTAAGGAGGAAAATTCCATCCTAAATCTGCAAAACCTGCCAAAGCCCCACTGAAACACTATGCTTACTTTAAGGTGAGGAATCTCGGAGGCCTAGGACGGCTGCCAGCCATGGGCAGCCATTCAGTTATTCACACACTCCCTGCGGTTGTAAATCCACAGAGCCATATACTTCAGACTTTAGCAGCGCAGTGAGAGGGAGGGCTACTTACTGAAATAAAAGCCCCTGTCTCCACACACGAACTGAAGAGCATCTACCAGCTCAGCCCCGCAGAGCGTCTCGGGTCCAGCTGCGGCGGAGCTGGTGAAGGTGAGTAAGCACAGGGCCAGGTAGAGGAGATGCGAGGAGGATGTGATGTGCATCTTTACCTGCCGGAGAAACAGAAGAGGGTCAGCTTTCCTCCTTGGTCCTTGCAAGGGGAGAGGGGACGGGATGGGGTGCATTTACTCCCAGTATTCCATGACCGTCATTCACCAGAACTGCCTGGCACAGAAGTGCAACAAAGTGCACGAGAGACCAGTGTGGGTAGCGGACTGAGCATATCTTGGTATCAAACAACCTATGTTTAATCCCCTTGCTGCTGTGGATCCTTGGAGAAATCCTCCCTGAAGCCCTTCTTTATGGGTTCCTATTTCAATTAAGATAAAATATCTAGAAACATTTACTGTGTATATGAAGAATGCCATTGTTACAGCGAGATCCCACACCACTCTGAGATCCAGGTGACACTTTTGAATTATGAAAGGTTAAACTGTGCTCAGTACAGATTTGGGGCCAAATAAGTTTTGTTAATTTAAATTCTCTAAAAACTGGCTATCCACAGATGGCATATGCATTCATTATTGACCAGAATATTAAATTAACCAGAACATCATTTCCTGCCTACTGACTAAAAAGAATTTACTGTGGCCAAACAAAAAGACTTGTTAAAATACTATATACTGTTATAGGGTTTTTCCCCCTTCATTTAAGAGAGAGAGAGAGAGAGAGAGAGAGAGAGAGAGATTGATTGATTTCTTACGTGGGGCATATCAGCAGTTAACACAACCACAAATGGAAGAAAAAAAAAACAGAAACAAGAAAAATGTGAGAATTTAGGAATGAAATTGGCTCATGCTAAGTAGTTACTACTCCTGCATTCTAAAGCCCCTTGCCTCTAATCCAATATCAAATTAACACATATGTGTAGAGTCCCTTCCTTGTACAGGGCACTGGACTTGAAACCTACAAAAGCCTTTTTTTTTTTTTCAATAGTCACAGGAATTCTGACTTCATCTCCTGGACTGGAGGGACTTATGTGTCACTGTATCCATTTTATAGCAGAATATACCGAGGGACCCCTGGTTGGCATGACTTAGTCATGACAGATAGCCAAATGACAGCCTTGCCAAAGCAGGATTCCTGTGGCTCAAGTCGCCGTCCTCACTCTAAGTAGTAGAAACAACGCTATGGTGATCATTAAATTTTTCCATATTGCCACTTGTGGCACAAAGATGTGGTTTCTTCCAGGAATACTCCCAAGGTGAGTAGCTTCACCTCTTTCAGCTGCATCTTTCAACAGCATTGGAAGGGCCACCAGCAGGATGTTAGGTGAGGGACCCTATTAAAAGGGTCATGGAAGTTACACTGGAAGTTATAAAAAGAGGCTCTTTTGAACTTCACAGTAGTGGCAGGTCCATTCAACCTCATTACTTTTGGAGAAACAAACTCAGTTGTTTATTTTCTGACCACCCTCCTTGCCCTCCATGAACTCTCAACTTAATGGTTCTGCATGAGTGGCAGAAGTTTCCTCCATCCTTCTAATTAAGATTTCCAGTTTTGTGTCCAGGTCTTCAGCCCAGCAATTGGGGGGAAAAAGCCCACAGAAAAACCCCAAACCCCTGACTCTCATTAACACAACGTAAATATTTAGTTAATGCTTGTAAAACAGTTGAAGATGAAAAGTGCCCTCTATTTGCAAATCATCATAAATAATGGACATAAAATAGAAGAAGTAAAAGCTCAGCTGAACATTTTTTACATTTTCTCAAGAGGGCCTCTGCATGGAAACCTCCACCCCCACATAGCCAAAGACACAGGGACTGCTAGCAGCAAGTTATCATCCAGTCCTCATTTTTCTTAGTTAAAGAAGTAATGGGGGGTTTTCCCCTTTAATATTTCCAATGGTTATCAACAAATCCAACCCAACTGGACTTCATGGCCCTTTTCAAAAGAATAAACCCATAATTGATCTTATAGACTATACCCCCACACTCTGGCAATGCGCTAGTTCTAGAAAATATATACTATTCAACAATCCTATTTCTCCACCCCTCCCTTCTTTGTTGAGTTTATAGTATTGCTGAAGACTAAGCACCTGCCACTGTAGATGCCTTCAAGTTCTTTAGTTTTTGTGAAATCCAGGGGGAAAAATACTCAAATTATAGCCCTAGTGAATTTAGAACTTCATTAATGTCAAAACTATATTTTTAATAGCTATTTCTGGTATAACACATTTAAGTCTGGCAATATATATAAATCTCTAGCATTTAAGAACTTAAAATTTTTTAATAGATTTTTCTTTTTCTTTCTCTTTTTTTCTTTCTTGCTTCCTTTCTTTTCTGAGTTGTATGTCAAACAAATATCAGTACTTATAGTTCTAGGACAAGATAGAACCTCTAGTGCATTTTCCTTTAGTTTAGGGAACAGTCCAGTACACCCACAGAGAACCAGAGAATTTATCACATTATGTTCCCAAAAAAAGAAAACAATAACGAACTTGCTTAGGAGTTAAAAGTGTGAAACAAGTGGCCCCATATGTTCATCGTATCCTTGGCCTTTTATTTTGCCAAAAACAAAAGAAATGAATAGAGAGAAAGGAAAGATATGATAGAGAGAAAAGAAGGAAGAATCAGAAAGAGAAGAGAAAAAAGAAAAAAAATTCAGAACACTTTCCCTTAAAAATCATTCACAAATCCCAATTTTAAAAGATCTTTCTTATTTATCTTAAATAAATGGAATATCAATTGATTCCAGATGTCTGGACTACAATGAAAATGCCCAATAAAATTTGAGGGCAAGAGTCATAAGAAAATACTCACTGTAGGTGTAATCATTTTTGTTTGTTCCAGGTCTTTTACAGCAGGTCAGGGTGGGTATTATGAGGCTGATGTGGATAGAAAACTGAGGACTTAAAAACATGTGCTGCTTTGTGGGTGGGGTTTGTGAAAGCATCTAGTTACATTTGGACACCCAGGCAGGTATTCTATGAGCCTGGGTAAACTGCCTTTTGTCCATTCAAACAATGAACAAATTGCACAGCTGGGATTTAAATCAATCTTTTCCCCCCAATCAAGCCACCAATATCTATTGTGTGCCTATTGTAGCCACCCAGAATAGTGACCCAAGCTCCAGTGGGCTCCCTTTCTCCCTTCCCCCACCCCTACTCCCTTGGAAATACCTTGAGACTCCGAGTACAACCAGCTCGTGAGTTCTGCCTCTAGGCAGGACACCTTTACTCACTGAATTACGTTCAAAAGACCATGCAGCTCCCTCAAACCACTTCCTGCTTCAAGCCAGGCAAAAGTAACAACTTATTACTAGCTCCACTTCTGAAGTGTTCAGCATACATACACAGCATGAAAAGTGAATTTAGAGACAATTTTCTAAACTTGTAATTAATTCAGAGATAATATTCCACAGCCTCTTTTATGATCATCTAATTAGGGAGACAAAAACCCCGGCTGCCAGACCACATAGTACCTATGCATATTGACTTCATCTCTTTTAAAGCAAGGTGGCTAGCATGTGTGGGCATCTCAGAAACAGCAGAATCAGGTGCCTGGCAAGGGGGTATCCTTAACTTCTAAGCCACTTACTTGACTAAGAAAAGTCCTAGTGGTGCAGTATTTGAAAGCAGCGAATGAATGCTGCACTAAGTGGCAGAGACGTTTTATGAATTGAGCCCTCAGGCAGTTGCATCAGTGGAGCCAGTGACAGCGGCTTAAAAGTGCGTGCAAACTGAAAAAAACACAAGTCTTGAAGGATATAATTCTGCTGAGAATGGAAACGAGAACTATGGCCAGTGATCGGAAACGAGAAGTTGGTGCATTGACAACAGCAGCCAGATTTACCTAAAGAGACTTTACAACACTGAGTATAAAATCAGAGTTTTACAACACAAAACCCTAAGTCCAAACTTCGCCCATGAAAGTCCTCTTCAGAAGAGAAAAGTTGGGCAAACAGCTGCTAGAAAGTTTCTGCTTTCCATATACAGTACACATTTGTTTAAATTATACTAATATGCAAGGTCAGCAAGAATTGTCAAGGAGTTCTTTTTCGGAAGAACAAATTAAACTTCACTCTAACTCTCTGGGCATAAGCGTAGAGTTCCGGGACCTTAGCTCCAAGGATCATATTTAAAAGCTTTAATATCATCTCAAATGTAACTCTTTGTATGTGGCATGCCTTATAAATAAAATCCGGACAAGTTACACACACACACACACACACACACACATGCATGCACATGAACATAGTCTTAAAAATAAAACATCTGCACCTGTGAAAGAAAAAAAAAATCCCAAAGTTCATATCCATGCTCTATATCCCTCAGTCATAGACAGGATTTAAAGGAATCTTCTATAATAACACCACGGAAGCCCTGCAGAAGTGGAGGATTTAGCATAAGTACCTTGCAATAGTTTCTACTCATACAGATATCTGTGCAAATGCATCCATCTCCCCAGATATTTTTTCAGATCTCACAGAATTGCATATTCAGCAATTTATAAATAACTCCCAGTTCCGAAACAATGAAAAATTTTAAAGTGAATAACAGTTCTAGGCAGAAGCAAACAGTACACAATTTAAACAAAATTCCCCAATGACTTCAAAGAGTAAGAAATATTTACCTTCAAGAAATCACAAAAGCAGCACTTAAATAATTGGGTTGGAAGACTGCTGATTTTCCCCATTGCTTCTGAAGTACAAAGTCTGGAAATGAATTGGTTAGCAGGAATAATGAAGCAGAAAGAAATCCAGAGAGATGGGAGATGTTGAGAGCAATGTCACATTTCAATTTTGAGGACTTTATTCCATTGCGCAGGCTCTATCTGCTCTGAATTTAGCAGTGACAGTGAGATTTAGCAAACAGAAGAGGGATTTAGAGAAAATCCTCACATTTATCTACAAAACACAGACACTGTAGACAGGAAACAGCTGGGGGAACATTTGCCTTCTCTCTCTCTCCCTCTTCTGGCAAAGTTATCGACTAAGGACTTTTTTGGGCATGGTGACAAATAACATCATACCTTTGCATTTTAAAACTAGAGCACAGAAGCATTTTTTTCCCTTAAAAGAATGTGTGTTAGTGACAGGGTTAGGAGACATTAAAATACTTATGCTGCCATAGAAAATAAGGATCTGTTCCCTGATTAACTTTCTACTGAGCATAAAGACACACACGTCTGCTAATACACCTTACCGGGATGAAAGTAATATACACGGGGGATGGGTGAGCAATTTTACATTCTAGAGCAAATGCAAAATTAAAAAAAAAGAAGCAAGGAAGAAAAGACCATCTCCAGCAAACTCTACAATTTTAACCCCGAAGTGACTGGGGTAAAGTAGGTTGGAAGCGCTTGGATGGCCCCTTGTCCTAGTTGTTGAGTGAGGGGAGTGATCTCATTTCCTTGAACCTACAGGAGGGGCAGGCAGCATTGTATCCTGTCAGGACACCGTCTGGTCTCAGACTTTTTTGCCTGCAAGGAGGCAAAGACAATGCTGATCTATAAAACCAACTGAAAAATAAAATTCTTTTTTTTCTTCATTCTTCTACTGGGCTACCTATCATCACCCACACCCCAGCCCCCTGGGGAGCACCTGAGGGGCAAACTATTTTTCCACTGTTGTATTTTTCTGCAAAACTTGAACCTCTGTGCGTGTGTGTGTGTGTGTGTGTGTGTTTTCTTTTTCCAATTTTTGTGTATTCTAAATAACACCAGCTGGCTAGCAATACCCTCTCAAGGGTTATGATGTCATTCAAATCCCTCAACTGGGTGAGTGGCCGGCAACATGGTCCAAGCCAGCTGTTTTGCTATTTATAATGTACACTTGCCTTTGCCATTGAGAATTAAGTTCTGATCTTTTGTTGATACTGTTTGTACCTATTTCTCTTTGGTTTTGATTTTACGAAGCAGTAGATAAGAAAGTGGATTATGAAATAAGTTTGCAAAAGCCCAGAGCAGACATACCACCCTCCATAGATATCTCTCCAGGCCTGGTTTCCCAGGGATGGGGGAAATAACCTGGCCCTTGCATTATTTTTCTTGTGATTCTCAGGGGACTGACATACAAACTGAAAATAGAGATCTTCTGGGAACCCTCCTCTGGCTCTTTATGATGTCCTGTAGCCCAAAATTTGTCTGTAGAGGTGGGTGCCCTCAGAAGAAAACCTGTTTGGCTTTGAAAGGGGGTTGGGTTTGGTCAAGTCTTCTGTATGGTTAATACATTGTAGCAATATTTACCTTCCAGAAACAAAAGGCAGAAGTCTGGAATCATGTTTCCGTGGTGCATTATTCAGCATCATTTTGTGAGCTCCTACTATGTGCCCAACTACACAGATCTCTAGAGAAACAAGGAGGAATAAGATACGGTCAAGGCCCCCCAGGTACTTTCAGCTGAGTAGCAGATACAGCAAGGAAAATGTTACTGTCATGTATGTGCTCTTTTAAAACTATGAACAGTGAACAGCGGGAGGGAGTGACAAATGCTCTGGGAAGACAGGGAAGTGAAACCTTTTTGAAAGTCCAGAATGGGGGAGATGGATTGGGTCATGAGAGGCTTTGGGGTATAAAGTTGGGAAGTTTCAGTGGCTAAGATTTGACCTGAAGTGTACGAAAAGCAGCTTCATCAAGAGGTGGCCCAGTAGGCATCTGCAGGAGAATAATCCATGGATGGCTTCCTCTAACAAACTGTCCTCGTGCACTTGATTCATGACTTGATTTACCAAAAATCTTTTTTTTTTTCTGCAGCTTTTATAGATTATGCCCTTTGTGAAACACACAGTACATCTTCCTCTAAGGGACTTCGATGATGTAGATTGTATGGAAGAAAAGAGCTGAGCTCACCTGTCTCCCAGATGAGAAAGAACCTTCTTCTGCAAGTTGGGAGAGTCAGGTACTGGCTGGAGTCTTGGCATGAATTCCTCTTTCTACAACGGGGCACCTTTACAGGTGAAAGCCAGGTCTTTGTTCTACCCGCTTCTTATCACAGTTTTAGCATACTTTAATTGTTCCAAGATGTCCTAGAAGCTAACTATATTTCTCCAAATCTGTCACTCAGCCTGATGTGCTTGCTCTCTTGGCACCCCCGGTGCACAGATTACCTTATCTGAAACCATTTCATATGAAAGGCTGCTTTGGGGACAGAACACACACCATTCCAGCAGGCACTGCACTCCTACGATAGCGACACACTGACTCACAGTCTCTTGGTTTTATAACCCCAATTACCCTTAAAGGATAATTAGGTTTTAATTTATGTCCCAGTTTTTATGTCACAATCAAAGAAAACTGAAATTTCAGTGAATCGTAATTGTCATCAGCTGTGCCATGGAAACATTCCGATGAGAGCTATCAGTTTCCAATGGAGGAAGCAATTTCCTGAAGTGATTAATGTATATTTCAATTTGGAGAATGGTCTATACTTCTGGGGAGCCCGCAACAGAGCAGGGCAATAATTTCTAGAGAAATGGCCATTTTCTCTGCCAGTTCCAGGAGTCAATATGAAAATGAAAGAGCAATAAATGTGCCACACGATTACGTTTTAATGACTGAGTTCTGTACCTATTTAGGAGAAAAAGAAACAAATACACCTATTACTAGAGAGTCCAAGGTGGTAGTAAATCTAATGCCCAGAATAAGTTCAGGTTATGAAGTCCCATTGGAGAGAAACATCCAGGGTCATTCTAAATGTCTTCTCCTGCCTGGAAAAATCTGACAGTAAGATATGGGAATTGTGTGTCACCAAAATAGCTAACTGCAAGGATGTGCTCATCCTGAGAACATCCACTCCTGGAAATTCAGAGATTCACAGTTTCACCTTTTGCATGTGTAATGCCTGTGGGATATAAATAACTCTCCCCTAAAGCCTTCTTGAGTAGTGTATTTGCATAAAGCAGACTTCTGACACGTTTCATTAAAAAAAAAGTTGTTCATTTCCTTAAAGGGTAGGCTGGCTGAGGTTCACAGAAAGGGGGTGAGGGGTGGGCAAGGCCCAGTCCTTCCTTCTTTTTGCTCAAACCATGTTCCCAATCTTCCTGTGTTAACTGGAGAGAAGCTCATCCAAAGGTAATTTCATATCCATGTATAATAGGGCATATTTAAAATTTATTTCATTAATGTGTTACTGAATCCCAAGAAAAGCTCAGAATGCATGTTTGGAGGTAAGGGAACTTTGGAATCAAATAAAAGGTGAGAACCAAGCTTCTAGGGCAACCCACCAGGCAAAGAACTTGGGGAAACTATTGGATGTTTCCCTTAGATCATGGTTTGTGGAGAGGGTTGGTCTGTGAGTATATTCTCCAATGTTTGAGGTCAAGAGCTTGTCAACTCGGAATATAAAACTCAGAGGAAAAGACTGGACCTCAACAACTCCACACGCTGCAGGGCAGGAGGGCTAATGTCAGCTCCAAAAGATCTGCTCAGAAGGGTCCCTGTTATTCCCCAGGAAGATCTTCTTTAGCTCAAAGGAACTGCTCTAACTCCTTAAAGAAGCATTTTCCCCACAGCTAGGGAAAATAGTAGAAGGGAGGATAAATCCTCCCACTAAAGAAATCAGTGATTTCTTTTCAACATCAAACTTGGATCTTATTTCCTCTAAAATGTCAAAAGGACAAGTGCTGGAAGCAGAAATGAAACTGTTGTGGTTGTGTGAACAGAATAATTCTTCGTTGTGACAGAGGAGTAGTCACTGCATGGGGTAAGGATGGGTAGGTGGAAGTGAGAGAACCTGAGAGCTCACCACACTTGCCCCACGTTGAATAGAAAGTGGGGAAAGGAGACACCAACTCCAAACTTCAGGGGTGATACCCACATAAGCGCTTTCTTTGGGAATCAAAAAATGTGCGCGCCCTCTAGTGGGCTTCTGGGAAACTGCCACTGCATTCCACCGTGGCTGTGCGGCGTGGCAGGAGTGGGGGCTTGGAAAGCTCTGCACTTAAATATACTTTAAGTTGCACTTATCTTTAGTTTTATTAAGTCTTTTGAAACACATAAGGTAGATATTCAACTCGCTGTAGTTTAAAAAGGGGGAAGAGTGCTAAAGGGGAAAGATCCTCAACTTCATGAGGGCATGGACTGCTTCTTTGTGGCCTTCTTCCCAATGCTTTGCTCCTGGTATGGGCTCAAAACATTTTGTTGAATGAATGAAAGTTTAGAAAATAAATGATGGTAAAGGTACAACATAAAAAGAATCACAAACTCTTTGAGAGTAAAATGATCAACTTTCTCATTTTCTAAGTAAGAAAAATGAGACCGGGAAAGGGAGGGTAGGTGGGGCGTAGAAAAATGATTTGTCAAACAAAACAAATTTAGGTGCTCGCAAGTGGAGCTCAAACCCAGTCTCCCTGTGGTTCTGCACTCTTTGTATCACTTCAGTTTTCAAAATGTGGGCTATAACACGTGTGGTCAAAGACCGTGGCATTAAAAAATCACTTAAGTATAGCAGTGGGGCCAGGGGGGTGGCCTGCACCTGTAGTCCCAGCTACTCAGGAGGCTGAGGACGGAGGATTGCCTGAGCCCAGGAGTTCAAGGCTAGCCTGGGCAACATAGAGAGACTCCTGTTTCAGAAAAAAAAAGTATAGAAGTGATTCCATTTTCAATTCTCTTTCTATCCTGAATTTACCGAGGAGTAAGTCTCAGTTTGGCACTAGTCCGTATTCAACACCTCTCTAGCACTTGCTAATCTCTCTCTTTAACAAAAATAAAGCGAATCTCAAGCCTGAAGTCTTTGCAGGCAGCAATTTCTATCCAAAATTTAATAATACTGTTTTTATGGAATTTGTTTTTTAAAATACCTTCTATTTAGGGCAAGTGATGCTATATTTAAAATAGATATTTTAAAGTTCAGTTTTAAAACATATGTATCTAAGTCTTAAAAACATCAATTCGGGAAAAGAAGATATTTAAAGTAAGTAAATAACATTACAGGTGGCCGGCAGTTATGACAAGCAATGTGTAGGTGGTGTTTGGAGGTCTGATGTGTGGGATGACTGCAGTGTAACATGCCATTGTGTTAGAAAAACAAATACATAGCCACAACGTAAAGACAGAGAACAAAGAAGCAATATATTAAAAAATGCCACCGTATAAATGTGTTAATTATATTTCTAGATAATTTAGATCTCTTTTAGGCTCGCCCATTTTTCACTCCAGTCTTTCACAAAGCCTGGAGATCTTGGAAAGGGGTTGGCAGAGCCAGTAGCATTTGAGACAGGACTTAAAGCATGAGTTCACCTCCAAAAAGGAAAAAAAAAAACAGCAAAGGCTATTCCAGGCAGAGGGAACAGCATGAGAAAAGTTATGTAGGAATGAGGAGATCCTCAGTGTTGGGGGGATATGGGAGATGAGTCCTGCACTGGGGAGGCCATCTCCCATCAGCAGCCTCCCTTGAGTAGGTAGAAAACTGGATAACAGTCTTAATGCCCTCATGTTTCCCTTGTACACAAAGATTTGCATGTAACTAAATCACGATTAACTCTAGGAATGGCACGGTGCCTCAAGGTAACTATGTAATAACAGACCCAGGTTACATTATAACCTAGGTCCCGAGAACAGTCCTGGGTGAGAACTGAGGTACAGATTGATCACTGGATCATCTTGCCAATTGTTCTATTTTTTTTAAAGATTGCTTGTAGTGTTTATACTTTAGGAAGTAGATTTTAATAGAAAAATTAAATGATTACATTTGACAAAGATTTGTCACTGTAAGGGTTGAGAGGTCTTGTTCCTGGCATGCTCTGAAATGCCTAGGAAAACTGGTTCATCAGAGCATCATACTCTTCACGTGGGTCAACTAAGAAAGTTTTATTATGTGCTGTTTGAGAGTAGGGCACACAGCCCCAGCCTCAATCTCTTACTTAGCAGTGGCTACTGGGGAACCGTTCAGGTTGCTTCCTGTTGGGGTTCCCTCTTTAACAGAAGTTTGAGTACTCAGCTGCGGAGGAGACACTGTATCTAGAGGAGCTTCTTGGTAATGATCTATTTGGTAAGCATATACCCTTGGAAATCGTACCCTGTCCTCTGCCCAGCACAGACCCTTGAGCGTAGAATGAACACCTTGCAGCCACGCAGATATAACTACAACACACGTTGCTCCTTTTCGCAAGAGCCCTCATCTTCTTTCAGCGCTCAAAATACACTTTTAATCCGAGTTGTATTAGTCAGGGTTCTCCAGAGAAACAGAATCAGCAGGATGTACACATGTTTACGTGGAGAGATTTATTTTAAGGAATTGGCTCACATGATGGTGGCAGCTTGGCACGTGGCAAGGTCTGCAGGGTAGACCAGCAGGCTGCAGATCTAGGGAGGATCCACAGGCAAACTGCTGGCAAAATTCCCCCTTCTTCTGAGGAGGAGGTCAGTATTTTTCGTCTAAACCTTCAACTGATTAGACGAGGCTACCTACATTATGATGGAGAGTAATCTGCTTTTACTCCAAGCCTACTGATTTAAATGTTAATTTTATCACAGAAACATCTAGAATGATGCTTGACCAAATATCTGGGTACTGTGGCCTAGCTAAGTTGACACATGGAGTTAACCATCATATCAGTGGCTCTCAAAAGGTGCAATCACTGGTCCTCCCTCACTAAAACTGAATAGTAATAATAGTAATAATCTTTTCCCAGTTGCAAAAAACAAAACTCAAGTTAATGGATTACGTTTTTCGTTCCAAATTTTCTCCGCATACATTTTTTTTAAACCTGTGGCTCCTGCACTTACTGTTTCCTGATCATTGCCAAAAGGGAGTCATGGAGCACGTGCCTTGGTTATATCATAATATTAATATTATTATGAAGATGCTGCTCATGTGTGATAAGTGAATAAAGAGTGTTTTGTTTTATCCTTCCACCAATGGGAGCAAATGCACACAGAATACACACACACACACTGTTACACTCACGCCACTTGAACACATGCACACAAATTCATACATAAACATTTGCTCTTGTTTCTCTAGATAATAAGAAGTATGCTCATTCCCTTATAAGAAAACTTGCTGTTTAGACCAACGTGGAGAAGTTTCAGGTCTAAGGGGGTGTGTGCTGTGGGGTGATGTCCTGCCTTTTGGCAAAATGAAGAGAGATTTTTCCCACATGCTTATGCCTCCAGGGACTGACTCTGTGCCTGGCTCTAATGTGGGACTTTGATTGTTTGGGTAGCAGGATGACAAGTGATTTTAATATTCTTAATACATTTCTGCATTTTCTAAGTTTTTTTTTTCTTTTTACGTTTAGCAGCCATTACTTTTATAGTCAGGAAAAGTCTCACAAAGCAGTTATTGAATACATCATTGACAGATGTGACCTGTGCTCTTTATACTCCCTGTCCTTGGTGTCGCCTGAAGATGTAGCATATATGTGCGTGTTTGTGTGGACGTGTCTTTAGTCACTCAGTTTTCCTCTTTACTCTTCAAAGCTTTTGAGCCTCTAAAGGTATTATTCTGGTCTTGGCTGGCTTATTTGACATCTATCTACACTCGCTCATCAAACCTCACCCTCATTCTTCCACCTTCTTTTATAATGCCTTTCACATCCATCCTCTTCCTTTCCATCTGCCTGGCATTGTTCTGCACTGGATTGATGAATTCCTGATTATTTCATGGACTTCCAGCCAGTCTTCCCTCATGCAATGTAGCCGATATCTGGCTGCTGGAATCATCTTCCTCACATACCATGTTTGGGAACATGTAGTGACTCCTTGGAGTGCTTTGATCACATCTGAGGCTCCCTCCTGCCATTCGAAACACTTCCCTCCTTAGCAGCCTCATCTCTTGCTAATGCCCAGCATGGCTTCCTCATAGCTAACCTGTTATTGTACATCAGCATATCCCTAGCTCTCAACACAGTACTTGGTTTTCAACAGGTGCTCAATAAATATTTGTAAATTAATAATTATATGAGTAAAAACTGCCATTGTTGAATTTGTCTTATATTCAATTCTTTATTTCACATTAATTTTAATGATCTCATTTAATTATCACATACTTCAATGAAACAGATACTCTATTTCCATTTTTATTTCAAAGTGCTTGAGGAGGGGGGCAGTTCTTGGAACATACCAAATTCTCCAAAGTACTTGTCAGATGAATGAAGAAGAAATCAAGCTAGGAGAAGTTAAATGATTTGGCTGATGGCACGTGGCTAATAAATTACAGATGCCAGATTCAAATTCAGGTTGGTCTAATACATAATACTACATGTCCTAGAAGTCCAACAGGACAAGTCCCTGCAGACTTTTCACTATGCTGTGCTGCCTCTAATAAAACAAAGCAAGCAGCCAGAGCAGCAGAAATAGACACTTACTCTCCAGAAGCAAGAGGTGCAAGAGTCAAGCCAGGAGCTCAGGCAAAGCTTAACCTTGACGGAAAGCCACTTTTACTCTTTCAGTTACAGTAAGAACAAAGGATGGGTTTTCTGGGGTATAGTCTTACTGGAGATTTAGATGTGGGAAGCTGAGGTATAGCAACTCACAATGCCAAACATCTGTCTACTGAATCCCACTCTGATTTGGGTAACCTTTATTCTGATGAGACAGACTCTACTTCTTACAGTTCTAGAGTCTAGGACAAACTCAGTCTCTGGTGCCTGTATTTCCTAAGGTTAAAGAAGCATCTACAGGTTGTTCTAGGATAGACAACATAGCAAATCTCTCTCAACCTGCCCTAGAGTGAGTGCAGTCAGGGGTTCTCAGAAAACTATTGTATTACTTTCCTGGTTTGTCAATTCTCCAGTGGGCTCATGATAGATTGGAGACAGTTCCTGAAGTCATTCTGACGCTTCTGAAATTCAAGGTAGGATGGATTGACCAGGTTGTATGCTTACTGACTAGTATTTTGGCTTTGTGCTCCCAGTTATTCTTTGTGGTTTTTTTCTCTCCTTTCTTTCCCTTATTTCTCTGGCTAGTGAATACTAGCTGAGCAAGTTCCCTTTAATCAGTTGCTCTCTGGCTTCACTTCCCTGCTTCTTCATAAGGAAAATTGTGACTTCAGATTTGGATCTCACTGGGGTTAGAGTACTGCCAACCCACTGGCAGGCTCCTTCCCAGCTTGGGTTCCCATCAAGGTAGCAATCCCACATCCTGGACTGGCAAGCTTCTCTGCAAGGTGCCAAGGTTGTTAAACTCACTCCACTGCTTTGGAAAGCAAGAGACATCCAGAGGCAATTGTAGCATTTGCAAAGTTTAGAGAGAGCCTGGGGTTTCTCAGTGAGGGCATCTGTTTTTCCAAAGAGGCTATCTAAGCCAATTCTTCTAACATCTGGCCTTTTCCAACCCCCTCAGTTTTGTGGATTTTGTAGATAAAGCAAATGTTTCAAACTACAGCCGATTCACCAGGTACTGCCCCCAAGGACATGCTCAGAGGGGCAAGGAACTCCTGTGGTCCAAACTCGACCAACTATTAGGACCAAGACACAAAACATAAAACCCAGATCTTCTGGGGATTGAAGGGAATCTTTTCAGTGGGAGGGAAAGACTGAGAACAGATGCTAAGTGTCGTCAGGAATAACTAGACAATAGCAGTTGTCAGCATTCAGCACCAGTAGTGGTACATTTGCATTTTTGCTGTTTATAAATACTGGTTGCATAGGATCTCCATTGAACCCTTTTTGAAAAATTTCAGTGGCACTCATGTCACAAGCATGCCAAACCCAGTGCTGTGTTTATCCTACTGCACGAGAGGGATTTTCTTTGTAAAGGGAAAGCCATTGCTGAAATGCATGACTGGAAGGTGCAACTCTCAAAGGAGGCCATCCAGCCACCCACATGGAAGCCGAGTCACTCCAAACTGGAGAAAACTTCATTCTCTTAGAGCCACTAAACTATGCTGCCTGGAGAATCTGTGAACATAGCTCATTGTCAAGCAAATTGGTTAAGTCCAGAAAATGGGTAGGAAATGCCAGGCTGGGCTCACAAGGGTGCCCTGAACTACAGCATCACGTTGAATGGGACTATTATTTACTTTCTTAAATAAATGTCATGTGGCAAAATCATGCCTTATACAAACCAGCTGAAGTGTGTGATGTAACTATGTTAACACGTTTTCATAGTCCTGGAAGAACGCAATGGGATTGGGTCTATCAGTAATCATCTAAAGCAGCCGAGTATACATTCCAGATGTTCATTATGTCTCAGTCGTTTGCTGGGAGCAAAGTGGAGGCTTTCTCCTTGCCCAGGAAGTCTGATTTTAGTAATTGAGACAGAGATGCACTTGAAATGTGGTATGTTTGGAATTATAATGCTTAATCCCATAGTTCCAGTTAAGTGTATGTGTGCAAAACAAACAAACATATAAAAAGCAGTGGGAAGGAAAAAAGAGAGAGAAAAGAAAAAAAAAAGAGTACGCAAAGGCAACATCATAGGACCTTCTCATCTGAGATCTTTCTTTCCCAGAGAGTTCAGCCTCACAGCACCTTGTTCATTTCTACTGGAAAGGTTCAGGGACGTGGAGGTAAATGCAGATCGACTGTATCACTGAGTAACTGACCTGCGTACAACCAGACCATTCAATGGCCCGCACTATCAGAAAAAGATGCTTTTATTTGTTATGCTGCTTAACTTGCAAAATCTCCTCCAAAAGGAATTAGTTCTAAGTAGCCTCTAATGAGTTCCCTTAAAAAGTATTTAGACTGTAGAAATCTGCTTCAAAATGTTCTTTATCCTGGAGGGTGATGTGATGAATCACATCAAGTTTTTTGTTGGAGATATTATGCAATCCGTACAATGTCTTAAGCTCTTTACAATTCAACTCGAAGTGACGTTTGCCAACAAACACACATACATACGTACACACATACCTCGCATTATATAATTTCACCTGTTTTTCTGGTTAAATTGGACCACTTACTACACTTAAAACATGCTTTGTCTCATCTAGCTCCTGCTAAAGGATCCTCATCTCCACCTGTACCCCAATGCTTTTGGCTAAAAGTCTAGCACATTTGCCACCTGTTCTTATGAATCCTCTGCCCTCTCTTCTGTTCTTCTGTCCCTGCACCAGCTAGAAGAGATGATTCACTTCTGTGAGCCCCCATATCACTTCGTTCATGCCTTCTCCTTTTTTTGTATCCATGTATGTAAATATGTAGACATTTGTCCATATACTTATTTATTCCTTCATTCATAAAATAGTTATTGAGCCTAATAGGCAACATGAGGAGAACTAGAAATGTAATGATGAGTAAAGCCATGCACCATCTCTCCTCTTGTAGAACGTACTGTCTCCTGTGGGAAGACAGTCATTAATTAAGTAATCATACCAATTAATGTGTACTTATAAGTTGAGCTATGTATCCTGCAAGACATGGCTGTTCTTTTTCTGCTGTTTGTTTGTTTATTTTAAAGAGTGTGACAAAGGCGCCTGATCACAGTCTGTACTGAGAGAGATGGAGGCAGGGGAGTCTTCCTTAGGGAATGTAGATGTAGAAGCAGAGGGCTAGCTCCGTTTCTTAGGGCAGACTTTACTCAATACCCATCTTTGTCCTCCAGACCTCCAACAGAGCTGGAGGGACTCAGTCCTTTTTGTTGTTGTTGTTTTTGTCGAATGAAACAGCATGGGTGAGGAGTGGGCATTTGTATCGTTCATTCATTTATGCATTATTTACTCATTTGTCACATATTTATTGTGCCTCCTCCATGCCAGATCTTCTTCCAGACTCTGTACATACAGTGGTGAACAAGACAAAGTCACTGCTTTCGTGGAACTTACATTCTAGTGAGTGTGTGTGTGGGTGTGGGTGTGCTTGTGCATGTGTGTGTGTTTGGGGGAGATGGAAAACACACACACACACACGCTCACAAAATACTAAGATCATTTCAAAAGGTGTTGAGCACAAAAGAGAAAGTAAAACAGGGTAACTGTATTTGGAACAGCCAAATAGTCTACTTTAGTGAGGATTAACTCAGAGATTCAAAGGAATTGACCCAAAGGCTACCTTGTATGAGGGAGAGGGACCCATTTCTGTCTCATTTCCCTAATTTTCTTCTGGAAGCCACCATTATATTGGTTGATCTCCTGTAGGAAGAAAAAAATTATCTTTTCCTCCCCTCTTCTAGGTTTATGGTTGAGACTCCTATAACGAAAGACAGATTAACAGGAGAAAAGCCTACAAATTTATTTAATAAAAATTGCACAAGACGCAGGAGCCTGCCTAAGGAAATGAAGATTCAGAGAAATAGGTAACCCTGAATGTTTTGAGCTAGGTCTGATGAAAAGGTGAATAGTTGTGCAGAAATGTGATTGGAGGACAAAAGGGTATATGTAATCTAATAGTCATAAACTGGGGGAAATGTACTGTTTGTTCAGGCTCTTCTCTGTGATCCCTCACCTTTAGAGATAAGGATGTTCCTTTCCTCTTGGAATAAGAAGGGCATCTTTCACATAAGGATCTTATGCCGTGCTTCAGAGAAGAAGGGTGAGGGGAAGGTGCGAGTGATGATCCTGCTTCTTCTGACTTCTCAAATGTCAAGGTGCCGTATTTTGGGGTAGAGTGTTCTGAACCCCATCACTCTCATCTGCATATTTCTAGAGATACAGCACTCTACCACCTGTATTCTTCTACTCAGTACCTGGATTAATTGATTATGACATTGACCCACTTTGACAAGAGGCCCCCTAGAAACACAAAGGGAATGGGATGCTGTGGGCTTTAAATAAACAAATTGAACCCAAAGTCATTTTTTAAATTCAAGTTGAAAGTAGGGTAGACTTGAGAGATGGTAGATACTTTTCACTGAAATAAGATTAGAAATATACATATGAATCTAAAGATAGCTCTTTAAAAAACAAATGAATATATAAAAATTACCTGTTATCATAGTTATACTTTAATTAATTAATTTAGAGACAAGATCTTGCTTTGTTGCCCAGGCTAAGTACAGTGGCATCATCATAATTCACTGCAACCTCAAATTCCTGGGCTCAAGTGATCCTCCTGCCTTAGCCTCCCAAGTAGCTGGGGCTACAGGTATGTGCCACCATGCCCGGCTAATTTTTTTTTATTTTTTGTAGAGACAAGATCTCACTATGTTTCTCAGGTTGGTCTCAAACTCTTGGCCTCAAGCGATCCTCCCACTTTGGCCTCCGAAAGTGTTGGGATTACATGCATGAGCCACTGTGCCCAGACCGTAATCACAGTTTAAAGAAGCAATGATAAAAACTAAAATCTCAAGTTGCCTCAAACCTCTTAGCTGGCAGAATAAGCTTAGAACCGTAAGCCAAATCAGATGTTTTTCTCATTTGAAGTGGTAGTTTTTATAAATTAAAAGCACAGAAGTAGGAAACAAATACCTGAATGTTCCTGAGAAATGGGCAAGCAAATGGATTAAGAATAAATCTCAGTTAACTCATCTAAATGCCACAGGTAACCATTTTAGTATATTTGCCACGGACCAGCTAAGGTTTCCTCATGAACACATGTAAAGTCTTCCAAAGTGACCTCTGCAGTCTGAAGTCTACCTGGAGCAGACAGATGACTTTCCAGTGTGGATATTTGCATATTAGTTAGTGGCCGCCTTAACCATGACCCTCCAGCCAAAACCTCAAAGCCAAAAAGGTCAAGGAGCTCAAAACCAACCACCCTGAGCCACATTCTCTCTCTGTGCTGGCACCAGGATTGTGAGCTATGCCATGCCAGGTCAGTTTCTGATTCTAAAGAGGGAGCAGTTATGGTTCTAATTTAATGTAGTGAGTATTTATGGAACCTCTGCTATGTGCCCAGCCCCTTTGCCGGGCACCGTAGGTATACAATGAAGCCATGATCTATGTCCTTGAGGAGCTTGCTGTCTTATTTAAGAGATACAAACTACAAAGAAATTAGAGACGATTTAACAATGAAGTGTTAAGTTGAATATATGATCAGTTTCTAAATTATGTGATTACTGCTACATGTTTACTGCTGTAGTGGGCAGAGAAGGGAGAACGGACCCTTGACCTTGCCTGGCAATCATACTCCATTTCCCTTGTCTGTTCATTCACTTTCTCTTATAGATGATTGTTTCAGATCTTCTCTTCTCTCCTAAATTCTCCAACACCTCCACCACCATCCTTACTCTTACTTGAAGACCTTACTTCCTGTTTCATCAAAGAAATAGAAGCAGTCAAAGAGGCCCTCTGCAAGCTTCCCCAGCACACCCACCTACCTAACCCTACTGTCTTGCCTCCTGTTAGTTGGGATAAAGATCCATGCTCCTAGCAGAGAGCAGCCGTCCCCGTGCATCCTCTCTTGCTACTTAGGGACCTCACTCCAGAAACTCTTCCCTCTCCCCCGAAGCCTAGTTAGCTCTTGCTCTCCTGCTTCAGTCCCATCAGCACATACACATGACGGCACTTCTCCCATTTTGAGTCTACTTCCTCATCTGACTGCCACCTCATTTTTCTCTTTCCTTTTGCCACAAGCATTATTTTGTTGAAATGTTTTTCTGCTCAATTTTTTTTTAATATACTGCTGTATGGGCAGGGGAATTACAGTTTATCAGTGTTTAGGATTTCTAAAGTTCTGATTCCAACAGCATAGAAATAAAGTATTTTCCTTAGAAAAAACCAAAAGTACAAAGAAAACTGGGGTAAAAGTCAAGACTTGCGTACTCTAGTCTGGCTTCGCAGCCAATTGTCTGGCAAGCAGATTAATGTCTCCAGGCCTCAGTTTCTTTATGCAGCTCTGATTTCTTGGAGTCAATGAACATTTAGCACACAAGTTATTGGTGAATTAGGTGCTGCTGTTTATATAATTATATTATAACTATGGTAATTCTAGTCTATTAGAAGGGAATACTTTATCTTATAGAGCTGCATGAAAATTGTGTGAGAAATAGGTAGACAGCTATTTGAGAAAAACCATGGAGAATCAGAAACGGCAGTAGACAAAACTCAACTGGTAAATAGCCAAAGCAGTTTCTAAAACAGTCAATCTGTAGACATTTAGAGGAAGAGCATGAGCCACTTGATAAATATGGACCTATCTTCACCATCAAAGACAAGCCAATCCATGTCATCTTTTCAACTTAATGCTGAGCACTTGAGATCTTGGATTGCAAATGCAGAAATCATAACCATCTTCCCTTTTCATGGTCAAACTTTGTTACTTGACATCATGGAAGAAACTAGAGACAGGGAAATCCAACATTTAAAATAATTATTGTGGGCTGGGCGTGGTGGCTTACACCTGTAATCATAGCAATTTGGGAGCCTAGGAGGGAGGATTACTTGATCCCAGGAGTTTGAGACCAGTGTGAGCAATATAGCGAGACTTTTCTCTATAAAAAATAGAAAAATTAGCCAGGTGTGGTGCACACCTGTAGTCCCAGCTACTCAGGAGGCTGAAGCAAGAGAATCTTTTGAGCTTTGGAGTTTGAGGTTACAGTGAGCTATGATGATGCTTCTACACTCCAGCCTGGGCAACAGAGAGAGAACCGGTTTCCAAAACAAATGAACAAACCAAAAATAATTGCTATGCATATTTTTGCTGGGGGATGGGGATAAAAGGAACAACTGAAGCACATGTCTGCTACTGGGGCTAAACGTACCATATTTCAAGACAAGAATCAGAAGTACAGCATTGATAGACTTGTGGAATTTTAGAATTGGAAGGGACCTTAGTTAGAAACTATCATAGGTCCAACCGCCTATTCATTTGCTATCTCATGGAAAAGAAGAAAGAGCGATCTGATGAGGAATAATGTACAGAATAATGAAGTATAGTAATCCCAACCAGGCAAGAGAAAAAGGAGGAAGAAATGGGTATTTTGCTACATATGTTCATTAACGTGGCACTTTATGGAAGAGGCAATGGATAAATAAGATGGCTTCTTGGACATATTGACGGGCACCAGCTTGGGAAAAACATTTCTGTGCTTTGGAAAAGAGGGGCAACACCAAAAGAAAGGGAGTTTGGAAACAGGTGTTTGGGGCGATAGGCCAAGCTTCAGGACAATCCAGGTAGGGGGAGAGAAGCATTGTGTTGGAAAGAGAAAATAACTGTCCCCCAAAATAAATGTCCCAAAGGTTGAGATAAGTCCTGGGTTCAAATCCCAGAAGTATCACTGACTAGTTTTAGGACCTTGAGCAAGTTACTCATTCTCTCTGCACTTTCCTATCTATAACTCCAGATTGAGACAGACAGGGATTTAAATCCCAGGAGCATTACTGACTGTGTGACCTTGGCAAGTTATTACTATTTGTTCTCTGGGAGTCCCCTTACCTATAAAATTAGCAAATCATTAACTACTCACAGATTGAGCACACAATCTGTACTAGAAGTATTAGAAGTACTAATAGACTAGATGTTATTAGTATGAAGATATTTGTACATATTTATTAAAAGCCACTAACCTATAACATTTTTTAATTTGGAACCCATCCCACTTGTGTTATCTGCACACAGAGTTTCCTGATGACCTCTCCTTGGTAGGAAAATCAGGCCAAGGTCAAGGTGAACTGCTTCAAGTCGATTTTGGTATTCCCAATTTATTTAAGCCTTGAGAAATAAGCCAGCTAACTTGAATGATTGCAAAGCCCTTAGGAAGCATTACCTACTATCAAATTCACCATCTTTTTCATTAATCCAAAGTGGACACCAAATCTAAATATTCAAACTTAATAGTTACTCAATATTCAGAATTTAAAGTTCTGAAATTTAATTTAAACCACAAATAGACACATCGATTTTTCTATCACACTTACTAGCTGTAGTTTAGAGGGATATGATATCAAATATTAGGGGAATACCATGCTTGAGTATTTGCTGGATTTTGACAATTTGCTGATGAGAGAGTTGCAGCTATAATCTCCGTTATGTTAACTCTCAGGATGCTTAGCCGAGGTGAAGTGGGGAGCATGCATAGATGTAGGTCAGAGAGGATCAAAATACTTTTCCTCTGTCTACTTAAAGAAAACGACCTCCCTTAAAAACACAAACAGTTCCTGGAAACGTTCACTGGGAGCTTAATAGGAATTGCTTTGGGGTTTCACATAAGACGGACAGATCTTCCCATGCTTTTTAGTGAGACTATTGTTGCCTTCTAGCACTTTCCACCAAATCACTGAAAACTGCATCCAAGACTAGTCTCAAAAAAGTAGGCTCTAGTCAGAACTGGTTACTCACTTCCTTCTAAAATACCACATGGATGAACCTCACATGCTTTTCATCCCTCTTGACATCCCATCATGGGGTCTCTGTATGGCTCTGCCCATCTCTTCATCTGACTTCACCTTCTACTCCTCTCCCAACTCTCCCCCTCATTTTACCCTTTGGAGCTCACAGTTTTCATCAGCAAAATTCCTCATTTCTTCATGTTCTTTTGCTTCCCTTTTGTGATCTAACTGAAACCCATCTGTCTCTTGGGGACAGTGATTTTGCCCAGCCCTCTCTGTGGCTGGAAGACTGTTTCTTTTCTTTTTTTTTCTTTATTTCATGCAGAGCAGGTCTGGAAATGATGGATAGGTGTCCTCCTTATTCTCTGTAACCACTTTCAGATGTTTTATCTCCTTCTTCACTAAACCATTCCAGCTCCAGCTCCCTGGAGCACACGTTATCAGAATATACCATCATTCCTTTCCATTCATTAAAGATTTTTGTCTGGATCACTGTTTTTATCCCACCATTGTTTTTGTTACCATCCTTAAGTACTCCAGCACCACATGGAGAGTCCATCTGACAACCTGGCTTCTCAACTCCTTGACTTTCTTGCATCCAGTCATCTGTTCCTCCACCCTACCTCAGATATCAACCCAATCCTCATACCTTAGACTTCGTTAACTGCATTACCTCCAAAAATCTCCATTGTAAGTATCCCACTGCTTGTATACCATAATCTATTTTTCCATCTCACTTCTAGTACTTCACCTCTGACCTTTCTTTGCCCCCATTAGGATCTGTAACCCATTGATTCTTCCACATTTATTATCCCATCGTGCCCTCAATTCCCCCATTACCCAACTCAGATTCCATGACCTATCACTTTACTCCATCCCCTTTGTGTACAAACCTTGTCCATGTCCCTTTCTGTCACACGTTTCAGGCAAAACCCCAACTCTGAATCTCTGTCACCTCCATGCCTGCAGCTGAGCAGCTGAAAGTGGCTGCAGAAAACACATAATCAAGCTGAGTGGCCTCACTTTATATTTTTGACCACAAACACAAACATCAAGTCAGTCTTCAGCACAGTCTGGAAATCCAAGACCTTTCCAGAAATATTGTGAAGAATATTGGGGGAAAAAAACAAGACTAGAAGCAAGAAAACTGTATAGAATACAGATGAGAAAGTCAGGTAAGAAATGATGGGTCCATGAACTAGGTAAATGGTCATAGGAATGTGGGTCACACCTGTTATCAAAAAGAAAAAGGTAACAAGTGTTGGCAAAGGTGTGGGGAAAAGTGAAGCCTTCACATTGTTGATGGTAATGTAAATTGGTACAGCTATTATGGAAAACTGTAACGAAGTTCCTCAAATAACTGGGTAATTTACCTAAAAGATTTGAAATTAGTCTATTGAAGAGATGTCTGAACTCCCATGTTCATTGTAGCACTATTCACAATTCAAGTTAGGAAATCAACCTAAGTGTCGACAGATGAATAGATAAAAGAAATGTGGTACATATATGTAGTGGAATACTATTTGGCCTTAAAAGATTCTGTCATTTGTGATAACATGGATGGAATTGAACATTATGCTAAGTGAAATAAGCCAGGCACAGAAAGGCAAATACTGCATGTTCTCACTTATGTGTAGAATCTGAAACAATAGAACCAGTAGAAGCAGAGAATAGAATGGTGGTTACAGGGGCTAGATGTTGGTGGAAATGGGGAAATGATAATCAAAGTGTACAAAATCTCAGACAGGAGGAATATAGGTTTTTAGTTCTATTGCACACTGAGGTGAATCTAGTTCATAATAGAGTATTGTACATTTCAAAATTGCTAAGAAAGTAAATTTCAAATGTTCTCACCACAAAGAATGTTAAGTATTTGAGGCAAAGGCTATGTTAACTAGCTTGATTTCATTATTCCACATTGTATTCATAAATCATAACATCAATTTGTACCCCATAAATTTATATAATTATAAAATATCAGTTTGCAATAAAAAAGGTAGAAAATTAGTTCACAGAAATCAAGTGAATAAAGTGTTTCAAATAGGAATAGGAGAGGCTGACAACATTGAACTCAAACTCAAAGTATACATCAGAGTCACCTAGAGGACTTGCTGAAACACAGATTATGGGGCTCCAGCCCAGAATTTCTGATTCACTAGTGGTTAGGTTGGGCCCAAGAATTTAAGTCTCTAATAAGTTCCTGGGTAATGTTTGTTTCACTTTTGAGAACCACTGCTGTAGAGAATTTTGAGTAAGGTGAGATTTGCAAAGGGTCTTGAAAATGTGGAAAAGGAGAACAGCATCTGTGTTCTGTTGGGTGGAAGAAGATGCAGGGTCAGGAATGGTTGGGAGGAGAAGATGTGGAGGCAGTGAGGACATGTGATTATTTCAAGGCATTACATTATCAAAGAAATGGGAAGAGAGGGAAGAGAGTCAGTTAGAGAGATTTACAGAGGAAGGCTTTTTATTTAAAGATGGAAGAGATTTGGGCATATTTATTTGATGATGTCAAAGAGCTGTAGTGAAGCCTTGAGAAGCAGAAGATACAGGGGGGAAGGGAAGTGAGTGCTACTATAATGAGTTGGAGGGGACCAGAGAGAATAAGCAAGGTCCACAGCTGGAGGGGCCAGTCACCAAGAGCAGTGAATGGCAGCAGATATGGGGGGGGGTTGTAGGTGGAGTAGCCTGTGCTTGAACTACTCGTTTTTTCCATTAAAATAGAAAATAGACTCGTGCTTAGATCAGAGGACAGAGTAGAAGAACAGAGGGTTTAAAGAGAGAGGAGAAAGTTTGAAATAGCTGCTGAGAAGAAATGGAGACAGTTGATCATAGACAAGCATAAGCTTTCTTCAGAGCACCGAGAACTCAGCTGCCCTTAGAGTCCATGACTGCAGAATGAGCAGACTTCTCCCCAGCAACCCTTGACAGTCCTGGTTTAGGAGCAGAGAAGTCAGACCAGGGCAGGGGTGACTTTCTTTCTTGTTCTGAGAACAATAATACCTCCACTAATGAACTAATGAGTGCTCTGGGAATAAAGCTCGTTTATTCTGAAAACAGGCAGTCTGAAAAACAAAAACATGTCTATAAATCATGGAAGCAGAACATTTGTAGCCTTATGATAAATTGCTCAGTATGCAGTTTTTTTTTTTTTTTGGTCTTGGATCAGACCCTAGTATAGATCAACATGTAAAATCTTTGAAGATTATCTATTATCTTTTGTCTCAGGTCCCTGTGACTCATTTCAAGGGTCTGACCTCTCCTGTTCTCTTCAACCCCATCCCTTAGCAAATCTGGGAAGGGTATGATAATCAATCTTGCTGATTACAGATTGTTGTAATCCCTCACTTATGTGTTGCTTTAGTCAAGAATATATATTTTAAATGTTTTTGTTCCAACTGTGGAATGATGTTGTACTTTCCTTCCTTGAAAGAAGTTCAGGTGTCAACATAAAGATGGAAAGAGTGCAGGTAATGAGTGTAGTATATCTGATCTCCAGTGTGCTGTATTGTACCCAGGAGCCAGAAAAGTACCTGGCACAGAAAAGGCTTAGCATATATCTGGTGAATTAATGAACAAATGAATTAATGAATGAATAAACAATGATGGTGAGTTGGGGTGGGAATGGAATTGAGCTGGAAATGGGTAACAGATTTTGTTGGTGGAAGTACAAATTATTGCAACCTTTGTGGAGGGTACCTCTTACTTGGATTTCTGCAGAAGTAGATCTGAGACAGAGATTTGAGGGTAAGTACCTGTCTTAGTTCATTTTGTGCTGAGACTGGATAATTTACAAAGAACATAAATTTATTTGTCACAGTTCTGGAGGCTGGGAAGTGCAAGATCAAGTTGCTGGCATCTGGTGAGGCCTTCATACTGTGTTCTCACATAGTGAAAGGGGAAAGGACAATAGAAATCAAACCTACTCCTGCAAGCCCTTTTTGTAGGTACATTAATCCATTAATGAAGGCAAAGCCCTCATGACCTCCATTAGGCCGCATCTCCCCACACTGTTGCATTGGGGATTAAGTTTCCAACACATGAATTTTGAGGGACACATTCAGAACATAGCAGTAGTTTATTTGGGAAGTCACCTCAGGTAATACTGGTAAGGGAGTGGGAAACTGAGACAAGAAAGAGAAGGAAGTCAACAAAACAGTATGTTTAAGAGGGTTACCATTGTGATCAACCAAGACTCAATAACTGGGGATCTTCGGAAGTTGTGACCTGCCACAGTGCAAAGAAACTGGGGCATTTATACATCAACTCCTATTTGTCATTGGCTGAGGACTGCTCTTGGGTATGTTCACTCTCTAACATTTCTGGACTGCCCTATGGTTGGACAAAGCATGCTTTTATAGTCAGGGAAATCTCTCAGGCAGAGAAGTGCAGGTACTTGCAGCAGAAAACCTTGAATGACTGAGGAAGAGATATAGTGGGGCATCAAGAGCAAAGTTCCAGGGCCCATTTAGTAATATCTTTCAATATTTTAAATGCATATACCCTTCCATGCAGTAATTTCATTTTTATAAACGTATGTATTTGATAAATGCACGCATGTACAAATACACACAAGAATATTCATTGCAGAATTATTTTAGTAACAGAATATTGGACACAATCTCAGTGTCCATTGAAATCCTATGCAGCTGCCAAATAAAAGAAGATCCACATGTACTGATGCAGTAGAATGATCAGCAACATATATTATTAAGTAAAAAAACAAGATACATAGTGGTTTAAATAGAATAGTATGCTACCTTATGTATAATATGTATTATACAACACATATAATACATATATTATATTATATATATATACTTTTATATATGCATAAACTATTACCAGAAGATGCACAAGAAACTGGAAACAGTGATTCTTCTAGTGTGAAAACTGGGAATGGGAGAAAATGCAGACAAGGTAGAAGGGAAGCTTTTTTTTTTTTGCTATAATCTATTATATTGTGTAAAAGTTTTAAAAACATATTCATGTATAACCTATTTTAAGAAACTAAAATTTTAAGCAAACTGGAGTAGTTGCATGTATGGGCATATATATAGATTGTATTTAATAGAACAAAATACAAACTTCTGCCCCTACCTCCATTCCCAACCTTCTAATTGCAAGGGAATTGAATCTTAAAGGGTTCCAACAGATTTCTGCAGCTCTTTGATGCTCTCATGTTGAGATTATTCCATTCCAAGCCAATCATGAAAGTGACCCCTCTAGGCTTCTTTTCCTATTGCATTTTTCACAGGTCTCTGCTTTCCTGTGATCCAAAGATATGGTGGCTGATAAATGACTTTAAGACAAACACAAACAACAAAAAAGTCCTGGCTCAAGCTGAACTAGATGTTCTTGATAATACATTGCCAGCTGAAATATTCTCAATCCTTGAAGAAAGTCCCTCAGGTGGTCATGACACTCTCTCTGGCAGGGAGACCACTCCTTGCAGATACTCAAAGCTTTTCAACATTTGGCTGGGCAGTGGCGTGTCACAGAAGTGTCTAATTAACATAGATCTTCATTTTGAGGAACTGGTGCTTTTTCTGGAGTGTTGGGGGGGACAGAGGAGCTAATTCTCCCTTATGAAACATATGAACTGCTGCTGTTTCTTCTGCTTTTTCAGCCTCTTCATGGGGGAAAGGATTAATCAGCTAATTGCTCAATTTAATCAGTGCAGGCAGCCACATTTAGCATAGAATGTCCCGATTAGATTGTCTAATTTTTGGCAAGAGAGAGGGAGAGAGGTAAAGATTCCCAATTTCTCTTTGTTGGTGCCACCGAATAATAATAACAACAAAGATCGTAATTTCTCATCCGCAGTATTGCAACAGTAACCCAGAATGCTCCTGTCTCCAGCCTTGCCACTTTTTAAATTATATTTCAAGATGTGGCCATCATGATCTGTCTCACATGAATATAAGCCTGATGATCCATTTCTTGAAACCCCTCAGTGGAACTCTATTTTTTCTATAAAGTAAAATACATTCCACCAATCAGGTTTCTCAAAGCTTTCATGGTCCAGTCTCTGTCAAACTTTCCAGACACATAACTTACCATTTCCCATATTGTTATGTTTTCTGCAATGTTTATTAATCTTTACATGCAGCCCGTGTTCTCCTTTATTTCCAACCTCAGAGGTGCTGGGCCTCTGGATTCCCAGGGCCTTGTTAGAATGTTTCTCTATCATAATACTTATTACACAGTATTGTCAATTTGTGTTTTCTTGTCTATATACTTTATTAGATGGAAAAATTTTCTAGATAAAGACAGTCTTTTATCTTTATATTCACAACATGCAGTAGGTACTCAGTAAAAGTTGTTTGCATCAATTAACTTCCCTTTAACCTCTTCCCCATCAATTGCCTCTGCTTGAATGCCTCTAGTTCACCACCTTTGTAAACCTGTCTTACTATTTAAACCATGGTTAAGAATAGTGTTGCAGATTGGATTCCCCAACTGGAAGATTCTGCAATGGAGATTTGCATGTGGAAATTTTGGGGGAGGTCTGTCAGGATCAGCACCTGTGGAGGAAGTGAAAGAAGCAGACTGGGAAAAGAGAGAAGTTGGGCTGTTAGTGTGGTGACAACATGGCCTTAGCTGACCTCACAGAAAGCTCTAGAGCTGGGTTAGTCCTTTAGGGTTGGCTTGAGTTGGGACAAAGAGGCTGAGCTTTTATATCCTTACATCAACCAAACCTTGGATGCAGACTGCTCCTGGAAAGGGTCATGATGTTGGGCAAGTTGGATCTCTTCAGCCAAGGGCAATTACTGCAGAGGCCTGAGAACTGAGAACAGCTGGTGGGCAACACTTCCAGCATCTGTGAGAATAATCAGGAATTTTAGACCTGAATGGGGATCTAGGCAGTACAGCATTCTGTATC
This sequence comes from Cheirogaleus medius, assembly GCA_008086735.1. NCBI lineage: Eukaryota > Metazoa > Chordata > Mammalia > Primates > Cheirogaleidae > Cheirogaleus > Cheirogaleus medius. Next base: position 20,829,688 of record VBSM01003169.1, read on the forward strand.
AACTACAAATATGGGCTCTGGAGTCAGAATGCCTGTGTTCAAATGTGAGCTCCACAATCTGCTAAGTGTTCCAGTTGTCTATTGCTATGTGACAACCTTCCCCCCCCAAAAAACCTGAATGGCTTTAAAAACAATAGTCATTTATTTAGATCACAAATATGCAATTTGGGTAGGGTTCAGTAGGGATAGGTCATTTGTGTTGCACATGGTGTCAGCTGGACGGCTCATCTAAGGTTGGAAGAACCGCTTCCAAGCTTGCTCACCCACCTGGCTGTCACATTTTGGTAGAGGTGTGTTGCTGTGGTTTAAATGTTTGTCCCTTCCCAACTTATACTGAAACTTAATTGCCAGTGTAACAGTATTAACAGGTGGGGCCTTTAAGAGGTGATTAGGCCATGAGAGTTCTGTCCTCATAAATAGGCTAATGCTGTTATCACAGGAATGGGAGAAGTGGGTTTCTTATAAATTTCTGTTTATTATAAATTACCTAGTCTAAAGTATTGTGCTATAGCAACACAAAATGGACTAAGACAGGTGTCAGTGTTACATTGCAAGAAGAGCATGTTGGATTGAAGTTACCATTATGGCTATGTTTGAAAAATACAATCTTCCACAACCTACCCTCTGGTCAAAATAGTTCATAATCATCCTTATGCAAAATATACTCATACCACTCTCCTAAGACCCCCAAGTCTCATCGCATTGTGGCATCAAGTACAGCCACTTGAGTACCATTCTGAAGACCTGTGACTAAAGATACAAGTTATCTGCTCCTCTCAAATCCAACATATAATGAGGAACAGACACAGAACAACCCTGATAGACATTTCCATTAAAATATGGAGAAAATAAGAAACACACAACTGTTATGAGGCCATAATAATTTTTAAATTCAGCCACTTGTTAGTTCCTTGATTAGGGCTCATCCTACTGCCTGAGAATGGTTCTCCACAGTTCTTGGTTCTGCCTCAGGCTATTGGTTCCATATTCTAAATGATCCTTCATCTTCTATAAACAGCTGGGTTTGCAGCTGGGTGATTTTTTTCAGTCTACATTCTAGTCCAAAACACTATTTTAATTTTGTATAGTCTATGTGCCTTTTAGTCCAAATTGGCAATGCTTCCACCAGAACAATTCTCTTAAAAACTCTGTGGGTTTTCTGTGAATCATATTGACATATACCCATTAAACAAAAGTCACATTCACAAACCTATTTGAGACAGGCTCTTCTTTATCACTGGCCCTCTGTGAGTGTCCTTAAGGACATCATCCTTTAGATTCTTAGAAAGACTATTATTTAATGGAGAGGATCTGTGAGATATGTCCATCATACCCTTAGAAGTTCTTTTATTTGGACCCTTCTCTGAGGTACCAGCTTAAATATTTTTGAGGTCTTAACAAGGGGATTTATAGGCATACCCTATATTTAATCACCTTTGCCTTGAAGCCATTTATAGATTTGAAAATCTTGGAGAGGCTGGGAATGAGAAACAGTTTTATTTTCAAACCCAGCAAATTCTGGCTCATGTGTATATAACAGTTTGTTCTTTAGCTCATCTCTCTCCTCTCACATTTTAACATAGACAGTGAGAAGAAACAACGTGTCTCTTCCAATATTCTTCTTGGAAATCTCCTTAGCTAAACTATCAAATTCACTAGGTACATTTCCTTTTGACCATGCTATCCCAGGTGACTGAATTGCCAAGTGTTTTGACACTATGTAGTATGGCAATATTTTCCTCTAGTTCTGAATAACATTTTATTTACTTTCCTTTCTGATAGCCTCCTTGAGCCCTTTTAGCCTTTTAGTAACACTCTCTTTAAGATCTTTTAGGTTTCTGTAGACTGTCCCAAAGCCAATGCTACGTATTTTATAGTTTTTATGGCAACACCCTAGTCCTAGTATAAGAGTTTATTTAATTGATCCATAACAGACCACCCCCAAACTTATGGCTTAAAGAAAAACCAATCATTTATTTGGTTCATGAATCTTTAACCTGGGCAAGGCTCAGCAGGGATGTTTCATCCCTGCTCCACCCAGTTGGGGTGGCTTATCTAGTGCTGGAGAGTAAACTTACAAGATGGTTATTGACATGACTGGTTCTCCACAGGAACCTCTCCAAAGTGACTTAGGCTTCCTCACAGCATGATGTCTAGGTTACAAAGGTGAGAGTCCCAAGAGAACCAGGTAGAAGCTGTATCACATTTTATGACCTAGGTTTAAAAGTTGCATAGTGCTACCTGTGTCATAGTCTTAACTTTGCCCAGAGTCAAAGGGGGGAAACATGGACCCCAGGTCTTGATGAAAAGAATGTCAAAGTCCCATTGTAAAAAGATAATGTGTGATGGGACTATTGTTATGGCCATATTTGAAAAATATAAGCTAACTCAGGCACATTACTTAACTTCTCTGTGCCTCAGTGTATTCTAAAAGTGTAATAACTAGGAGATAACGTGCTACTGCAGTTGTTATGACTAGCACAGAGTGGATAAGAGAACCTGTCTTTTTAATTTTTTTTGAGACAGGGTCCCACTCTGTTGTCCATACTAGACTAGAGAGCAGTGGCATCATTATAGCTCACTGCTCCAGCCTCCAGGGTAGCTGAGACTATAGGTGAATGCCACCAATTCTGGCTCGCTCTTTCTTTCTTTCTTTCTTTCTTTCTTTCTTTCTTTCTTTCTTTCTTTCTTTCTTTCTTTCGGTAGAGACAGGGTCTGGCTATGTTGTGCAGGCTGGTCTTGAGCTCCTGGCACCCAGTGACCTTCCCACCTTGGCCTCCCAAAGTGCTAGGATTATAGGTATGAGCCATCATGTCTAGCCTTACCTTCTTTTTTATCCTTTACATCAGGGTCCTTTTAACTATAGCCCAGAGCCAAATCTGGCCCACTGTCTGTTTGTGTTAATAAAGTTTTATTGGAACACAGCCACATTCATTTATTTATGTATTGTCTAGGACTGCTTTCATATTGTAACAGTAGAGTTGAGTAGTTGCAACAGAGACCATATGGCCTGCAAAGACTAAAATATTCACTATCTGTTTCTCTACAGAAAAAGTTTGCCAATTCCTGCTTTATATTCTACTCAATCATGGAGAGTTAGAACTGGGGTGGAGGGCCTTAGAGATGACCTTTCTGAGTACACTCTCCTCCATTCTGTGAGGATGCTGAGACTCACAAAAGATTAAGTGACTAGTTAGGAGTAGAGCAATGACTTTTTTTTTCTTTTTACTATTTACTGTGTACTTTGTTCCACACTGTGAAATATTTTACAAATACTCTCTCCTTTCATCCCTCACAAACACAAGGGGAAACCCTATTTTGATTCCTAATCTATGTCTGAGGGAAGTGAGAACTCAGATTAAGTAATATGAGTTAATACTTAATATAAGTAAGTATTAAGTATAATACTTAATATAAGTAATACTTAATACTCAATCAAGTAATACATAGGGACAGAGCTGGAAATCTAGCCCAGGTCTTCCTGAGTCCAGAGCCTGTGCTCTGCACCCCAGCAGCAGCCCTTCTCAAAGTGAGCCCTGCACTCCACTTGTCTCAGAACCATCCCGCCTGAGACCCCATACACCACATATATGCTGTTCTCCAGGTTCTCAACCCTGGCTGTCTGTACATTGGAATTATGTGAGGAGGTTGTTAAATATACCTGTGCCTATTAAAAATATAGACCTATGGATTGAGAAAGTCTGTAACAGGTTCCCAGGCATCTCTGTTTTTGACAAATTCCCTCGGTGATTCTATTCTCATTCAAGGTTGATAACATTATTCTCTACTCACTAGAACCAGGTCTTCCTAACTCCTGTTTAGGAGTTTAGTGGGCAGTGTTATTGTTCCACTCACATCTTTCTATTATGTCTTACTTATTCCATCTTACCCTTGCATCTACTAAGAAACCATGAGAAAGGCTATTATGAGAGCTGAGCCAGACAGGCGGGGCTTTAAGGGAATGACCAGGAGGAAGCCACATCTGTTCCCACCTGGCCTGACTATTGCTTTCGAGGACCCATTCTCCTCTGAGGTAGGAGGAGCATAGAGAGTGGCAACCCAGAACCTCATTCTGAGAACTGGACAGCTAGGAAAGAAAAAGAAAGAAAAGCTGGGAGAGGAAAAGTTGGCAGCGTCTAGGGGCTGGGGAGCAGCCTCTGGCCCGGCATATTTGTTTATTTATTTTTTTGATACAGAGTCTGGCTCTGTTGCCCGGGCTAGAGTGCTGTGGCATCAGCCTAGCTCACAGCAACCTCAACTCCTGGGCTCAAGCAATCCTTCTGCCTCAACCTCCTGAGTAGCTGGGACTACAGGCATGCACCACCGTGCCCAGCTAATTATTTTTTTCTATATATTTTTAGTTGTCCAGATAATTTATTTCTATTTTTAGTAGAGACGGGGTCTCACTCTTGCTCAGGCTGGTCTCGAACTCCTGACCTTGAGCGATCCGCCCTCCTCGGCCTCCCAGAATGCTAGGATTACAGGCGTGAGCCACCGCGCCCGGCCTTGGCACATTGATTATTGTTTTTACCTTCACCTTTCCTCTGCCTTCAAATATTAACATATTTGCAGAGGACTTGAAAATGGAACAGAAATGCAAACAACGGTTCTTTTGGCTCTAACCAGCCAAAGCTAGAGAAACCAACAATTTTTAAGTCATCGTTGCACACATGAACTCATTTAAACCTCAGTACTTTGAAGTAGTGCAACAATTATATCGCCGTTTTACATATGGTTGTTTGGTTTTATTTACAGAAGCTGATATTTCTACATATATCACAGACATTTGGCGAGTTGCCCAATCAGCAGGGCAGGAATGGAATCCCTAGTCTTTGGGCACAAGAATGGCAAGAGACAAGCTTTCTAATCAAGGTTCTCACATTCACAAATAATTTAAAAGCACTGTTATGGCTTTGGCAGTGGATTTTGAAAAATTATAGATTCTTTGGAAGTGGGAAGAGATGTTCTCTTGCCCATTTTGCTCATTTAACCTGTTGCAAAACTTGACAATGTTTTGCAAAACTTGACAGTCTCTTGGATTTTTAAAAATTTATTTTGTAACCCAGATGTCAGATGAGGCCTCCAATTTCCATAACCACACATGGTGCCGAGGGTGATAAATCATCCTGGTTTGCCCAGGACTGAGGAGTTTTGGGGATCTAGGACTATCACTGCTAAAACTAGGAAAGTCCTGGGCAAACTGTGATCAATCGTTCAGTCTGTTGGTTGCCCCAACTTATATGCAGAACTCAGCTATTTCATGGACCTCTCAAAAAGCCATCTACTCATCAACATTTCATGATGAACATTTCTCATCTCTTTCCTCTGTCCTCATCCCTCTTTCTTTTAGGAACAAATATAATTCTCTTCTCTTGTGCAGAGGGGTTCTGCCCCACTTCCTGAAGCATTGACTTCAGCCATTTCATGGCCCCAAGGCCTTCAGGGTCCTCAAACTTTTTAAACAGAGGGCCAGTTTACTGTCCCTCAGACCATTGGAGGGCCAGACTATAGTTTAAAAAAAACTATGAACCAATTCCTATGCACACTGCACATATCTTATTTTGAATTAAAAAAACAAATGGGCAAAAACACCCGCATGTGGCCCGCAGGCCGTAGTTTGAGGACGCCTGCAGATCCTACTCCAAGTGAGCTTATCACAACATTCCTTGAAACAAACACTGTGCTCTCTGGAGAGGAATACTGCCCAACAGTTTTCATCTTGTCTTGTTACTATTTTTTGTTACTATATACCACCTGGTTCCAAATGGATATGTTTTGTGACGAGTCCTCCCAATCTGCGATAATCTCTCTCCATTTATCATATGAACCCCAATGTACTTGCCACATAGCGCCGCATAGAAAGGACATGACTAGCTCTGTGGCTTAAGACAACTCAGTTGGCTTCTCTGAGCTTGGACACCTCATTTAAGAAATGAGAGAGCAAAACAAAATGATTTCTAAGAATACTTTCTGTTCTGACATTCCTTTGTATTATGCACTAAGATGAATGTAACTGGTCACATGAATTTTTTACATCTGCAGTCCCCAAACCCCAGGCTGCCAACTGGTACTGGTCCATGACCTGTTAGGGACCAGGCCACAGAGCTCCGCACCCCCACATCCTCCAGCATGAAAAAATTGTCTTCCACGAAACTTAGGAAATGGGGTGGGGAGGGGTGCTGCACAGCAGGAGGTGAGCAGTGGGCAAGCTAGCAAAGCTTCATCCATATTTATAGCCACTCCCCATCACTCGCATCACTACCTGAGCTCCACCTCCCCCCCTGCCCCCATCTGTGGAAAAATTATCTTTCATGAAACCCGTCCCTGGTACCAAAAAGGTTGGGGACCACTGTAATTTACATGTAGTATGGAAAACTCACAAAAACATTCTTTTAAGGATGTACCAACAGGGAACAGGGAAATAGCAACAAGATTTTTCCTCAGCCTTTTGCTAACTAAGATGCAACAATGGCCATAATTTCAGACATCCTGCTCTCTGTTCTGTTCCCCTCTGGCAGAGTATCATTTAGAGTTGTTTAGGTGTTAACTACTTAGAAACAAAAAAGATGCATCCTTTCCCCACCTAATTTTGAAAGTATTATGAGTTCTTTATACAGATTGTAGAAAATTTGGAAAATAGAAAAGCACAGAAGATGACAAAAATCACCAATAATCCCTCTGTGCAGATAGTGTCACTGTTAAACTTTAGGTGTATTTGGTTAAAAAAATTGCACCATGATGTTTTATATTAATAAGTCAAATGGGAGTCTGGTGTAAGTTCATAAACACCAGGTTAAGAATTCCTGATATATGTTTAGATGCTTCAGTACTTATTGGGTGACTCTAACCCCAAATGATCCATGCTACTGTTTGCTTTCCTGTTC
>VBSM01003169.1:20836671-20850218 GCA_008086735.1 Cheirogaleus medius
GAGACACTCTGTCTGGCGGTGTTTCTAGTCCGCCATCTTGCTCCGCCCCCCTTCCTGTTCTATTTTTGGATGTATTATAAACATGCCACTATCAAAGAGGAATATCAGAGTTTGCCAGAGTTTGACTTTGCCCCTGCACAAACCATTCAGCCAATATAATCATCGGTCATGATTGTTGGCAAAGCTGCTAGGAGGAGCCACTCTTCTATCCTGTTAAAGTTTAAATTGAGAACACCTTTTGGAAGACAATTAGGTCATATTAAACCCCTCAAATGTATATAACATATACCCTAGAAATTCACCACTAAGAATATCTGGTAAGAAAGTAGTCAGAAATCAGAAATATCTGATAAGAAAATAATTCTTTAGATGTTTGTTTATAAAACACTTGGTGGTGGGGAAATCCTTCAATATCCAATCAGAGAGGTTTGATTAAACAAACTATCTGTAAAACGGGATTCAATTGAGCCACTAGAAATCTCATGATAAAATGAGAAAGTGTAATCAATTGTTAAGTGACTAGAGCTAATTATTAATATTTACCCCCATTCTATCAATGAGGAAACTGAGAACTCTGGGAGAGTCTGAAACTTCCCCCATGGTCATGCAGCTAATTAAGAACAGTCTTGGGAGCTGAACCATGGTTTTTCTGACTGTAAACCAGTACTATTTCTGCTAAAACACAAAGGCCATTCTGGAAAGGAAAAATAAAGCTGAGATTAAGGATAAAGTGTAAAAGTAATACGAGGTTAACAGCATAATGCCTAGCACACTGCAGAACTTGAATGTATTTTTGTGGAGGAAGTAAATGAATGACCAGTATTTCATTCTAACCCCTGGCTGCAAGTGTCATAAGCAATGGAACAGCAGTTGGTAAGGCTTTCTCCCCCCTAGAGTTCTTTGGTCCCAGTCTTCACCCTTTAATTATGCCATATTTTCTTCACTCCAAATTAGTCTAAAACAACCTTCAATAACATTGTGTGCCATGTCTGGGTGGAAGGAGGTAGGCTGGGAAATGTGTTAGGCTGATAAGAAATTTCTGGTTTGGGTAGGTAGCATACAGGAGATTTCATGTGGTTCAACATAATAGTTTAAGTCTAAAATGTTGGTGTTTCTTTCTATTTTAAGTGTTTATGATGGAAACAGAACCACTTCCTCTTATTTCTCAAGATCTTGTGGACACTCTTTTCCTTTCTAAACAGAAGGGGCAAGGCTAAGTTTTGCTTGCTGTTAATGTAACAGCACTTAACATAGCCTACCACTGGGTTGTGGGCTGCTTTGGGTAGAGCTTGTGGAAGGGAGAATGGGACAAGCTTTGACAGACATAAATACAGAGGAGTTTTTTTGTTGTTCAGTAGGCAGCATGGTCCCAGGCACAGGAACTGGGAGAAGGACAAGGACTCTCTTAAGGAAATTAAACATGGAGCCTGGAGACCTAAGCAAATCAGGGTTCTTTTAACCTTTTCTAGAATCTGGGGCCAAGCTGAGCTAAGTGTATGCTATGCTCTGAATGTTTGTGTTCTCCCAAATTTCATTATGTTGAAACCTAACTTCCAAGGTGATAGTATTAGGGGTGGGGCCTTTTGGAAGGTGATTAGGACATGAGGGTGGAGTCCTCATGAATGGGATTAGTGTCCTTATAAAATAGACCAAGGGACCTCATTTTTCCTTTCCATCATGTGAGGACACAGCTGGAAGTCATCCTCTACAAAACAGAAAGTGGGCCCTCATCAAACACTGAATCTTCCAGGATTTTGATATTGGATTTCACAGCCTCCAGGACTGTGAGAAATAAATTTCAGTTGTTTATCAGCCACCTGGTTTATGGTATTTTGTTATAGCAGCCTGATTGGACTAAGATGGTATGTCAAGAGGGTTTGCAGTGTGACGTGGTGAGGACCAGAGTATGTAAGGCATTTCAGGTATTCTGTATTCACTAGCTTTTGAAAGTTTCCCTTAATTCATCCCCCCAGTGTCATCAAGCCTGTTTTCTCTACCAGGCATTGTGCTAGTTGGTGAAAATAGAGCGGTGAATAAGATAGATAAATTATCTGTCTTCATGGAGTATCTATTCTAATGGGGAAGAGTGATAAACAAAGGAACAAATAAGCAAATAAGATAACTCTCTGTGGTGATGCTCTTATGAACTGAATGCCCAGGGTGCTGAAGGAGAGTGACTGGAGGAGGTCCACAGGGTTGTCCCAGGGCAGTTGATCAGAGGTCCAGAAGATGAAGATGAACCCACCTTAGGGGAGAAGCAGATGAGGAAGAGAAAAAGGCAAGTGCCAGGGCCTGAGGTGGAAAGGGGCTGGTATGTTCTGGGGTCAGGGAAATGAAAAGAGGTCAGTGTGTGAGGAAAGTCTGAAAAGACAGGCACAACGCAGGATGGGCAGGGATTTGGGGGCCCCACCTAGGAGTTTGGGCTTTTCTCTAAGCACAATGGAAGGGCATTGAAGGGTTTTCAGGGGTAGAATGACATGATCAGGATTGCCCTTTAGAAATTTCACTCTGTCTGCTCTCTGGTAATTGTAGATGGGCAATGGAGCATCTAGGTAAGAGACTTCTAAGCTCTTTGGTAAAAACAATGTCGGTTCTTGACTCCTTGTGAGATCTCCCAGAAAAACACTCGGCAAAGCATCATTGCTCTTTACAAGTATCTAAAAATCATATTGAGATGAAATCAGGGATAGAATCTATTGAGAACTATTTGGCCACTCTTTTACAAAGATTTTAAGGGAGATAAAGAAACATATATTTGGAAAAGCACCCCAAAAGTTCATGCATATTTTAATTAAATCAATTAATGATTCATTTATTTAATTCATTCATTTATTCTTTCTTTTGTATAACAAATATTTATCAGCCCTCTACTTGGTGCCAGGACCTACTCTCTGTCCAGGGATTTCAAAGGGGGAATAAACAGATAAGATCTCTACCATCCTGGGGCTTGTTGTTTACTCCAGGCAGTTTTCGTAGCCTTTAAGAACTGAGCCATGTTGGGCCAGGCACGGTGGCTCACGCCTGTAATCCTAGCACTCTGGGAGGCCGAGGCGGGTGGATAGCTCAAGGTCAGGAGTTCGAAACCAGCCTGACCAAGAACGAGACCCCGTCTCTAAAAAAAAAAAAAAAAAAGAACTGAGCCATGTTGCAAATCGAATAAGTTCTAGAGATCAGCAGTATATCATATTACCTATAGTTAACAATACAATATCATGCACTTTAAGATATGCTAAGAGAATAAATATCATATTAAGTGTTTTTACAACAAACAAAGCAACCCACAAAAGAACACAAGGAAACTTTTGGAGGTGATGAATATATTTAACACCTTGATTGTGGTGATGGTATCACAGGTGTAGACATATGTCCAAAGAAAATGTATACATTAAATAGCTTCAATTATTTGTATATCAATTATACACATAAGGGTAATAAGGCATAAAAAAGGAAATTATAAGGATAATGGAGCATAAAAAAGAAAAAAGAAAACAAAAAACAACTGAGCCAAGTGGAAGCAGGTGGAAGAGCGATGGAACTTTATATGGGAAGAGCCTCGGGTTTTCCTAGAGTGGGAGCTCGATCAATATTGGTGGATAAACAATTGATGTTGAACAAGTCATTAACATCTCTGGACCTGTTCCTTCCTTTGAACAGAGGAGAAAAGCTGGGAAGAGGGCCATAAATGCAGAATGGCTGATGTGTAAGGCTTCTTTCAGTGATGAAATTCTATCACGTAGAAGTTGCATGGAGGGATCAGAGCGACATCACTTGAGCAATCTTAGCATCGCTAAAAATAGGACAAGCAGACATTGTAGGCCTCCTGCATGGCACTGAATGACAGATGTGGCACTCTCTGTGAAGTCTTCTTGCCAAAAAATAGGACAATAGTCTGTTCAAGCCCCTGGGCCTATTTATTAGTTATGGGAAATAATGAGGCTAGAGAAGGGTGCTGAATGCTTTACAGGGCACCAGACTGCAACCAACCAAGTCTAAGTGTGGGCAATTCTACAGGTCAAATGACTTGGTTTCTTTAACACACACACACACACACACATACATACATGCCAGGTTTGGGGTGAGGGAGTACTGTTAGATTAAAGGAAACTTTCAAGATGTTTCAATCGAAAGCAATGGTGATTGCTTTTGTTTGGATCCACATTCCCACAAACTAAATGACATTTTTTAAACAACAAAAGGAAAATGAACCCAAACTGAGTATGAGATGACATTAAGGAATTATTATGAATTTTGTTAAGGGTGATCATGTACTGTGGTTTTGCTACAGAAAAAGAATCCTCAGGTGTTTCTTCCTATGACATGAGTGACCCTTGATGACATTGTGCTAAGTGAAATAAGACACAATGGGACAAATATTATATGATTCCACTTATATGAAGTACCTAGAGTAGTCAAATTTGTAGAGACAAGAAGATAGAATGCTGGTTGCCAGGGGCTGGAGGGAAGGAGGGATGGGCAGTGTTTACTGGGGACAGTTTCAGTTTGGGAAGTTTAAGAAAGTTCTATAGGTGAAATGGTGGTGGTGGTTGTACAACAATGTGAATATACTTAATGCCTGTGAACTTTACACTTAAAAAGGGTTAAAATGATAAATTTTATATTATGTTTATTCTATCATGATAAAAAAGAATCCTCAGAGTCCTCAGATGTTAGACATGCTGGAGTCGTTACAGGTGAATGATTTGATGCCTGGGATTTGCTTCAAAATTATCTAGTAAAACAAAACAAACAAAAATAGAGGATAGAGGGTAGAGAGGAAACAAGACTAGGAAAATGTGTACAATTCTTGAGTCTGGGTGACGGATAATGGGGGCTAATTATACTGTTCCTTTACTTATTACGCACGTTCAACACTTTAGAACACAAAGCTTAAAATATCTCTATTGTGTCTGGGTATGTTGAGTTTAATTTTCTGAGACGCTCTGAGCATTTATACTCTTTTTAGGGGACTCAATTAAAAAAACAAAACCATACTCTACAGAGCTCTAGTAACGTGAGCTGTCATGCTATGAAATTGAGCATAAAATAGACACGAGCCCCAGGAGGAAGTCATGGAGACTGCCTCACGGGGAGCAACTGCCTCATACGTTATCTAGGCACCCTTGTGCTGCCCTTGTCAGATTGCTGGGAAGAATAAACAAAATCATATATAGTCTTTATCACTGCCTCTGCCTTAGAACCATTGGGGAGCTTTTAAAAACACTAATTCCCAGGCCACACCCCAAATCAATACCAATTGAGCTAGAATCTCTGAAGATGGGCCCCAGGAAGTAGTCTTTTAAAAAACTCCCTTGGTGGTTCTAACGTGCAGTCAAGGTCAAGAGCTACCAGTACACAAACCACCTGATATTTAATACATAGTAGGTACTCGCAAAATGCTGATTGAAAATGAATCTGGAATGAATTGCCTATTATGTTACGCTTCAGCTATTTGATAAAGCCTTTCATGGAAAAGAATTTATATGCAACCTTTTATTTTTCCCACCCAGGGGATTAAGCTACCAGAGGCCATAAATTTATTTCTTGAGTCTTTGCTAGAGCAGGCACACTTATCCCCAAGAGAGTACTGTGGTGGCTTTTAGCGAGAGCCTGGAAAGATAAGAACAGTTTCAAAAATGTTTTGGGGGCATCACAAAAACCCCATTGTAACACAATGCTATTTGGAATAACATTAAAGAAAAGTGAATTATGCCTGTTTATCAAAGGGAAAATGAAAGCCCCTTGGACCCGAGTTTTATTTTGAAGCTGAAGCCTTTAATCAAATTGACAATAAAAGATATGGTCCTTCTATGAACTGAGGAATGATCGACAGTCATCTGCAAACTCAGTACACGGCTGCTGGTCGTTAACTCCATGCTTCTCGCCCAGTGTATTGAGAGTGGACAGATTCAGAAGGGTTAGAAAGAAATGGAATTCTTACCCTGAGTCAGTTAACTGAATGTGGAATAGAAACAACTGCACATATCTTCTTCCCTCCCTTCACTCTGTGCCTTGGAATTTGGAGACAATATTCAGAGGGCAATCACTTCAAACAGACTGACAAAAAACCAAAAAACAAAAACAAAAAAACACATGTTCTAAACTTTCATTGCAAATAACTCTTCCAAGTGGTGATAGAGGAAATGATCCTAAACTCAAAATAAAGGGGCAGGGTGTGTCTTTTTATTTCTCTGGAGTCAAACAGAGTGAATAGAATCGACAGATTTAGCAAATAAAAATAAAGAATGCTCAGTTAAATTTGAATTTGGGGTAAATATATGCAAATATTGCCTGGGACATATTTACACTCCAAAACATTTAGTTTTTGTCTGAAATGCAAATTAAATTAGGCATCTTATATTTTATCTGGAAACTCTGTAAAGAGGAAAAGGGAAGTCTTTCCTCTCACATGTATAGAGTCCAAATATCTTACTGCAGGATGTCTGGGAGGTGCAAATAGTCAATGAACATGGGCCAGGCGGGTGGCATTGGCAGCCTCCATCAAGAATTCTTTGTATCAGTTAGCAGTTGCTGCATAACAAATCACCCCAGAACTCTGTGGCTTCAACTAATAATAATTTGCTATTGCAAACACTTTTGCAGCTTGACTGCGGGTTGTTCATCTAGGCTGGACTTGGGTGAGCATCTCTGTCTCTAGCTGTGGGGCTGCTATTAGGTTTGGTAGTTCCGCTTAAGGCAATGGCAGTGGGGGAGGCTGCGCTCCACAGATCTCCCTCCTTCCTCCCGGGACCAGTGAGATAATTGATGGGTGGACTTCTCATGGTGATAACAAAGGCACGAGAGCACAGGTGGAAACGGGCAAGGCCACTCAAGCTTGAAACAAGTACACTGTCATTTCCACCCACATACCATTGGCCAGAGCAAGTCACAAGGCCAAATCCAAAGTCAAAGGGTAGAGAAGTACATTCCACCCATGTAGACGCCATGGCAAGGGTATGAATTGGGCTAACAATATTAGCCGAATTCAATATCAAATATGGTAACTCAGTCTCCCACAGGCAAGCACAGGGAAATTGAGGTTCAGGAGAAGGAAGTTGGGTCCCTGACACCTTTGGAAGCAAAAAGGACCCAGACGTGTAGGGAGGAGGAAGCAGGAGTCAGTTCCTGGGGAGCTGGGCTAAAAGTGTCAGAGAGGCTTTAATGCAAGGTTTACTTGATTCTTAATTTGAGCCCTTGACTCCAATATTTCTATATTTGCCTATAACGGTTCTCATAGACTGAGGTGAGACTGGACACACAGGTGGGGGTGTAATAGCCTGGGCTGTGAAAGTTAGAGGGCAGGAGTACGGTCTGCCGTTCTCTGAAATTTTCCTCCATTACTCACATGCAGCCCTTGCCGCCTCACCCAGCACTAATGACTCTTGCGGCCAAAGAGGCAAGACACTGAGGCCATTGTAAAAGGCAACTCATTTGCACTCATTAGTGTTGTAATCAGGCCTTTTTTCATTGAAGTAGGAGAAACCTAAGTTAAAGCTAGCTCAAGCAAAAGAGGAAATTATTAGCACATAACTAAGAAGGCTAGGGACACGAGCTTCAGACAAGGCTGGGTGCAGGGCCTCAGATGATATCCCAGGCATCTGCATTTCTCCATTCCTAGGCTCTGTTTTCCTTTGTGCTGCCATAATTCTTAGGCGAGCTTCCCTGGGAATGTCTCTCTTTGCCAGTGACCTAGTATGTTTCTTCAACTGTCCATCTGAGGGTTCACCCTGACATTTTAACAATGAGGCCCAGAACGTAGAGTTGTGGTGACAACTCAGACATGAGAAAGAAACAGCTGCCCAGTAGGGCTGCAGGAAAAACTATTCAGGAAACCTCTGCTTTTCAGGATTTGTGTGTGTGTGTGTGTGTGTGTGTGTATGTGTGTGTTTGTGTGACTTTCATTTTGTCTTTATCTCATCACAAGATGCTGGTCACTGAGCTCTGCTCCCATGATTGCACTCGAGAGACTGCAGAAGCCGGCAATAGGCAGTTCCTGCCCTCTGGGAAGGGGCAGCAAAGCCTGGGGAAGTGGGAAAGATGTGGAAAAAGGCACAGGATGGCTTGTGTCCAGAGACTCCTGCCTTCAAAAGGGGGTGGGGAGGTAGGAAAGATGGTTTAAAGAGAGGAACTGCTTCTTTGCCGATGCAAAGAGAATTTCCACTGAAATCTTCCAGGAACTTTTAGCAATTGTTATCCCTGCATAGCTGGACAGGACAACTAGAGAGGGACACCCTGGTGGGGGAGACTTCTATCCAGTTGCTCACTCTCCACACTGTCTGGTTAGGTTATCTTCCATATCTATTGTGTTTTAATTGAAATTTTTTGAAAAGACTGATTTAATTAAAACAAAATAAATCACAGAGACTTTATTCACTCTACCTTTATTCTTTATGATCCAGGAAAAAGGGCTTCATTTAGCAGCTGTGTGGACTTTAGAAAATTATTTAACCTGCCTGTGGCCTATTACGTCATCTGGAAAGCAGGGTCAGTAATGGTTCCCACATCAAGAGGTGGCTGCGAGGGTTCAGCGAGCTAAGGTGTGAAAAGGGCTAAGCTCTGGTTATCGCACGCAAGCCGTCATCCTAGCTATCACTGGTGTGATTCAAATGCGGTCTGAACACAGAACTCGGCAACGTAGGCTAGTTTGTCCTAAAGACAGTCCCTAACGGTCATGGCAAGTGACAGCAGCAGCTGTCTCGTGGGCTGTTGTCTCTGGCCCCATGCTGGGGCTGTGATGGACAGGGCCGCGTGGTGGATAGATGGCTTCTGTGCACCCAGCACGTCAGAAGGGGGAAGGAGTAGCTGCTTGGGATTGGAACCGCAGGAACAGGCAGAAGGCAAGGTTGATGGGGTCACCGACACACCTGTCATTGTCTCAGTAAAATAAATGGTCTGCCTTCCGTCATGTCCTGAATGCATCTGAGATAGATCTAAAAGAACGGAAAATGTGGCGTGGCCCAAGTGGTAAAGGAGAAAAAAGGATGTATTCTTTAATTCGGTTAAACTGTCATCTCCCCTGCCCTCTCCTCGTTTATTTACTTTGCCACTGAGTATGTCTGGGGCTGGAAAGATCTTATCCATATCCAGAATAACAAACTCATTGAATATAACGACTAAATGCAGCCGTAGACATCAGTTTGATGGCATCTCAGATAACAGAGACACGATTTACGCTAACTTATATAACCAGGACATTTATTTATCTCATCTAGTTGGAAGTTCAGCAGTAAGTTGGACTTCAGGCTTTATTAATCCAGCAGATCAGCAATGCCATGAAGTTCAGGTTTTCTCTGTCTCTCTGCTCTACCATCCTTGGTGTGTGAGTTGTGTTCTTAGGCTGTTTCCCAAGTTGTTTGCAGCGGCAGGTGGGGCAACAGGCTTTCTTGTTTTCAACCAGTGATGGGGGGAGGGTAGGGGAGAGAGCGAAACCTCTCTTTCAACCCTGGAATAAGTCCATCTTTGCAGTAAGATTGAGCCAATTTAGGATATGCACTCCCCTCTGGACCAGTAGACCAGTAATAGTGGGGCCAGGTGGATACCTTGCGCTGATTGGCTGAAGCCCAGAATTTTAAACTCTTCTTTGGCAAGGGGGAAGAAATTATTAGCTTAGACCAGGATTTTCAACCTCAGCACAGTTGACATTTGGGGCTGGAAAATCCCTTGTTGTGGGGCTGTCCTGTGCACTGCAGGGTGTTTCCATCCATCTCTGCCCACACAGTGCCAAGGGCAAGGGCTGTGTGCATTGAGGGGAGCTGGGAGGAGGGCAGAGCCTAGACGGGACAGGATCTTGCAGACCATGTTGAGGATTTTCATTTTTGTCTTAAAAGCACCAGGAAGGGACCAAAGGGATTTACGTGAAGTATAGTTCCAGCTGGGGTCTAGAGAAAGAATAGGAGCAGACAAGGAGGGAAAACAGGGGGACCAGATATTGCTGCAGAGAAAGTTATGACTGATCAGTTTCAGCCAGGATGATGGGAGTAGAAACAGAGGGAAGTGGATGGATTTGAGTGCTAAGTAGGTACTAAACTGGATAGAACTCCCTACTGGAGTCAATATGGGCTGTGAGGAAAGGAAGATATTAAGAATGACTCACAGGTTTCTGGTTTGCTCACTCCAGGAACACTGGAGATGCATCAGACTGTAGAAGGAAGATCATATTCTGCATATGAATTTGAGGCTGTGCGAGATATCCAAGGAGAAATGTCAAGTGGGCAGATGGAGACACCATTATGGTGTTCAGGGGAGAATATTGGACTAGAGCTAAGAATGGGCATGGTGAGAACTCACATTTTGAGGGACTCTAACATTTAGCGATTGGATGGAGAGCCATGATTCCCTGAAGGAGAGGCCAGAGAGGTAAAAGGAGTTAGGAGGAGTGGGAGGGATTCTGGGAGAGGGTTGTGTCACTTAAGCCATAGGAAGGGAGCATTTTGAGAGGGAGGGCTCGATCAGCAGTGTTATGCGCTGGAGAGAGGAGACAGAAGGTAAGGACCAAAAGATTGTCCTTTGGATTTAGGGACACGGAGGCCATTGGTGACTCCAGCAAGAACCACTTAGGAAGCAGTGCGTGTTGGGGTCAGAAGCCAGGTCGGAGAGGCTGGATTCATTCACAGGAAAAGACAAAAGGTATAGGGTAGATTCCTCCTGGAGAAGTTTGTCTGTGGAGAAAGGAGAGGGGAGGAGGCTAGCTGGAAGGGGAAGTGAGGACCAGGGAGAGTTTTTCTTTAGGATGAGACACTTGACCATGTTCAAATGGTTTTTGGAGGTGGAAACAGAGGTTTGAAAATACAGGAGAGACATGGATGTGGAAAAGGCAGGAAGGGATAGAATTCAGACCCATGACTCTTAGAAAGGACGAAGGGCACCTCTGCTGTCATAACCAGAGAGGAGGAGAAGAGTAGGGACCTAGATGTTCGTGTCTGGAAGTTGCTAGCATTGCTGTTTGAACCCTTCTATGGTTCCTGTAAAGTAGGAGGCTCAGTGTCTATACAAAATGTGGGGGAGAGCTTCTCTAGTCAAATATGTTTTGGGAAGTCTGTGTTAAGGTTAAGCAGTTATCTTTCCCACAGGACTTACAGAGCCTTTACTACATGAGTTCATTGTGAGTGTGCAGGAGGGGGCAGAGGAAACAGCGATTCCCACTGGATCACAGGGCTTTTGTGGTACACAGCGTCTCACGGGACCAGTGCATCACAACCACACACTCTGGGAAACGCTGCGCAGGGCCAACACCTTCATTTTAGGGAGGAAGAACCTGAAACCCAAAGATGGGAAGAGGCTTAGAGAAAGTCGCTTGGCTGGATCAGTGGAGGGCCCTTTTGTCGGGAGCGCAGTGTCTGCCCCAGCCTTCACTTCTGTGAGCACAGCCCGCCCTCTTGTTTGTGTTGTGCGACGCCAGCCCTCAGCCACAGTTGGGGCAATCTGGTTCTACTTTGAAATATTAAATTAGACAAAGAGGCAGGCAATAAACCTTTGTGTGTAACATGGAAGGATCTGAGGCAGAACACAAATCTACTGGCTGAGTTCAGCCTGCCTGGAATCCACAGCAGAACTAGCTGTGTGTCCTTGAGCAAGTTACTTGAATTCTCTGTGTTGTAATTTCCTTATCTGTGTACAGGGAGCAATCATGACATCTCTACCACAAAGAATAGTTGTGATGATTAAGTATTATAGAATACTACTTATAAAGACCTTAGAATAGTGTCTGATCCAAGTAAGTGCCCAGTGACTGCTAGCTATTCCTGGGAGCAGACAGGCGGCTGTGTCCTGACCCATAAACAAGGCACTAGAAAAAGCTACTCTGGCGAAGGAGAGAAAGATGAACAGTTGTGTCAAATGAGGTAGAGAAGAAAAATAGACAAAGCATAGTCTTTGGGATTTGTGAGACACCCGTGTGTCTTTACAATAAATCCCCCTGTTAGCTTAAGCTAGCTCAGTGACTTGCAAACAAATAGACATGATGACTACATTGGCAGAGACAGGATTTGAACCTGAGTCCCCTGGCTTCTAGTCCAGTGCTCTGATTATTGCCACACGCAGTTTGTTTAGGACTTAGATGTAACTCATCAAGAAAAATCTCCTCCCAGAGGAGGAAGGCAGGTTTTTGCAGCCAGTGGCAGATTGTGTCTGGGATTAAATTTAGTGTCCCTGCTTTCAAGAGAGGTGAACTTTTGACCTTCCAGCTGTGTAGACAGCACCTGACTGAAGCTGCTGAAGGTGTTGTTGAGATTCGAGGCACTGAGGGCTCCAAAAACATGTCAGCCCCACCCGCTCCAAGGTGTTCGATCAATGGTTAGTCTATGACATCATCTAGAAATTGATGCTGAGTCTGGGCTTCCATGAACATCCACAGCTCCAGAGCTCCACTTGCTCATTTCTCCTCACCTGGAATGCTTTAGCCTTCCTTTTCTACCTGGGGGCAGGGGGCGGGAGGGAGCAGGGAGGGTACCACATGTTTAACAGGTACCTCAGATGATTCTGATGTAGGAAATTTGAGGCACCACTCTTTGAAAGCATTCCAGAATTGAGGAATATATAGAGTGGGATTTTTAAAAACAATTTTGGTGTTGAAAGTCAGAGTTCTGTGGGGGGATGGTTTTTTAACTTGAGCCTCAGTGTCCTGATCTGTTAAATGGGGTTAATAATGGAGAACCCTTTCTCTCAAGGTTACTGCCCAGCTCAAATGAGCTAAATGCAAATGAAGATAGTCTGTAAGCTGTAAGGTCAGTGGCAGTAATCATTTTGTACTAAAGGCAAGTCTCAGTGCTGGAAAGGATCTTAGTGGCTATGTAACCGAACACTTATATTTTCAGCAAGAAAGGGCTAGAGCAGAAACCACATCTTATTTTCCACTGTATTCCTTGATCTAGCTCAGTGTCTAGTGTGTAGCGGCAAGCTTAATTTTCGTTGATAAGGACCCAATACTTTTAAGCTTTTTAATGCAAATGAGTCATCATCCAAGATGCTGATTGGCCAACACCAGTTCTATTTGGACGGATACTAAATAATGAAGAGGGAAAAACTGGTTGTTAATGCAGAGAGGCTAGGAAAAGGCAGTGAATAGCAGCACAAAAATAGCCTCAATAATTATAAGTCTTACAAAGCCTGTTGCGACATACTTTATGAGTCAAAAATGAAGTGTGTGTGACATGAAATGAATCATTCTGTGAATAAGAGAAGAAATCTTACTTATTTAAATGTGTTTTGTCAGCAGTAATGCTCTCTCTTGAATAATGCATGCCCTTAAACAAAAGTGATGGATAGCTTTGTTGGTCTAACATAAAGGAGATACAATTCTTGTAAAAAAATTCATGGTAATTCAGTGTTAAGTTGGCTCTGGCCTCACCTTAATAAAAAAATTATAACACACTTAAGTAAGTTTTCATGTATCAGCCCTTTGCTCTTTGGGGATATATGGCTAGCATCTTTCTTTGACTTTAGAATTGGATGGATAGCAATAAGAAGACCATGTATTTCCATTTATCTCCCTTCAGAGCAATCTTTTTTTTTATTTCAGCATATTATGGGGGTACAAATATTACGGTTATGTA
>VBSM01003169.1:20850318-20896995 GCA_008086735.1 Cheirogaleus medius
GTGTTCCTATCTCTCCGCATCCACGCCAACATTTATTGTTTGGGGTCTTTTTGAGAAAGGCCATACTTAATGGAGATAAGTGATATCTCATTGCAGTTTTGATTTGCATTTCCCTGATGATTAGAGATGTTGAGCATTTTTTCATATGTTTGTTGGCCATTATTCTGTCTTCTTTTGAAAAATTTCTGTTCATGTCCTTTGCCCACTTTTTGATAGGGTTGTTTGATTTTTCTTTGCTGATTTTCCTGAGTTCTAAATAGATTCTAGTTATCAGCCCTTTGTTGGATATGTAGCTTGCGAAAATTTTCTCCCATTCCCTTCAGAGCAATCTTTTAGCATTGCTAAATGCTATTCTCATAACCTGCTTATCTAATATAGCAAAATGGTCATATTTTTATGCTCATATTATTGTTAAGAATTTCCAGTGTTTTTATTGGGTGGGGGGGATAGAATGTGTTTCATTAGTGTATTAGTATCTTGTTTCTGCTAGTATTTTGTTTCCAAAACTGAGACAGATACATTAAGGTTACCATCTCCACGAATTTGTTGTGATATGTTGGAGGCTTTGGATTTCAATAAATAAATTCACTTCTGAGTTTGAAACAATTGAGAGACTCACACAGAAAGCAGGCCAAATAAGAGTTACAAATTTCTCCTCATGACTGATAAACCATTGAGAATGAGGTTCTACACCATGGCTAAGTGGGTTTGCTAAGACTTTCCTCAAGAACTAGGTAGCTAAGACTGATAGGTGCTCTCAATATCCCTTTTTTCCTTAGTAACAGAGTTCCCAGGCTTTCGTGAGATACATGGTCACCCAGAAAAAAGACATTTCCCAGCTTCCTTTGCAGCTAGATATGGCCATGTGACTAAATCCTGGACAACAGGATGGAAGTGGTGTATGTAACTACTAGGAAGTGCCCTTAAAAGGAAGTCCATCTTTATTACCTTTCTCCTTCTTCCTGAATGGAAGGTAGATGTGATGGCTGGAACTCAGGAAACCCTCTTGGGCCATGAGGTTCTACCTATATGTTGATAATGATGGAACAATGAGACAAGAGGTTACTGGTTTTCTGATGGCCATGAAGTACCATACTAGCTTTGAATTGCTTACCTCTGGATTTCACTTACATTTAAAAAAAAGTATAATTTTCTATCTGACTTAAACCCTACTTATTTTTGGTATTCTACCATTCACAGCAAAGCTTAATCTTAAGTAATACTGGCAGTTACATTTCTCTCCCACAGGGAGATCCAGATCCAATGACAGAGAGAAGGCCAAAATGTGTTCTTTGCAGATAGACCACAAAAGAGAACTACTCAAAGTTGGCTGAGCCTTCCATATCCTGTCCTCTCTTCCAAACACCAGCCAGGTTAGTCATTGTCTACCTCAGAGAGAAATGACTGGAGGCGCCAAGAGAGGCCAAGGATGTCAACTAATGGAGGACTTTCCACATGAACTCATGAGACTTGAAAAAAAGAGTTTCTCCTAAACATGAGAAATAGAAATGCACCAAAGATGGCAAATTCTGTGGGTCAGAGGGAGAGGTTCAGGAAGAAAGAAGAAGTGGGAGAGGCACTTACACTAGATAACATAAGACAGTATCTTATATTTGCAAAATGAGGAGTAAAGGAGTTTGGAGGTAGGAGCAGTTACTTTGGCTGGATTGAGACTTAAAGTCCTAAGTGTGAGATGAAAAACATCTTCAAGAACATTTGGTCTGTCTTGGTCTGTTTGGGTTGCTATGACAAAACACCATAGACTCAGTAGCTGCTATTCAATATACATTTATTTCTCACAGTTTTGGAGGCTGAGAAGTCCAAGTTCAAGGTGCCAGCAAAGTCGGTGTCTGGTGAGGGCAGAGATCTGGTGAGAGTTTCCTGATTCATAGATAGCATCTTCTCACTGCTCTTATGTGGTAGAAGGGGTGAGCTCGCTCTCTGGAGTTTCTTTAATAAGGGCACAGAGCCCATTCACGAGGGCTCTGCTCTCATGATCTCATCATCTCCCAAAGGCTTTACCTCTTGATGCCATCACCTTGGAGGCTAGGTTTCAATACATGAATTTTGGGCAACACTAACATTCAGACCATGGCATGGTTTAATAATCTTCATTTTACTGATGAGAATCAGAGGGGTCAGGAGACTTTTTCAAAAGTTGGTAACAGGTTTCCTCTGGGTGCCATTGAGCTAACCAGGCCCAGAGCTCCAATCTCTCAAAGGTCTGGGAATTTCCACTGGGAAGCTGATACTTGGGAGGAGAGGAGGATCAATACAAGTTTAAGAGAAAGACATGAACAAAGGCTGAAAAATAGTATTGACAAAACATGTCCCACATATGGTATGTAGACCTTTGCCATTACAGCAGGCAATTCATGTTGCTAAGCAGCGGGAGATGCAGGGCTCATCACATAGGTTCTTAAATGCCAGATAGAAGAGGTGTGACCTTATGTTTTGGCAAAGAAGGAGCCACTATGGATTTCAGAGCTGGTTATTGTTATGTGACCCTTGACTACGTACTGTGCAAAGAATATGTCATGGGACTTTCGCCCCGCAAGGGTAGGGGATTGGCTAAAGCATCTCTCCAGTGACCTGCAGACAAGGTTCGAGCACCTTAGCATGATAGGGCTCTGACGTGATTCCCACCCACTCACCCACCCACCAGACTCATGTCTTGGCATTCTTCTCCTAGGTATGTGGTTCTAGCAATACCAAGGTGCTTGCATGTTCCCTGCTGCCTCATTCTTCTGGGCCTTTTGCACATGTTATTCTTTGCCTACAATAGCCTCCCTACTTCATTTGCTTGACTAACTCTTTCTCAACCTTTAAGATTCAACTAAGGTCTCATCTCTTGGGAAGACTTAGATCAGTCAGGTTAGGCCAGGTTATGCTGTAGCAACAAACACTTCCAGATTTAGTGGATTGTAACAAATTTTGTTTCTCATGCCTGTTACATGTTAATTGCAAGTCAGCAGAGGGACTCTGATCATTACAGTAGTTCAGTCCTCCAGAATGATGGAGGCTCCATCTCAAAACATGTTTCATGGTAGCCAAGGCAGGGAAAAGAGATCATGGGACACCATGTGCTGACTCTTAAAGGAATGCATGTCACTCTGGCCACATTTTTTTGGCCAGAGAAGTCACCTAGCTAAGCCTGCTTTTGTGAGGCAGGTAAGTATAATCCTTCCCAGATAGGAGAAGCAGAAAACACAGTTTACCACAGCCCTCTACACCTCACCTTCCTGTCTTTGGCCTCTGCAAAGCTCATGTTCTTTGCTCCCTTAATGTCCTGAACACACTCCATCATTGCTTGCTATATGCCAGACACTTTCATTCAATCCTCTTCGTAGCTCTGAGGAGTCAGTATTGCTAGTAACACATTTAGTTCTCACAACATTCTTAGGAGGAGAGACTATGACTATTTCCATTTTACAGATGATAAAAGTGAGTCACAGAGAGGTTGAATGATTTGCCCAAGATCACAAGGCTATTAAGTAGCAGAACCAGGATTTGATCACAGGAAACTGTCTCCAGAGTCTGTGTTCTTGACCTCTATAACAATTATGGGCCTTAACTATGGGCCACCTCTGTTCTAAGTGTTTAGCATGTATTAACTCATTTGCCTCCTGCAACAGGAACCTTTTGATGTAGATACTCTTCTCATTGTCATTTAACACATACGAAGCTGAGGCTCAGAGTGGTTAAGTAATCTGTCCAGGATCACACAGAGGGAAGTGGGTTTTAATCCCAGAGAGTCAGACTCCAGGGCCAGTGCTCTCAGCTAGTGTGACGTATTGTCACAGTGCTTGTTCATGTATAATCTATGTGATACAGTCCTCTCTCCAATGAGACCAGATGGGTTTGAGTTTGGATTTAACAAAAACAACACACATTGAGATAAGAATGGCCAATCTATCCCACAGAATGAGCTCTCTATAGTTTAGTGAGTAGTTAAATGTTAAGTGAGTAGTTAAGTGTATGTGTATCTGTGATTAATCAGTGCCTCTCAAGTACAGTGTAATTCTAGTGTTAGGTCTAATCCCTTCTTGCTAGAAATCTGGGGACACTTTAGTTTGATATGGCCATGAAAACTGTCTGTGCTCTGGTTCTGATAACATGCTATTCTGTGTCCCAGAATGACCCACATCCCACATTGACCAACAGAGGTTGGTTTTTTTCATTCATTCATACATTCATTGATTTGTTCAATAAATATTTATCAAACCCTACTAAGTGCCAGGCACTATCGTAGATACTGAGGATATAGCATTGAGCAAAACAGTGAGATGCCTACCCTTGTAGCATTTACACTTTAATGGGGAGAGTCACAATACACAAATAAATGTGTGATAAGTGCCAGGGTGAAAAATTAAGGTGGGAAGGGAGATAGGGAATGCCGAGGGGGAAGAGGAGTTGCTTGTTTAGACTGGGAAGCTGGGGAAGACCTTGGGGAGACAAAGTCCAGGGGTGAGAGTGTGAGCCATGCAGATGTCTGTGAAGAGTGTTCTATTTCCAGGAGATTGGCAAGTGCAAGGTCCCTGAGGTGGGAGCGAACGCGACAGGCGGGAGGAGCAGCAGCAAGGAGGCTGGTGAGGCTGGAGCAGAGCAAGAGAGGCGGCGGCTCCTGGGACAGAGGAGACCTTGGGGCAGTTGGGGTGGACAGGTCATCTAGGGCTTCATAGGCCATTGTGAGGCCTTTGGGTGTTATTCTGAGTGTGAAAGTCACCTCTGAGGGCACTGAGCGACAGAATCACTGCCCACAAGCCATGCTCAGGCTGCCATGTGGAGAACAGGAAAGCGCAATGCCCACCAAGAGGGGGTGGTTGAATCAGTTACAGCACCGTCAAACCTCGGATTAAACCATCACAAAGATTGACTTCGAGTTTGCCAGATGATTTGGGGGGAATTCCATGAGGAAATGTTGAGTGAGAAAGCCAAGATGCAGAAAAGTATGGATAACACCCTATTTTTGTAAGGGCTTTCACGACTTTGCACATGCATATGAATATGTCTTTATGGGTTTATGGGGCAAACTATGAAAAGATACATACTAGGTAGTTCACAGGGGCTACATGGGTTATGAGGGAGTAGTGTTTGTAAGGGGGTGGGGAGAGATGAAGAAAGATGGCAAGTTAAAAAATTACGTTCTAAAAAAACGGTGCATTTGAATTGATCACATTTAAGCATTTATGAGAAAAAAGTGTGTGTGGGTATGCACATGCATTTGTAGATGTATATTGTATATGTATTTATAGCATATATTACATGTATGTTATTGTATATAAATAAGAACAAATTTTAATATAAATATGGCATTAATCCTATGACACAGCATGATTGGTCGCTTTCACATGGGGAAACTGAGACTTGGTGAATTCTTCAGTGGCTGCCCAGGGCCACACGGCCACACAGCAACTGCACAGGTGGAGTGAGATTCCCAGAGGTCTGATGCCACAGCCTGCATTTCTTCCCCACGTTATTTATTCCTGTACCTATTTCCCTCCTCTTAAAGGGGAGTAACTTACCTTAGAAGAATGGAAAGAGCAGTCACCCACAAGATTTTCCATGAAGAGATAAAAGATTTCCTGAAATTTCTGAACTTTGGGAAAGCACTTCAGTTCCTAACTCAGATCTGCAGGGGCTGTGACCTTCACAAAAGGGAGTGCTTACAAGAAGGTCATTGGTGAGATGACTGCCCTTCCTGCCCCCCACCAATGGCAGATGAAAGTAGAGTGAACTGGAAATTCTTTGCGCTGGAAAAGATAAATTGCTCATTTGGAAGGAAACCCAAAAGAAAGAAAGCCCTATTATGGAACAAACAAACAAACAACAGAAAATAATAAGTGTTGGCAAAGATGTGGAGAAATTGGTACCCTGGTGCAGCTGCTGTGGAAAACAATATGGTGGTTCCTAAAAAAATTTGACATAGAATTACCATATGATCCACTAATTCCATTCCATATACCCCTAAAATTGACAGCAGGGTCTTAAAGAGCTATTTGTACATCCATGTTCATAGCAGCATTATTCACAATAGCCAAAATGTAGAAACAACCAAGTTTCCATTGACTGATGAATGAATAAACAAAATGTGGTATATCCACATGATGGAATATTATACAGCCTTAAAAAGGAAGGAAATTCTGATACATGTTACACCATGGATGAACCTTGAAGACATCATGCTAAGTGAAATAAGCCACACACACAAAAGGACAAATATTGTATAATTCCACTTGTATGAGTTACTGAGTTATTAATACCCAGAGTAGTCACATTCATGGTGACAGAAAGTGGAATGGTGATTGCCAAGGGCTGAGCGTAGGGAGGAATGGAGAGTTAATGTTTAATGGGTAGAGTTTCAGTTTGGGAAGATGAAAAAGTTCTGGGGGAGGATGGTGGTGATTGATGGTTGTACAACAATGTGGATGAACTTCAATGCCACTGAACTGTACACTTAAAAATGTACATTATATATATATGTGTCTTATATATATATAAAAATATAAATTTTATATCAGGAATGTGTTATAATTTAAAAGAAGAAAAAAGGAAAGGAAAGAAAGGAAGCCTGTATGACTAAAAATCTACCATTCCCAGTGGCCGGGTTCCCATGAAGATCGTATCAGGGAGAACTCGCTGGAGCCTATGCTGCCTGCTGCCTCTTGGAACCCTTTACTAAGTGGGGCCGATACTTGTGCTCCACATTTCACAGTGTCAGTTAGCTCTCCGTGACCCTGCTGGTGGTGCAGCCAGCCAGCCAACTCTCCTGGGTGTGTTCTCGTCCTGTGCATGATCTCACAACCTGATTAAGTGCGTCCAGATTCGGAGGCTCCTAGGGGAGGAGGGATGACGGTGGCCGTCATCCACAGCGACAGGCCATGGAGACAGCATCACCTTCAGAGCAAACCTGGTGGAGTCAGGGAAAATGCTGGAAGCACACTCTGGTAGGAAAAAAGGGTGTGGGTCTCTGATGAGAGCAGAGGTGGTAATTTTATTGGAATTTCCAAAGGTTATCCAAGACGCCATTTCAGTGTTGGTTGTATTAAACCTCCTTTCTTAACCTCCTCCTTCCTCCCTTTAGGCTGTCTTAGAGAAACGTTTCTCTCCAAGGAGGAGAGAAATTCATTTCACTTGGTTGGAAGCAGCAGGATGTCACAAAAACACCTCAGCTGTGGCTGTCTGCCAGCCAGACCTGAGACAGCAGTCTCCAGTTAGGAGAAAGATCTATCAGTGCCCTCCTCGTGGCTCATTTCAAGTGCCTTGTTAGTTACAGGGACACCCTGTTTCTCATCCTCCTTGCTCCTTCACCAGCCTCTCGCTCCACGTACCTAGAAAGGAGAGCGCGTTCTGCATCAGGAGTGTGTGAGTGCCTGGCAGACACCTGTCAGCACAGACTGTGCCTTTCGCATCAGGCAGTGGAAAACCTGCCCTCGGCCAGGGCAGCCAATGGAAGAGGGAAGTTTGTGCTGAAGATCTGGGTCACTTCTGCTGGCAGGAGGAGGAAGGAGGCGTAGCAACTACTGAGTAGTAGGATGCAGTTCTGTGAACCCCGGGGAATGTGTGGCTGAGAAGCTCCTGCTTAACTTGGGACAAAAACTTAACTGTGGGCAATGGTAGGTGGAAAAAGAAACGATTCCGAGAGTAAGCCGGCGTTTACAGCTGCAGGTATTCTGTTCCTTGACTGTGAACTATCTCCCCAGCCTTCCCTTTGCCCGGACTGTAAGTACGCACTACAGAGCCTCTGCTTTTCCCTCCGACTTTCCGCCCCAGTTTCCTGACCTGCAAACACGAAGCTGAGGTCTGAGGCTGCACTTCCCATGAGGTCCTCACTGTCCTGGACTTGTTCACTACTCTCTCTCTCTCTCAGACATATACAGAGATTAATTCCTTAGTGATGAATCAGACTGAATGCCACATCCTGAGCCCTAGGGGTTGGCCACAGGGCAACTCTTTGGGGTGTGGGGAGAGCTGGGCCCTAGAGGCCCCTCGCCATGGATAGAGGTGGGCTCACCCCACACCCCATTGTCTGGGAACTGACTGAAGTCCAAAGGCAGTTGCTTTCCCCTGGTTGGCTTTGTTAATTCATCCCACATGTTTCCTCTGCTGACTGGGAAAAGAAAACGCCAGTGTCAGGTTGCGCCTGAGATCAAGTCAGAGCGGCTTCCCCCTGACATCTCTGTGATCCTTGGCAGAAGCGCTCCCAGGGCAGGGCAGGACAGCATGACCACCATCCACCGACAGTCTGTGCGTGTGTCGGGGGGAGCGCCGCGTGGGGTGAGGGGTTCGGCAAGGGTGGGTGGAGGAGCAGGCACCCCTGGAAGGGCACGCTTGGTGGCAGACCTGCCAGCGTTTGAGACAGCCCAGGCCCATCCCTCCCCATGGCGGCCCAGGCCTTCGCTCCGGGTGCTGTGTTGCCGTTCTGAGGATGGGTTTTGCTGTAAGATCTGTCAAGCGCAGCTTTACACACTCTCTGATCTGCTCACACCATCTTGCAAAGTGGGTAAAAGCTCTGCTTTCGTTTTGCCAGTGAGGAAACTGGGATTCAGAGAAGTCAGGTAGTTTGCTTAAAGTCACTCAGCAAGGAAGTGGTGAAGTCTGACCTTGGACTCCTTGGTGGTTCAGCCTGTGCACTTTTCTCCTACTGAGATGTGGTTTGATTTTGCAGAGCCCCAGGAGAAGAGTGTGGTAGGGGAAGGCAGCAGGGATGCAGGGAGGGTGCCTTGAATTGGTTCTAGTGCCTGCTCTTAGTCAATCCCCTTTCTCATCTGGAAAACAAAGGGCTTGGAGCATCTTAAGGTCCTTTGAATACTCTCTCTCAGCTACTCTGATCCCCTGCTTTTTTTTTTTTCTTGCTTGTTTACTTTCTCTTCAATGTAAAGCCATTTCTATTTTGTGTTTCCTTAGAGGATTTCAATACTCCAAGGGCATTTTTCCCTCTCCCAGCACAGGCCTAAGCGGAGTAGCCCTCATGACAAGGTGAGCAAATGTGGTAGGGTTGAAGGGCCAGGATGGCAGTGTAGGATCGCTAGGCTCTTATCTGTGCCTGGCATTCCTGTCCTTAGTTGACCATGCACTAAGCTCGCGTAATCTTAAAGCCTGTGCAGTTTTCACTGCCACCGAGAAGCCTTCTTTACCATAATCTTGTGCTCTAGCCACCTCTAAGTAAAATTCATCATGACTCTACTGTAGTTCATACCTGCTTTTGTAGCTGGGATGTTTTGGGCTCATTGCTTGTTTATATACCCATCTTTCCTATAGATATGTGGGTCTCCTGAATGCAGAGACTATGTCTTTATCACCTTTGCTTTAATAGTGCCTAGTACCTACTGTGTAGCAGAAACTCAGTGAAGATTTGTTGGGGGAAAGAAGGAAGGAAAAGAGAAAGGCATCAAACCTATTTGGCTCTTCTCTGTAGTTACAAACTCATAGGAAATCTGAAACGTGCATGGGCCAGTCAGCAGAGCTGCGCCATTGTGTGATGGGGTTTTGCTTAGTTTACTGGTCTGCCATGTTCTGACTTGCCCCCCCCCCACACACACACGTTGGCACAGCTTCACCTTTGAGGAATACAATCAATTTTAATGGATCTCATTTCCCTTCCCTTTAAAGCCTGAAGAAATAGAATGAAGTCCCTTTTAATTTCTCTTTAGTGAAATTCATGGGTAACATTTAAATTGTTTAGGCCCATTTGTGTGTCTATAACCATCTTTTCTCTCTTTTTATTTCCTCTGGGAAGCTTTAATTTTAATTAATTAGTATGTGTGTACATATATGTGTGTATGTGTGTAGCATCAAGCAATAATGAATTTTTCAAAGCTGGTGTCTTAAAACATCTTTGAAACATTTTCTCTGTTATTTTTCTAAAATAGAAGCAGCGTGTCAAAACTACGAAAGAAAAAAATTATGGGCTTAGAATAGTGGTAGCTGTACACACATGCAGTCCTACCTATAAGTCGGGTCTACATGCTTAAATGGGTTCAAATGTTTATAACAGTTGTCATACTGGCATTTGAATCCCTAAGCAACATTCTGGACAGAGAATGTTGCTTAGTCCACAATCACACAGATTCTATAGTCATTCAACAAATATTTATTGAGCATTATACTGTGTTCTGGGTATGGCTCTTAAGTTCTAAGGCTGTGATAACACAGACATGGTCATTGGCTTCATGAAATTTTCATTATGTGGAAAGAGAAAAGAGCAATACAAATAAGCAAGGAAATTAACACATACAATAATTAGAAAGCGTGATAAGTGCTATTAAGGAAATAACTTGGGAGCCAATACAGAAAATCATAGATGTGGGTGACCTGTCTCAGATAAAGTAGACAGGGAAGGCTGCTCTCAGCTGAGACCAGGTGCAGGAAGAGCGAGTGGGCAGGATTCACACAGCAGGAGCAGCACGTGCAAAGGCCCCAGAATGTGAAAGAGTTGAATGTGATTTAGAACTTGGCAGAAGACCAGTAAGGCTGTAACCAAATATGCAAAGCAGAGGGGATAAAAAGTGAGGTGAGAGGAGGATATAAGGGCCAGACTGTGACCTTGTGGGCCAGGGTAGAGCAACTGGATCTCATCCAAAGTTCAGTGGGAAGCCACTGAGGGGTTCTAAGCCAAGAAGTGACACGGCCCACTTTAGATGTAAACAAGGTCTGTGACAAGGCCTGTAGAAGGGCAATAATGGAAGCAGAGGACTGGTTAGGAAGCAGTGGCATTTGTCCAGGTGAGATATTGTGGTCTGGACTAGGGTTGTAGCTGCAGAGAGGAAGAGAACTGGATGCATTCAGATATGTTTGGGTGGCAGAAAGGACAGAACTTGCTGATGGTTTGGATGTAGTGGCGAGAGTGAGAGAAGAATCCAAGATGATGCCTGGGTTTCTGACTCCTGTAGACTGTGGGGACATTCACTGCAAGGATACCATGCTGGGGGATGGGAGAATTAAGAGTTCAGGTGCAGGATGCTGCAAATCATCTCGTCCTCAGCTTTCTGGACACCTCTGAGCCATGCAATCAGAACTGGTGCACCAATACAGGCAGTCAAGTCATTGGCTGTGTCCAGTGTTGGGCAAACCCCAATGTTCATGTTGAATGAGAGTTCTCAGTTGGTCTTTAGGGCACAGGGCATGTGGCTGAGGCAAGAAAAAGAATTAAAAAGTCATCTAACCCTGAGTCCTTGAGTGTCTCCTCTGTGCCATGTGTGGTACTAATTGCTGCGGTGGAGAAGAATATGTAACAATTTTATTAATGAAGGAAATGCCAAGTGTCTATGGAGCTATGTCCAGGGGTGGAGACTACTTTCTGCTGGTGAGTGACTGAAGCCTCTACAGAGATGATGACATTTAAACTGAGGCCTGAAATTTGCATAGAAGTTTGCCAAGCAAAAGCAGAGGGAACTGCATTTCCAGCAGCAGCAGCAGCAGGGACAGAACATTACAGGTCAGGCATATGTAGAGAATTTACTGTGTTTATGGGGGAAGAGTTGCAGTTCAGGATGGCTGGGGCGGAGACTACAGGGGAAGGGGCAGGTTGAGGCTGGCACAGCCTATGTGACCTGCTAAGGGGTCGAATCCACACCTTTTGTAAGATGGACATCAATAAAGGCGTCTAAGCAGGGAATGTACCACAATCAAAATTTTGTATTAGAAAGATGGCTCTGGCCAGGGGCAAAGAATCGACTGGAAGGGGAGGTCAGGACAGAATTTAGGGGTCCAGTTAGGAGGCTAAAACAGTAATTCAGAGGAGGGTTAACAAGAAACTCTAGTGACAATAATTACAGCTCACAATTCCATGGCATTTCCTCTGCTCTAAGAGCTTTCCATACCTTGACATATGTAACCCTCAAGATACTCCTGCAAGTCCAGCTCTATTTATTACTCCCATTTTACAGATTAGGAAACTGTGATCTAGAGAAGCAAAATCATTTGCCAAGGTCATATACCACTTAGTAAGTGGTAGAGCAGGGACTTGAACTCAGTCTGGCTCACAGCTAGGGAATGAATAGTGGCCCCAGAGACGAGGTAATCATAGTGTGGAGGGAGAACTGACCCAACCTCGGGACTCAGTGGCTAGGCAGGAGGGTGGTGATGAAGGAGAGAAAGGAATCAGAGACACCCTGAAGATTGTGACTTAGGCACTGGCGCGGGCTGTGCTGGAGACAGCATCAGTCCATCCTTCGTCTGTGCTGCACGTGGGGCAGCGACTTGGAAGAGCCGGCCCTGCCACTTGTGTGGCATTGACAGAACCCCTTGTAATCCTGTTTCCTGGCTTGATCTGGGCAGATGGGGGATCCCTAGCCAGGGTTGGCACACACATGTGTAATGTGAAGACTTCACTGGAATGTCACAGGGATTACAATCCTGCCCTTCCGACCTCCCAGGGATATTGTGAGCAACAAATGAGATAATGAGAGTCAGCCCAGCGGAGTGGGAAGCCAGAAGCTTGAGCCGAGGTTCCCTCCTCGTCTCTGAACCCTTGCGGGAAGCCAGCTAATGTCACTGAGCCTCAGTCTCCCCACTGGCAGAATGGAAGTCATTCCTCTCCTGATGACTACAGAGGGCTGCTGTGAAAGGGGTGAAGGGTGTTGTTGGGTGGACGCACTTTGGAAATGGTTGGGCACTTCACAAACAAGCTCGGAGGCGGTTGCTACGCTCGTAACTTCATGCCGGTGGGAAAATGGGCTCCACAAGGAGTATGCCGTCCAGGCAACTCATTTCCATTGGTAAATATGTGCATAATTGTCAAATAAGAGCAATATATTGACTCAAATTTTCAAATGATGCTCTGAAATCACAGAACTTTTTAAAACAAATTTTTATTGATACATAATAGATGTACTTATTTTCAGGGTACATATGATAATTTAATATCTTCATATAATTTATAAAGATCAAATCAGTGTAATTGGGATATTCACCACTTTAAATATTTATCTTTGCATTATGCTAGAAACATTCAAATTATTCTCTTCTTGCTATTTTGAAATATATAACACATTACTGTAAACTATAGTCACCCTACTGATTTATCAAACACTAGGTCTTATTTTTTCTATCAAATATCACTGAACTTGAAGCCTTGAAAAGAGATAGGATGTATCGTGTCCTTAATGCATTAAATACATATGATGTCCTTAATATGTTAAAACTCTCTGTGGAGTCCCCAGCCAAGATCCATTCATTTCACAAGTATTTTAAAGCACTGATTTGGGCACAGAAATGAATCATTTGGAAACATTCCCAGGCTTAATGGGGCTGCATTTTAGTGAGTGAAGACAGGCAATAAATAAACACATAAATAAGCTATCTACTTAAATTATGTTAAGTACTGTGAAGAAAACTGGGGTGATGAGGAGAGAGTGGCAGCTACTTCACACGGGTGGTCAGAGTGGGAAGTGGGGAGCTACGAGAAGAGATGCTATGTTCAGGAAGGGAACATTCCGGGCATAGAGATGACTAGTGCCAAGACCCTTAGCTAGGAACCAGTCTGCTATAGTCAAGAAACAGGAAGGCCAGTGTCTCTGCAGTGTTGGGAGCGAGGGGAACAGTGACAGTGAATGAGTCTGAGGTGGGCAGGGGCCAGACCACATAGGATGTGGTAGAGTTTGACTGTACTCGAGGTGCAGTAGGAAGCCATTGGAGGGTTTGAAGTAACATCATTTGAGTTAAGCTTCCCAGTGGCTTCTTCTGCTGCTGGATAGAGACAGGATTGAGATGGGGCAAGAGTGAGCGGGGCAAGACCAGATAGGGGACAATCATCCAGGTGGGGGTGGGGTGAAGAGAAGCTTGAGACCTGTCTGGGGGATAGAGGCCAAAGAACTTGCTGATGGAGTAGACATGTGCAATGAGAAAGAGAGGTGCTGAGACCGGATCCTAGGTTTTTACCAGATAAGGAAGCTCTTGGATCAAACTCTGCACTGCATTCTCATAGGTCTGTGCTGTCTCATGAGACTGTGGTCCGCAGGAACCTTGTATTTGTCCACACGGAGGAGTTCCATCATTAAAGAGAGCAAGACCTGCTCAGAACAGAAGTTTTCAAAAACATTGAGGGCTAGAGGTGGACCAAAGAAATAACAAAAGCTGAGGAGTAGAAGTGGGAAGAATGTTCTAGTTTCTGTTCCACTTGTCTTTTCTTTGAGACTATCTATTGACAGCTCTTCTACCCTAATAACTCCTCTTCCTGTCTGTAGGCAAAGCCAGAAGTAAAAAAAAAAAAAAAAAGGGAAAAAGCTCTAGAATGTTACATCCATTTCAATCCTGGCTGTTACGGCTGTTACTTCTCTTCCCATGATTTTTTTCCCCCTGAGATTATCCAGCTATGCTAGCCATGGAGGAGCAGAGAATGTGGAGGTGGGTGGAAAGACACTTATGGAGATGGGACACTACAGGACTGGCTTCATATGTCCCTCTTCCAACCTCACATCTCAGGCTTGGAGTTCTTCTACATCTACCATGGATGATTACATTGAAAAGAAGAGGTACGCCTGGAACGAAAGCTTCTCTAAGAGGATTCCAACATTTCATCCCTACAGTCTTGTAGCTCTGCCCCAAGTTAACCCTGAAACAAGAAAGCAGGCTTAGTGGAGCATTTATTTCAAGGTTTCATAATCTCCTATTTGACAGCAGCTGGTGGTACAAAGTATGGAGTCTACTGGATCTGATTATGTAACAGATGGTTCTGTTTTCAAATTTACTCCAAATGTTCAGATGCTTTTTCACTAAATTCATATTTCCCATCTGATACTACCCCCAGGGGCTCAGCTTTAATCTGGGTTGTAGTTTGTAAGGTTTTTTTTTTCCTTTTAATCTTCCAACAGAAAGAGAATTCCCAAACACCACCAAGCATGCAGAGGGGCTGAAAAATGACTGCACATGCATGAATACAGAAAGATTGTTCTCAGAGGCAGGTCTTGCCTCAACCAAACCTCCTGCCCCAAGTTTACCCTGAAACTAGAGGTGGACTCAGATATGCCCTTTTTGGAGAAGTCTCAAAACCCAGCTCCAATGATCTTGAGATTTGAACAGTCTGTTCCTTTCCTCAGGCAGCACATGTTAGCACATCACAATTCTTAGTAGCAAATTAAAACTCCTTTAGCAGAGAATAAAGGCACTGAGTAACTGTTACTGGCCCATTATGTGTCTCTGGTTGTGTCACCTCGTTTCTCAGTGGGGTTTTCTGTTCATTATTTCCAGGTCCCTTTCCCGCTGCTGTGCATTAATGGTCTCGCTATTCTTTCTCTCCACGCCAGCTGCCCACAGCTGTCAGCCACCCACTGCAGCCCTGCCTTTCTAGTGTTTTCATCTTCCTGCCAGCTTTATGAAATCCAATTTATAACAAAAAATGTTCTCTGAGCCTTCTTTTCTTTAAGAATTTCTGGTTTCTTTCACCATTTAGCAACCTCTCTAGTTCTCTAAGCACCTGTTCCTGAGGACTTCTTTTGACAATGTTGTCTTTTTCTTTGCCCATATGCAAGTTCCCAGTGGACATGGGAAAGAGAAACAAGGCCTGGGAAGGTAGGGTGTGCCCTAGAGGCCTGGGGGTGGGCTGGTGCTGGGGGAGGCTGGGCTGGTTTGGAAACTGAGTGCATTTCTCCAGCCACCGTTCACATAGAAAGTAAGGTGGGTGTCACCTCTGAAGCTACAAGATAATGAGGCTGGAGCCCCCTGGAGTAGAACAAAGAACGGACTCTCCCGCCAATGAGCCATGAGACTGGGGACTGCTCACTTCACATCTCTGGGATTCCATTTTTCCATCTGATGAAGATTGCATGTAATGACTGCTAAGATCATTTCTGCTGCTGATTCTAAGGCCATTGTAAGGAAAAAGTCCCTGTTCTCTGTGTGTGTACCTCTTATATAAATATAAGGGACATACATAACAGCTACATAAATTGGGGGCCAGTGCAAAATGGAAACTTGGGCACACGTTGACTGTAGAACATTAAACCAAGTGTGGGGCCCTTCTGGGGCCTTGTGTGACTGCACAGCTTGCATGCCCATGAAGATGGTCCCCATGCTATGCCTACCATGTGACCATATGTAGGCTACTAGGTAAGGTCATGCCCACATGGGAAGGTGTGGCTTTCTTAGAAAGGAGAAGTCGTTTCCTGAGTCAATCAAATGAATAATAGATGAATCCTTAGATAGAAAACCAGATACTAAAAAATGGGTCTTGAACTTCTTTGTCCTAGTTTTAGTCCCTTGGGTCTAGACGTTAAGGAACTTGTACCTCTGGATGCTGGTGGTTTCCATACGATGCCCGCCACTGGCAGGCCTGTAGCTCGGCTAGGATGAGGTCTATGACTTTGGAAGGCGGGTCATATTTGTAAAGTGGATTCTCTGTTTTCTATCATTCTATGGGTTTCATTTCTGTGCAAAGACAGATAAAGTATTATTTAGCAGAATTATTCTTAGAAATACACCATACCTATGTGGAAGAAATTATTTGGGAAATTTCTGGTGGAGGAGGGTGAGATTCCAAGGGCACATTTGGGTAGCAGAAGATGGTTGCCAAACTGCTATGTGTAAGACAAGGAAAGGAGCTGGTGTGGACCCTGAAGGGAAGAGGGGATGAGTGGCCCTAGAGAAGGACAGAGAGATGAGAGAGGATCTGAGGAGACAGGGCAAGAGGGAGAGATGACTGGGGGCCAAAAGTGAGAAGGACGCTTGGGGACAGCAAATGTTCAGGAAGGGAATTTTCACTTGTTTGATATATGTGATATAAGCCCTCACTTCCTCTTGGTTCTTACATAAAATTTTTAGTAGAGTTCAGATTGTATGGTACTGTGTTGTGTGTGTGTGTGTGTGTGTGCGTGTGTGTGCATAGTCCTTTTTGGCATATGTGAATAGATGTTGATTTCTTGTGTACTGTTTTGTTTGATGGAGAGACAGAGACAGCATCTGTGAACAGGATACCCAGGATGGAAGGGATCCTGACAAATTTCTGGATTTCTCAGGGGGCCATGGGAATTGGTGGTGGAGGGGGCAGAGCAGGTGGTTTAGAGGAATTTCTTCTAGAACAAAGGGAGAGGGAGGACTCCAGCTTACACCTGCATTTTCTCTCCTTTTGTTATTCCTGAGCCTTTAGAAAAGTCATGCTCAAACATTGCAGCTTGGTCTCAAGCTGTAGTACAGACTCTTAAGGGAAGACTCATGTGTCCACATTTGGACCAGAAAGTGAAATGGGGAGAGGGGGGAAGAAGTGCCCTCTCTACTTCCCTAAGCTACCACAGTGGTTGTTCTTCATGAGAGACAGCCACAGGAATGGTAAATTTTGTGCACAATGGTTATAAGATCTAGCTTCCCTAGCCCACTCAAACATGGAAATTCTCTCTTCACTGCCATCCTTGAAACATTTAGGGTTTTATTTTATTTTTTAAAAAGACATCCAATGTCCTTTGATCCATCTGTTGTGTATTGATCTATTTCACATATTTGTAGTTTGGGAACCATAGTAAGGGCTGTATTTCTGTGCAGATATATTTCTGAGCATTCTGAAATGTCATAAATCTTAAATCATGCCGTGATACATGTCTGTGGAAGTGTCCTCCTAAAATAGAAATACTGTTATAGATCCCACAGTGTTAATATTTTAAATAGTTGATAAATGAATGAAAATGCAATTTAGTCATTAAAATTTTAAAAATTCTGTTCATGCTTCTTATCTACCCAGTTATGTTCTCAGAACTCATTTTCCTACTGTATTTAATGTGCACTTTATTGATAGAGCTTCTTCGATCTGTGTAAGATGATATTTCAGGGAATCAAATGAATAGGATCTTTAGTGTACAAAAAAGTACCTTCCCTAATAAGCAGTTTCTTAAGCATGGTGTGTTAGTCAAGGTTCTTTGGCTTCAGGGAATGAAAACTCACAGAAACCAGTTGAAATATAAGGAGAAATTTTATGGAACTCTGAGGACAGGAAATGAGCAGTCGTCTTACCTGGACATTTGCATTGGATGATTACAAGCTAAGACCAGGCCCCTGAGATAATTCTTTCCATCTCTCATAGGGATGGGGAGGAAAACTACCTTTCAAGTTTCCACCTTGGTTTATTAATTATTTTCTCTCAGCATTCATCTCCCAGATCGTGCCATGTCTTTATGGTGGTCTGCGGTTGACAGCGGCATTGCATGTCTGAGTTTTTTACTTGATGGGTTCTGAGGAGATTGCTGAGCTATGTAACAGCAGGTACAGTGGGCAGATTTGCTTGTGGTGGTTTTATAGGGGACAGTGGTGGCAGAGCTGAAGTCCTGCAACTTAGGAGGTGAGGAGCTTTCTCAAGGCCTGTGGAAGCCAGTTCAGGAGATGCAGAAGGAGCCCAAATGCCATCTGGCTGAGCTTGAGCAGATGCAGACATTGGAGAGGAGAGGATTTTTCATTTTATGTATTTAATTTTTTTGTACTTTGAGCTTTAAAAAGGGACTTTGTGTGGGGTTTAACATTCAGGCTTTCGTTTCACTGGAAATTGAGTAATTAGAGGGAATTTATGTTACATAACTTTGGGATAGTCTTCATTGTATTAGTTGGTTTCATTGTATAACCTCTGGCAAGCTGGACTAGACCATGTGACTGGGAATGATTGGAGATGGAAATAGAATAAAGAGTGATTCTTTGGCCTATGAGGAAATTGGCCTTAGAGGTAATAAATGTCCTTTTCCAACCCAGAGACCTCTAGGGGTAACAGTTGAATGGCTCACCCCAGAGAGCCAGGAGAGGATAGCCACGTGGCAGGTCTCCTGAAGTGGGGTGGGTAACTGTCCCAGATTGCCCAGGGCTGAGGGGTTCCTGGGATGTGAGACTTTCAGTCTAAAATTATAAATATCCCAGGCATATCCCAGGCAAATAGGGTGACAGTTGTTCACCCTACCCAAAGGAGGGAACAGGCAGGCTCTGAAACATGGTGTGGCTTTGTCTCTTGAGTGGTGATGATGAGGAAGATGAGGAGCTTCCATAGGCCCTTGGTTAATAGACTCTTGCTTCCTTGCAGCATGGGGTGTCGGTGTGGTTGGGCTTTTTATATGGTGCCTGGTTTTTAAAAGGGGGAGATTAGAAGCTGCCAGTTCTCCTAAAGCTTAGATTTGAATGTTCTAAAATGTTACTTTCACCACATTCTTTTGATCATAGCAGACACAAGGCTTGCCAGAATTCAAGAGGGGAGGAGACAGAACCCCATCTCTTGACAGATGGAGCAGCATGCACATATAGGGATGGGAGATACTGATGGCCATCTTTGGAGACTATCTGCTACAGATGTTATTTTGTAAATTACGAGGCACATGGGAATGTGAAATGTTAATGTCCTAGGAGCCCATTATATGTCTACCCTGAGCTAAGTCAGAACTCATAGTCTAGAAAAAGAGACAGATGTGCAAATATAGAAATGCATTACAGCATGATGTATGTGTGTATGTATATATACACACACATATGTTTATAACAAATATGTGCAAGGTAAGTATTATATATGTTATATAGAAAGCAGTGATTTTTTCTATTTGGGGGTAGTAGAAAAATGTCAGACTCTACAGACAATATAGGGGCTTTGAGAGATGAATAGGAGTTTATGTGGCATACAAGAAGGGTAAGAGTATGCCAGGCACAGAGTTTTAGGAATTTACAAGTGCATAGCATGCACTATATGCCTGGAGTGTGAAGTTGAGTGGAATGTGAGCCACGGGAGATTGAGTTGAAGGAGAAGGTAGGGAACATAAGCTGGGGGGACCTTTTCTGCCATGTTATAGAATTGATTCATTTTAAAGTGAGGGAGTGATTTAATCAAGTTTAAGTTTTTCGTTTTTTTTTTTAATGTTTACTCTGGCACCAGTAAATAATAGTAACAACCAAAACTTAATGAACATTGATTATTTGCCAGACATTGTTGTGCACGCTTTAAAGCCATTTGATGTCACAAGAACCCTATAAGGAAGATTACCATTATTATCATCTCCATTGTACAGCCAAGGAAACTGAGGCACAGAGAAGATAAATCATTTGTTCGAGACCACACTGTTGCACCTGAATTTGAACCAGTCTGTCACCTTTACCACTGTGCTATATTGCCATCTACTTGCTTTATGGCAGATTGTCCGGTGCCAGGAGAGGCTGGAAATGTTTCTACCACTTAAGAGACCACTGAAATAATTACGGTGAGTGTTGTGACGTCCTGAAGAAAGGCAGCAATCGTGGAAAGAAGAGACACAGATGAATCCCAAAGCTGTTAATGGAATGTAAATGATAAAATTCAGTGAACCAGTGAATATGGCGGGTAGAGAAAGAAAAATTGAAGTTGCCTTCACAGTTTCTGGGTTAGGTGAGCTGATGAATGTCAGTGCTATCATCATGATTAAGACATAAAAGAGGATAGTTCGGTTTGGATGGAAAGACAGAGTTCAGTTTTGACACTTTGAGTTTGAAGTGTTCATAAGACAACTGAGCAGTGTTGTGTGGGAGACAGTTGCAAATAAGGATAGATCCCTTGGAAAAGGCAGTTTCAAGGAAGGAGTGGTCCCAAGTGCCAAATGCATTAGGAAGGTCAAATAAGGTAAGGCGTGCGGAGCCACCATTGGATCTGTAAACACAGAGGTCAATGTGACCTTGACGAGAACAGAGTAATTGGAGGGGTGGCTGGCAGCCAGACTGCTGTGGGCGAGGAGAGGAGGAAGTGAAATCAGCAAGGGGTGGCCTAGATTTCCAAGAACTTGCCTGGGAAGGGGTTGGGGGGAGAGAGAGAGCAGGAACTACATAGAAATGTGGGATAGAGAGGGAGCATTTCAATGACTTACTTGCTTATTTCCTTAAAGAATGGGTTTATTTTCTGAGGTGAGGGAATCAGAGGAGAAAGAGAGGCTCAAGATTTATGAAGCAGAGGAGCACACTTGAAGTAGCCCAAAGGGTGGCTAAACAAGGGACAGAGGGAAGGATTACCTTTGGAGAACTTGTATCCTTTCAGAACAGGAGGGAAGAAGATAAGAATGTTTAGAGAAACAGGTATATTTGTAGTTGTGTGTAGGGGGAGGCAGGGGTAGGAAATTGAAAAGTTTCATAATAATCTCTAAGAAGTACTTAGTAAAAATCACTTGCACAAGGAGAAGAGGGCCCTGGAGTGGGACAGTGGACGTTGGAATACCACTTGGTAAACAGGGGGGTGGGAGAGAAGTTACATTCGCGGGGAGTTTGTCACGCGTTAAGCACCGTGCTAGATCCTTATGCATGATATAGCAGTGATCATCAATAAATGATAGCTGGTGTTAGATCCCTTCAAAATTGTCTATACAAACCTCTTATATTATCCTGGATAGAGCTGGGGACCATTCTACTAAGTGAAGTATCACAAGAATGGAAAAATGAGCACCACATGTAGTTACCATCAAATTGGCATTAATTGGTCAACACTTATGTGCACACATGGTAGTAACATTCAGCGGGTGTCAGGCAGGTGGGAGGGGGGAGGAGGGGATGGGTATATTCACACCTAATGGGCGTGGTGCATACCATCTGGGGGATGGACACACTTGAAGCTCTGACTCAGGTGGGGCAAAGACAATATATGTAATCTAAACATTTATACCCCCATAATATGCTGAAAACACACACACACACAAATTGTCTATACAAAGTTGGTGCTCCACAAATATTTATCGAGCAATTGCTGATCACTTTGTGTGGCCCAGTTTGCAGGAGGCCCTCCTTTGATCCAGTCAATGAATACTGAGTGAACATCCACTGTGGAAACACCTGCTGTTGGAAGCAGGGAGGAGGAAGGAGTCTCAGGAAGCTTAAGACGGTACCTGCTTTCCAGGGGTTCCCGGGCTAAGAGACATTAGTAAGTTCTATCCTTCCTTTCCCTGTGTCTCGAGCTCCTGGGGCATGATCCAGCATCTAGGATGGCATCTCAATGGACCTTGACTCCAGCTCTACCTAGATCCCTGTAGTGCCTCCCAGTTCTATGAGTAAGACACCACCTCCCCGCACTGGCTGCAGTGTTACCTGAGAAGCCCTCGTTCTCAGACCGCTGCTTCTCAATGTACAGTCCCCAACTCAAAGCATCAGTATCTTGTTTGAAATGTGAATTCTCAGGCCTCTCTCAGGAACTCTGGGGGTGGAGCCCAGCAGTCTGTGCTCACAAGCCTTCCAGGTGACCCTGATGTCACTCGAGTTTGAGAATCACTTCTACCAACTACAGCTGTCACGGTCTTGTCCTGATCCCACCTCCCCGTGGGGACCTGTCTCATGTTGTTGATTCCAGTGCTCAGCACAGATGTGCGATATGTGTTTCTTGAACTCACTGACTGGTCAGAGCTGTGTCTGTGTGTGGGAGAGGAAAGGGGTGCAAAGGGGAAAACCTAAGAGGGAAGAGCATGTGGCTTTTGTCTTTTCCCTCTTGTCAGTGAGCGGGAAGGATGATCTGCTGAGGGCAGATAGGGAACTTGGGGTAGAAAGATACACAGACTTCTTGAACTAGAGTGGACCTTGGCAATGGCTCAGGTCAGTAGTTCAGAACATTTTTGGTCATAGATCTTTTTGAGAATAATATTGTTCAAGAATAATTTTATTTTTATAGTTATTTATTGAAGGATTGCTGTGTACCACCACCATGTGTTACATATGTTATCACATTTAATCCTTATCAATAGGTTCTAGTTTATCCCCATTTTCCGTAATAAAAAAGATGAGGTTAAATAGCTTTCCCAAATTCACATAGCCAGAAAGTGGGAGAGCTGGGTTTCAAATTGAAATTGAAATTTATTTGTCTGTAGGTTCTTAAACCACTAATATATATATGGAAGACTTTAGACTCTCCCTCCCTCCCTCCCTCTCTCTCTCCCTTCCTTTCTTTCTCTCTCTCTCTTTCAATCTCTCGTACACACACATGTACACACAATATCTTGTCAGTGATTTAAACATTGGCTCATCATTGGCTCTTCATCTCAGAGATTCCTGTCTCCTAGTTCATCTGCCCTTTCTCTTATCTCAAATGTAGAAAGGGTGTTTCCCAAAATCCATTCTTCCTACAGCTACTTTCCACTTTTCCAGCAAAGTCCATGGGGATCGCTGGAAAACACAAGGTGTCCTAAGACAGGACACAGCACTCCATTTCACCCCCACAGATGTCAGTGTTTTGATTCTCTTCTCCCCCTCTCTCTCCCGCTCTCTCCCCCGTCTTCCTTCCCCTTTTCTCCCTCTCCCTCTTCTTCCCCTTCTCTCTTTGTAAGCAGTTGTCTCACTCAGTTTCTTAAATGAACCCATCACATTTTCCCCTCCATACAGTTCCTTTTATAAGAAGTAAATTATTGAGTATGCAGTATACCAAGTACAAGCACTAAGGAGTTCTTTTCCATAAAGAAAGTGTGCATGGGTCAGCTCTGTGACTACAT
This sequence comes from Cheirogaleus medius, assembly GCA_008086735.1. NCBI lineage: Eukaryota > Metazoa > Chordata > Mammalia > Primates > Cheirogaleidae > Cheirogaleus > Cheirogaleus medius. The sequence continues at coordinate 20,873,691 of VBSM01003169.1, forward strand.
TCTACCTTGGCCCTGCTGGAATGAAGATACTTTCTGGAAAAATCAGTCAACATATCCCTCTCTGGCAGCCTTTCTTTCTCACCAAGCCTGTGGCTGGGTCACCAGAGCCCAAGCCTTTCTGCATCTGTGGCCACCGAGGCAACAGAGGAAGCTGGAGACTGTGGTCAGCATGTGAGGCCCACAGAGCAACGCTCTGAAGCTACCCTGAAAAGGTGGCTGCTGGGGCCACTGGCTGACAAGAGCATTCCAGGACCTTCAGTTCTCTGTTGGGCTGGAAATATATTCAGGGCAAAGGGCTTGGGCTTCTGTTCCCCTTGTGGTATTTGGCCATGTTGAGCTCAAATCCTAACTCAGCCCTGGCAGGGCTGAGGACTGTATAAGTGAAAAATAGTGGAATGAAACCTCAGAACATGTATGACCTTCAAGAAGGTTTGGTTTGGACTGGCTTCTAGAAATGGTCTGAGTTTTTTGGTTGCAGACTTTTTTTTTCCAGAATGCTTTTTAAACTTCTTCATGATCTTGGGGAGGCATATGAGGCCCTGTGGGGGGGCCTTGCTTGGCCTCCCCTGTAACCTCACCCCCAATAGTATCACTGGGGATGAAAGAAGGACAAGGTAAGAAGTTATCATTAAATGAGTGTCACGTACCAGAAACTGGGCTAAAGAGCTTTCCCACCATCCTTGCACATAAGTTTCATAAGACTCCTACAGGGAAAGTATTGTTATGCTCATCACATGATGAGGAAACTGACTAAGGTTCAGAGCATTTGTTGTCTTGTCCATGACCTCAAGATAATGGAAGTGTGGGGTTTGAACATCAGGAACTTTGGCATAGGAGCTCTGAATCACCATGTTGTACTCCTCTCCTTCCTTCACTTTCTTTTTCCTTTCCTTACTTCTTCCTACTGCTTTTCTACTTTCCTCTTCTCTCCTTTTCTCTTTTCTTTCTTCTTCCATTTTCTCCTGTGTCTACCAGGGCAATTCAGCCAGTGTTTCTGGAGTGCCTGCTGTAGGCGAGTTACTATGCTGGGCTCCCTGGGACACACAGATGGAGAAGAGACATCGGTGTCCACTGAGAAGACCTTGAAGAGGTGAGGTTGGCGGTGGGTCAGTGAACCTGGTCTTTATTGAGCGGGTCCTTAAAGTTAGTGTTGGTTAAGATTATGTACTCTCTCCTTTGATTTCCACATTAGGTGCTCAAAAGCTTCTGATTCTCAGATCCTAGATAATCAAGAAGAGAAAGGAAAGGAGTAAGGATACCTACTGTGAATTATTTTTTTTGTGGCTTCATGTTTGTGACTGCCACTGTACATTTAAGTCAGAAATACGTGTGAATGAAATCGGTTTAATTTGTGCAGGCATGGTCATATGACCAAAGCCAGAACAATCTCCCCTGAACTTTTATTGGCATTACTTCTGTTTTTCTTGGGAACAGGTGTTGTAAGGACCCAGTAGACTTAGGGCTGCCTGCCACCATCTTGCCACTACATGGAGAATACTTGTCTGAAAATGAAGTCCAAGAAGAGGCACTCAGAACCTCTCTGCCCCTTGTCTTCATGAAGAAGAAATTGCTTTCAACCCAATTCCTACCACCAAGAGATCTGTAAGAGTTTCTCAGCCTTATAGCAGAGAAAGAGAAGTTTCCTAAAGAAAAGCACTGGAATGCTGGGTCTAGCTATGCCCAAAGCCATCTATTAGTTATATGAGCCCATGAATTCCCAGTTTTGCTTAAGCTGGTTTAAATTGGATTTCAGTCATTTACAAATAAAAGATTCTAAGCAGGTGCAAGTAGAAGAGAGTTGGGCATGCAAGACACCATCCCAAAAACTGATGGGAGAGAGGAGTCTGGGCAGAAACTGTCCCTGTCTTGCTCACTGATTATACCCAGCACCTAGGACAATGCTTGGCATGTAATAGATACTCAATAAGTATCAGTTGAAGATTAGAATTCAGGTTGGATCAGGCAAATTGCACATCAGATTTTGCTATCGTAAGTTTAGAGAGCTGTAGTGGTATGTTTAGCATTTGCCATACTCTTATACATTTCCTTCCGTTTCCCCTTAATTTTTAGCAGTCCTTAAAAAAAAAAAATCAAGCTTGTCTCTTGTGCCAAAGGGGCAAAGGAGAGAATATTTATCCAGGCCTAGGCTGAAAGGAGGTGATGCCCTTGGAGGTTAGGCATGGTAGACGAGGTAAGGAAAAGATTTGCATGGCTCCATGATGTGAAGCTGGAGGGAGAGCACCTCTCTAGGTGGACCACATTCTGCCTCTAGGCTCTCTCTTTGGCTTCTCTTTCAGAGACCCTTCTGCTTGGGCTTCTGCATGCAGAAGCTTCTTCACCAGCTTTCACAAAAAGTCCAAACACCTCACTGAGCATTTAGGGTGGCAAGAGATTTTACAGGGAAGTTAAAAGTCACAGAAAAGTCATATCACATCATGTGTTTCTTGTGCCTCTCCTTACTACCCTCCCTCTCCCTCTCCTCCTCCATCATCTCAGCAGCAACTAAATTCTCTTTCTCTTACATGAATTTTCTAAGTTCCCTTCTTTGAAACTTTGGCACTTGCTGACATGTATGCCCCATGTGGACTCACCTATCCTACAATGGCCTCTCAAAACATTTTCCTCTCAAGGATGGTCCTTCCTCTGAAAAGAATCCTCTGTCTAGTTGTTCAGAGGGAAACAAAATCCTCCATCTCATAACAAATGAATGAACTAATTAGCAAAGAAGACATGGTTTAATAAAGTGCCAAAGGATGTGGTCCATACGTCGAATGCCACAAACTATGGAAGGGGGGTGGTGCTGAGCCTGCAGGGGGCTTCCGTCTCCAAGAACACCTGATGCCCTGTGGCCATCCACAGTGGCCCTGTGAACACTGGCCGAGACAAACTGTAGCCAGTGGTTTGCCAGGCCTCTGTGGGTAAAGGGATGGTCTAAAAGTTCTGCAGAGATCAGAATGGTGGACTTAGAAAACAAGATTTGGGGGGGAACAGCAGAGGTGGTAGACTATGGTGGTTACGGGCATGAACTTGGAATCCCAAGTCTGTCACATGCAAGTTGACTGAGTTATTTACTCTTTTTAAGCTTCAGTTTTCTCATCAACAAGTAGAGGCTCCCTTTTCCCAGGGATGTTGAAAGGATTTCATAGAAATCTTTGTATGAAGCACCTGCACATTATAGATACTAAAGAATGCAAGTTTCCTTCCTTCTCAAATCCTACTCATTCTTCATGGTTCAGTGTTGGCATCACCCCCCTAGGATGCTTTCCTTGCATGTCCCTTCATTCTTTCCATGTTGGGTTAGGTTCTCTACCCTTCCCTGCATCTGGACTTCCCAGCATACTACTTGCATCACCCTTATTGCAAAATATTGAATGGCCTGTTTCTATTTCTGGATCTCCTTGAAAGCTAGATCATCTCACATTGACCTTTGTCTCTCCAGCTCCAGGCATGGTTCTGTGTGCATAATGTAATGTTTGTTAAACCAGTAAATGTTTGTTAAACTAGGGGCTCTGAAGTTAAGAGAATTTGTCTTAGGTAACCAGGTAAACTTACAGTTTAGTAAAGAAAAATCATAAATATATATTTCTGAAAAGGTTTTATATACACACACAATATTCATTACACAATATCAGTGCTTGGCCAAGCTCTAGCCTTTATAGAGGGTTTTAACAAATGTAAAGCCTGGATTTTAACCTGATAGTGACCTGAATGTTGGGTCTCGATCTCAGAGAGAGAGAATTGAGTGGGAAGGAGAATGCCTCTTTTTCTTGTGGGAAGTCTTTGAGGGGTGGCCATTAAAGACCCAGTGTACTTGAAAGTGTCTCTTCCAATCTGAAAATAAACTGAACTTCCTGAACTGCTTTTGGAAGACCAAGGCTTGGAGGATTTTTTTGACTTTCATCCCTCCTGCCTCAGCATTTGGAAGAGAAACAGGGAACAATTAATAATTAAAAGAAACCAACTGCATTAACAATCAGTAGATTTTGGGATGGGGGGAGACAGAAAGACTAATGATTCTAACTTTTTAATTGTGTGAAGCCTAAAGAATTATGGAATTACCTAGAACTTAAGCTTTTCATCTTTTTTCATTTGATCTCTAGCCAAGTAACTACTGTAGAATAATTTAATATTCTCTGAGTCGTCAATAATAAGGCTTGCAATGTGATAGTTAAATGCACTTAAAATTTTGATGAGATCATTAATAATATCTCTTGTCAGTGACTTAACTCTAGTTAATAACTTCCTTGTGACTTTCGTCAAATAGATTTTCCTGGGGATATTAATTTCCAAAGGTTTATGGATGTCCTTCAATTGTTAGCCAGTGACAGAAATAGCTTTTTTGCTGTGGCATGTTTTGAGGTTTTACCCTTACTTCTAAGAAAAAGGCGATAATTGTGTAAACCAACTACTCATCTGTGTTTGGCATTAAGTTTTAACCTAAAACCTGAAGTAATATTTTTTAAAAAGACTAGTTTCATGTAATTTTCACAATAACAGCATGCCAACACCAACTATTCTAAAATGGCAGCCTGTTATTTTACTAGTTATATAAGTCTAATAGAGGAGAAAAAATCCTCTTACCACCTTTCTTCGGGAACAGTTTCTTAGAATTTTCCTGACTAATACGGGCTCACGTCAGTATGCTCATTTCTCATACTCTGCAACTCACGCCACACAACCAATCCAAACCCACTTCCATCCCAGAGCCAACCCGAGTCTCCAAAGTGAACTGTGTTTGTATCTGCTCTGTGGTGGGGAGGAAAAGCTTGGATAGGTTCAGCACAGAGTTGTTCCATCAAATTCTAGAACTATCGAGCAGTGGGGCACCGTTTGGAGTTGGAAGGAAGCATGTGAGGGCAAAAAAGAAAAAAGAATTGCTTTATATACTGAGCAGTGTTCATTCAGAATTTGTCACTCTCCATAGGCCCCTGGAGCTCTAGGGCTTGGCTCTGGGAAGGGGCCCCGCACGTGTTTGTTGAATGAATGAATGCTCTAAATAGGGCCAAATAGGGTTTGGATACACTTACAGACCATTGAGGTGTAACTGATTAGGAAAGGGAATTCAATTTCTTGTACGTTTTGGACCCTCTACTTCCTTTTCCTGTCCTCTTCCTCTTCTAATTATGTGCATTACTGGAAAGAGAGGCTCCTGCCCCTGGAATCAGGAGAATCTCTTCTATTGTTATGCAAAACATAAACATATGTTCTCTGAAAGTTCTTGAAAAATAAAAGATAGAACTTTCTATATGATCATTAAGGTCCCTTACCCCTAAAAAGGCCTCTTTATATGTGGATTAAAAAGACTAGGTTAAAAGACAATCCTATTTTAGGTCTTACAGTTCTGCTGGGAGACAGAACACATTAAAAAATAGAGAAATAATGGTACAAATGAGCATATGCTAAAATCCAAACAGTGAGTATGTCTAGATGCTGCAGCCCCAGGAAACAAGACGTCCTTTTACCCATTCGAGGGACACCCTGGCCCTGGGTTCCTGTTTCCCTCAATCTGTTCTTCCAGACCATCTTTTAGCAACTTCTTCCTTTCTCTATTAACTTTGATATCTCAGCAGAGCATTCATATCTTTTCTGTTCTAAACAAACACCAACTGCCTCATTTGAGTCAAGTCCTACTCCAGCTATTGTCTTAGTGTTCTTCATCTTATCTCACCCCAATTTCAGCAGCATTACTTCCACGTCTCATCTCCCTTCCATTTTTCCGCCCTCTCGACTCTCAGGTTTACCACTGTCTGTCCCCAGAGATGATCTCTTTGAGATCAACTGTGGCCCCGTGCTAATCGAGACCCCTAGCCCACTCTTTTAGAAACTTTCAGGTCTTGGTTTTATTAGACAGACCACTCCTCTTCATTTGGCACCACTTCAGTGATCCAGCGTGACCTTTTTTGTATTCTTTGCTCTCTTGGTTCCCTGCTCTCCTTCCTTTCCTACTTTTCTCACCATTCTCACCATCTCCTTGGTGAAATCCTCTTTCCTCTGTCTCTGTCTCAGATGCTGTTTGTCCCTTCTTGAGTCCAGTTCTCCTCTCAATTTATGTTTCCTGGGGTCAATTAAATTCACTCTTATGGTTTTACCCAGAACTTATGCCTTTTTACCTTGTAAAACTCAACCTTTCCTGAACATCTGACATACATGTTCAACTGTCCGCTCACGGGGCAGTTTTATATTAGTCATGATGGGCAAGGTGCCCATAGCCTTGAGATTTTCAAGGACCTACCAATACCTGCGAGAACTAAATCAAAGAATAATAAACTCCAAAACACACAAAAAACCCTGTGAAGGCAAACATAATAAGTGATATTTAAAACACAATATTAGGTCAATTTCATTGCAAAAGTAAATTTATTATTTAAAAAGTTCAATTTCCAGACAATTGAAAAACCATAACCATTCAAAAATTAAGTGAATTGCAAATAATTTCAAAAATCAAAATTATAAAAATCCTCCCAAATATTTGTTGCAAAGTTATATTTAATGTGGGATGTGGGTAAATTTCACTGTATTTGCTATGATGTGGGATGGGGCTTCCAGAAATAAGAGTGCCAGGCCTTTGAAGGCCTTACAAACAGCCCTGCCTCTTGTATCATCTCCATCTGGATATTCCACAGGCATCTAAAGCTTGGCATGTCCAAGGCCAAATGCATCTTCTTCCCTCTCTGGTATTCCCTATTTTAGTTGGCATCACCTAATCACCCAAGCTGGAAGTCATCCTTGGTTTTTTGATCTTACCCAAGTCTCCTCAAATTCCCCTATTCAATCAATTGCTATTTAATCGATTGTTTTTTCTTCTAATTGTGTATTAAATCCATCATTTCTTCCCCTTCTGTCCCACAGCTCTAGCTTGCATCCTGGTCAATCCTTACCTTGACCATTGCAATACTCTTGTAAATGGTCTCCTTGCAGCTGCTCTGTCTGCTCTCTCCTTATAGTTGACTTAAAATTCAAAACCAGGACCTGTCACTTCTGCTTAAAATGCTTTGGGGGCTTGCTCGTGATTATGAAAGAAAATCTGAGCTCCTTAGCAGAATACACAAAGATCTGGTGACTTGCTGTTACCTGTATCTCTAGCCTTATCTCTCACCTCTCCCTGCATGGCACTTGGTCCTTGACCACAGTTGATCCTTGAACCACACTGGTTTGAACTAGGTGGGTCCACTTATACACAGGTTTTCTTTCAACCAAACGTGAGTTGAAAATATGAATACGCCAAACCTGCATATACAGAGGGCCAACTTTTCATACGCACAGTTTCTGTGGTAGACTGTGGGACTTGAATATATGTGCGTGGGGTTGGGGGTCCTGAAACCAAATTCCTGAATATACCAAGGGATGACTTTACTTGCCTTCTATGCAGTGTCATGGCACTCCTGGTGTCTGGGTTTGCTGATAATGACCTCCCTGCCTGGAATTCACCTTTCCTTTTTTCTCACTTACCTTCTATTTATTCCTTAAGACTCAGCTCAAGTGTTACCTGAGCCTGAGAGAACAAAGTCTTCTAAGAACAAACCTGGACAGAATTCTTGCCCTTTAGCATCTAGCACCTTCCTCTCTCACAGACTAACCACTCTGCACTGCAACAATTTATTCATGTGTCCTCTGTCCCCTCATCATAATGTCATTGTATGGCAGGGATGCTCCCATTCTAATCCATGAATTCCCATTCTATACTGCAAGAAAGGAGTCAGCTGCTAAACAACCTTCTGTTATGGGTTCCCAACTATTAACCAGTCTGGGAACGCACGTCTTGACTAGAGTACTAGGGTAGAACCTACACATGTCCAGCCCAAGAATCTCTCTAAAATATTTCTTATTAATATAATGCAATTCTTTAAGGTTTAATTGAGAATGAATGGAGTGGGGATCACAACTCGTCTACATAACAATTACACAAACACAGCCATATGTGACCTTAGAAACTATATTGCAGATATTAATGTCTAATTGCTTCTCACTAAGAATTTGCTAAAACCTCTTGGCTAGTTGTAGCTAGGGAATTGTCTATGTTCAGGTCTGGTTCTGTTTTTAATTTTTTTCTAACCATCATTCACTTTCTGCTGATACTGTTAGAGGATCTTATGTTCTTAATGATCTCTGATGTTTTCATGCAAGAATCATTCTCTCTGGGTACAAAGATCTTTATTCAAAAGAAGCCTTATTCTTTTCCTCTGCACTTGCTCAATGTCTATGTCCAGGCTTGAAATAGAGTCTTCTCTGTCTACATTTAAGGAGATTGCTTTTCTCCAGGGCTCTGCCAAATGTTCTCTAACAGTTCCTGGTTCTCCAGGCCCTTTGCTTCTGCTGTCCCTGCGCCACCACAGCAGGAGGTAGGCATCGCAGGTAAGAAAGTGAGTGAAGAGACACATTTGTTTTCTAATGGCCTCTTCAGTAGGATTGCCAGATTTAAGAGGGGAAAAAAAAATACAGAATACCCAGTTAAATTTAAATTTGGGGGAAAAAATGACCTCTCTTTTAGTACAAGTATGTTCTGTACAATATTTGGGACATACACACATACACACACACACAAATCCATTGTTTATGTGAAATTCAAATTTAACTGGTATGCTATATATTATCTGGCAGCCCTACTCTGAAGTTGTACTCTCAGACCCATATACACTTCACATACATACTAAATATGTAGGAATATTTTTCACTTCCACAAGGAAATATCCTCAGTCCCGCTTCTCCTAAAGCAAAGATGCCCTCTCGGCCTACCTTCAATTTCTCCACATGAAACATGGGCCCATGAAATCGTTGTTTTCCTCTTAACTCTATGATTAGAAAACATTATACCAGTTACAAGGATACTTGGCATCTGGTACCAGACCTGGATTTTAGGGAGTTAGGGGTGCTTGGTTCTACAAGAAACCAATTGCCTTTCCTGGCTTCTGTTTTCAAAGTTCCATGCCACTGATGGAATTTTCTAGGTGCTATAGTCTAGAGAGTTTCAGGAGAGAGAGAATGGCCCTGAGGAAAAGCTGAAGGGTGAGAGGAAGTTTCTCCCAGATTAAAAAAATAGGAAAATGACAGGAAGTTTCTCTCAGACAGTAGGGAAGCAGCAGAGGTTTGTGGTTTCTTGAGCAGTGGACAATGTCCTTCCCTCCACCATCACTCCCGGGCAGTGCTCCAAGGAGGTGGCTAAACTCGGAAGGGACAGAAGCAGAGGAGGCCCAGAGTAAACACTGGGCCCCCCTAAGTCACGTCACAATCCCACAGCCTGAAAGGGCCAGCTGAGGAGAAAACACAAATTGACTGATGGATCTCTGCAGTGATTGGCAAATGAAGGAGCCTCCCTGTTTGGGGACGCTACTTAAGACCCTGGAGCCTACATAGTGCCAGGCATGAGGGGAGATCCTAAGTGGTCATTGTGGATAAACCTCAACTGCACATGTGATGGGGACTTAGAATCGAAAATTAGTTAATTTTTAAAACACAAAGGAATAGGCACGAAGTGTTGGGGCTCAGAAAACAATACTCCCAAAATGGAGGCCTCAAAAGCAGCCTCAGAAACAAAAATTTCTCTCTGATCTTCTCCTGCCCTCCTGTCTCAACCCTCATAATCCCTTCCTCTTCTCCCTCCCTTTTCCTTCATGTTCACCATAGTTTGTAAGGATTGGGTTATTTTCTGACTCCCCCAGAGATTGTAGGCACATAAAGATTAGGATACTCTTAAGGCTTTTTTCACTGAGACCAAGACTACTAGCTGTTTCTCTAAGCTCATTCTCCTCTTTTTCCATCATGACAGAATTATTGCCAGGAGCATGGCTACCTGGCTACCTACATTTCCCAGCCTGCCTTGAAGTTTTGTGGCCATATGATTAAGTCTCAGCATATGGGATGTAGGCACAAATGACAGATGCCTCTTCTATTTCTCTTACCTGTGGTTGCTGGCTGGGACCAACTGTGACCCAGTGCTTGCCACACAGAGAGGGGAGGGTCACAAAGCCTCAGGTGACGGCAGAAGGGGAGGGATAAAACCCCAAAGGGGTAGAGCTACCCACCAACCTGAACACTTACACAAGAAAGAAATTCACTTCAATCTTCTTTAAGCCACTGGATTACTCCGGTCCTCTTTGTTACAGCAGCCTAACCTCACTCAAGCTCACCACTGCATTCTGGAACCTAACAAAGCATCTAGCACAGAGTAGGGGCTCAATATGTATTTGTTGAGTAACCAACTGAACAACTACATAAATATATGTCTTCCCCACTAGTGTGTGCAAAGAACACCTTGTAAATTAGGACTGTGGGTTCTAATTATTTTCTTCTGCATCAAGCACAGCATTGCACACATAGTAGGAGGCCAAAGAATGAATGAAGAAATGGTGGAAAGATAAATTGGAGGCACATATATGCTCACATTTGTACATATTTTTATGTCTGGACAACTACAGAAACACTTTTCAAATACTTACAATATGTTCTTAGATGAAGTGAAATTTAACCTGAAGTTCATGTATGAAGTATGTTTATGTAAATTAATTATCAAATCAGACTAATTGGGGGAAGATAGAACAATGTGTGGTATTTAAAGGACTTGGAGTTAAGGGACTTGGCTTCTAGTTCCAGTTCTAGTTCTAGTCATTTCTGTGTTATTGGAAAACCACCTAAGCTTTCCAGGCATCAGTTTGAGCATCTGTTAGATGAAAGAGATGAAAGTTTCTTCTCGAAAGTTCCTTTCAGTTCTAAAATATCATGATTCTATATAGTACACTTTTTTTTCCTGGCAATTGATTTACACTCCTAGAGTTTCAATTCTGTTTAAAGATTCCTCTTTGGCTCATGGAAATGATTACTTTCATTTTTCATCATGTAATGAAGCCTTAATTTGGGACAGGCACTGTGCTAAGTCAATTAAGTACATTTAATGTTCACAGTAGCCCAATAAGGAAGCATTACTATCTCATTTAACAGGTGAGCAAATGAAGGCTTATAAAGGTGAAGAATTTTCCTAATGTTCCATAACTAGTAAGTGCTGGATTTAGGTACCAAATCTTAGTAAAATTGTTCACTGACTCATTTATTCATCCATTCACTCAGCAGCTGTGTATTGAGCACCTACTGTGTTAATATAAGTCACTGTTTGAAGTGGTGGAATTATAGCAGTGAACAGGACAGACATGCTCATGAAGCTTAAATCCAAGATAAGGGTAGGGCACAATAACAGTTAAAGACATGAATAAAGAAATTTCTGATAGTGGCAAGTCATATGAGGAAAATAAGATAAATCAATATGATAGAGGTATAAGAAGACTAGAGTGGAAGCAAGTCTTAGTAAGAGAATACAGTATTCTGTTTTAGGAACATTAAGATGCCTCTCTGACATCTAAGGGGAGATTATCTTACAGCTACTCCTGGTAATAATTGCCATGTGTGAGTACCTACCATGTTCTTGGCATTGGTATACATTCCTTACATATATCAACTTACTTAATCTTCAAAAGAACACTATGAGGCATTATCTGCATTTTTTAAATGAGAAAACAGGTTCTATAAATTTCCCAAAGTTCTGAAGCAAAGAGATGCTGGCATAAGAATCAAACTCAGACACTCGGGCTCAATAGGGCTCATGATCTTCGCTCTATACCACCTCTCTCTGGCAAGAAAAATATTAGATAAAGGAGTGAGAAATTCAGAGACAAAGCCAGAGCAGGAGGAATCATCAGCATACATGGTGAAGAAAGCCAGCCTGAGTTCTGGGGTGGACCAGGATTTTGAGGTCAGGTGGAGGAAGAGGAGCAAAGGAAGATGAGAAAGAACATTCTGGGAGATGGCGGGGGAGGGGGTGCAACTTGGAGACAGTGGGGTTGGCGATATCCAAGGGAGCAGAGAAATGCTGCAAACAAAAGACGGTGGCCCTATGTGTGGATTGTCACTGAATGGTCAAATAGGATAAGAACAGGGACGTGACAACATAGAGGACAATGTTGAACTTGCTGTGAGCAATCTCAGTGTTTGGGGATAGAAACCTAACAGGACCAGGAGAGGATGTGAGGTGAGGAAGTGGGGCATATGTGTAAATAAATCTTCAGCATCTTGCTGTGAAGGAGATCACAGAAATGAAATGACAGGGTAAAAGAGGAGGTGGTGTGGTCAAGAGAGGGATATATACATGCAGATGCACATATCTGCACACCTCCATACGTACTAAAGATGAGAGATGCTAGAGCATGTTTGCTTCTCTGATTCCAAGGCCTGTGCACTTAACCTCTATGCCATAACCATCTCCCATAATTAGATTAAATAGGAAGTGAGTAAATAGGCTTATCAATTTGGAAATGGACTTCAGATGTGATTTTAAAAAAAAGAGCCGTAAAGCTGTGCCAATGTAAAAGTATGTGAAAGTCGTCCTCAGTGCTGGGATCATGCTGTCATTGTCTTCATCTCTTCACCTCACTTACCCAACACGTAGATCAGTAGGTAATTCAGAGAGTGGCAAGGATCTCCATTGAATTTGAATAATTTTGCCCCCAGGATGCCTGTTTTTGAACCAAAATTTTGGCTTCAGTCTTCTTTTAGTTATGTGACATCTGTGCTTGGATAGTTTTGAAAGCCAAGAAGTTGCCTCATCATTTGAGAATTGGATTCTGTATATGAACAGTCAAGCCTTAGTCAAAATAGAACTAAAAACTGTGTTTACATACACATTGACATTAGACTAGTCACTCAGTCATTTATCCTGCAAGCATTTATTGATTTTCTACTCTCTCGTGTAACTACTGTGCTAGACGCTGGTGATATGAAATGAAGAAGGCACAGCCCCCTGCTCCCAGGGACCTCTTAAGAGTGGAGTCAGGAAAAAACTAATAGAACTAGATGGCACAGAACAAACTAAATACAATGTCGGTCTGCTACTCTTGTAGTGGAAGCAATTTGTGTGTGTGTGTGTCTGTGTGTCGTCTAACTGTACCTAATGAGGTGATAAGGTTTGAGCTGGGCCCTGGGGCCAATTAGGATGCGCCTGCCAGAGGTCACAGTGTAGGCAAAAGCACAGTGGTGCACTGGTTTGGCTCATGATAATGAACTTTCAAGTGAGACCAAAACACTGAAAATGCAAATAGGCAGTGAGGAGGGTGAGAGGCAGGGGACAGTTGTTGAAGCAGCAAGAGCTGAGATTGGAAATGTAGGTTGGCCCAGATCATCCACCCATTCGTTTAGCCCTCCATGCACTTAACAATTATTTTTGAGGGCCTGCTGTGTCCTAGAGACCTGTGTTCATTGTTAAGGACACAGTGGTGAGCAAATATGGACACAATTCCTGCCCACATGGAGCTTTTATTCTGAATGAGTGAGGATATTGGCTGCCCTGCTAAGTTAAGAATTTGAATTTTTAAGAACTGTAGTAAGATAATCAGATCAGTGTTATGAAAAGACACATCTGGAGATCACGTGGAAGGTGGACTGAGAAGGGAGAAAGGGGAAGCGGGGATGTTGCTTGAGAGGTTGGTGCAGAGGGTATTCGTAAAGGGTGATGAGGAGTGAAGTTAGGGAAACAAAATTGAGCTTGGTGGCATTTGACTGTGTGTGACTATTTCATTCATTCATTTAGGAAGTGTTTTTGAGAAGCAGCATTGTGCAGCTGTGAAGAACATGGGCTTTGGAGCCACATCCTGGCTCTGCCGTTATCTGTGCAAACTTGGAAAGTTATTTCATCTGTGTGCCCAGGTATCTTCATTTCTAAAACTGATCTAACGCTAACAATATCTACTTGTATGGACTTGAATAATGTCCCACATAATTAGTATTCACCCAGTACCTGTGAATGTAAACTTATTTGAAAATAGGATCTTTCCAGATGTAATTAGTTAAATTAAGATGGAGTCATACTGAGCCAGAGTGGTCCTTAATACAATGATTGGTATTCTTATAAGAAAACAGAGACATACAGGGAAAGCACCACGTGACAACGGAGGCAGAGCTTGAGGGAGGCGGCTGCGAGCCAAGGTATGCTGGGTACCGGCTACCAACAAAAGCTGGAAGAGACGAAGAGAGATTCTCTTGTTCAGGTTTCAGATTGAGCATGGCCCTGCTGACAATAGATTTTGAACTTCCAGCCTCCAGTCTAGCCTCTGGACTTCAGAACCGTGAGAGAATAAATTCTGTTGCCTTGAGCCACCCAGTGTGTGGTCATTTGTTGTGGCAGCCCTAGGAAACTAATACATAAGGCTGCAGTTAGTGTTAAATTTAATATACATGAACTGCTTAGAACAGTGGCTGCCACATAGTATGTGCTCAATAGAGTATAGCCATTATTAAATTGTGCCTGGCCACTGTTCTACACAGTCCCTTGGCTGGGCTCACTCGACTAGGAAAATATCCCATTGAATCAATTGTTGGTGATTATATGCAGGTGGGTGCTTGGGAGGGTTAAAAGTGACGTTGGGCAATAACCTTATCAAGCAAATCTTTTGGGGGAGGTGGTCCATTTCTCTGGGTGCCACATGCTTTGGAGGTCGGCGTCAATACCCTCTGCCATGGGCTTAATACACTTCTGTCCCTTCCTGGGCACAAAGGCTCCTATTCTTCTGCTGCAGCCCTGATTCACTAAGGAAAGCAACTATGTTTGTTTGCTAGGGCTGCCTGACAAAATACCACAAACTGGGTGGCTTAAACAACAGAAATGCATTTTCTCACAGTTCCAGAGGCCAGAAGTCTTAAGATCAGGCTGTCAGAGGGTTTGATTTCTCCTCTCTGTCTTGAAGATGGCCATCTCCTTGCTGTGTCTTTACATGGCTTGTTCCCCATGTGCACATGTGTCTGCATGTGTCCCTGGTATCACTTTTCTGTGTCCATATTTTCTTAGGATACCAGTCAGATAAGATTAGGGACCATCCTAATGGCCCCATTTTAACCTAATCACTCCTTTGGAGACCCCAGTACAGTCACATTCAGAGGTACTGGGGATTAGAGATTCAGCTTATGAATTTTGGGAAGATACAACTTAGCCCATCACATTCAGGTCATAATAGCAGCCTAGCACAGGTGGAGTTCTAAGGCTCAGTCATTGGCTTGAAGCTGTTTGCTCAACTTATGAAGCCCTCATAGCCCAGCAAGGCCAGGGTCAAAGATCTCAACTCCTCTCACTGGACTGGCAGGAAGTGGGATGTGAGCACAGGAGGGGGCCTCGATGGATGTGGTTTCTGGCGGGGTAGGGGGTGGGGCACCAGAGCACTGGTAAGAAAGATGGGAGCCTGACCACACTCCTTGCTGTAATTGCCTGTTTCTACGTCTGCAACCCCCCAGACTGTTATTTTCTGGAGGACAGGGACCATTTCTATCTTGTTCATCCTCAAATTCCCCAATGCCTAGCACATAGTTGGCATATTTG
Organism: Cheirogaleus medius; assembly: GCA_008086735.1. Taxonomy (NCBI): domain Eukaryota; kingdom Metazoa; phylum Chordata; class Mammalia; order Primates; family Cheirogaleidae; genus Cheirogaleus; species Cheirogaleus medius. The sequence goes on from VBSM01003169.1 coordinate 20,889,037, forward strand.
TGGAATGAACGATTCACTTTGGCAGCCTCTTCCCTGTGTGAAAGTTACTTTCTGTATAATGAAAGCAAATTGTTTTCGCATCTTGAAACCTTCAGCCTCCTCCCTTCTTGATCTTAAAGAGGTCTTTCCTAATTTTTCCCCTTTGGAAACGTCTGATGCTCACAGACAGAGGGACCGTTTACTGAAGGTCTACTGCACTCCAGGCACAGAGCTAAGGGCTGCACAAGTATCTCATTTAATCCCCCTGGCAGCCCTTTGGGGTGGGTGTTCATTGATTCATTTTATAGGTGCAATACCCTCCACTCAGAGAGGCGAGCTCCCTGCCCCATGTCACACAGTTGGCAAGTGACTGCTGGACTGGGTTGGAAACCCAGATCTCTCTGATTCTACAGCTCAGGCCCTTCCCTGCCTACACCTTACTGCCTTACAGCATTCCTGCCTCCAATTTGACAATGTCTGTAGTTCCTCAGGATGGGCTTCCTAGGATGGTCAGGTCTCTAACTATTCAGATCAAGTGACTCTGGAAAACTTGAAGACTTGACTCATGAATGAACCAAAAGACAATATACATTGTTAAGCCAAGGAATAGTAATATTGTTTTTTAAAAAAATAAAAGCCTTTGTTTAGAACTCACAATGCTGGGGAAGACATCTCAAAGTTGCCCCAGGCTTGGTCTCCCCTGCTGTTTCTTTCAGCATTTGGTATTCTGTGGGGACTGGACAGGGTGTCTAGGTCCACATAGTGAGAGGAAGAAAAATCACAAAAGGAAACTGGTTTGTATTTTCTTTGTCAACTAAACTTGTACTTTGAGATTTTTCTTTCCTTTTCTTTTTTCCTTTTTTTAAAAGCCAATTTGACTTATTGTCTTGGTATTGTGTAGACACAGCCCTGGTGATACTCTATGATGAGTTTGGTATTCTTCAAGATCTAAACACAACGAGGGTGACTTAAGGACAGAGTTTCAGCTTTGCTTCTGACTCTCCATGGTTTTGTGGGTTTAAGTTAATGTTATTTGAAAGTTTTTGTATGTGTGTGGTTGAATATATACTATAACTTTTTCTTTTGTGACAACAAGATTTATACTGGCGGTGTCTCTCATACCACTGGAAACTGGAAGGAAACCTACAATGTGAACCCCTGAGAGTTTTAAAAAGACAGCGGCCATTATTTGGCAGTGATGGCTTCAGGCTGCCCTTAAGCCTAGTTACAGGCCTGTGCTCCATCCCGGCTCACATGTGAAGTCAGCATGCAAACAGTCTGTCAGATATTTAATACATCACATAGGCATCTAGACGAAGTTCTCCACCTTCTTAATTAACATTCCTTCAGTGAGTAAGACTTCAGGGAGAAAGAAAACGATCCGATGGAATTGTATTAAATACCAATTTACTCCCCAAGTTTCTAACTCATTTTTTTTTCACTTTAGATGACTTGGCCTGAACAAAGTATAGAGGCTGGCATTTCATTTTGTATATCATTTTGGCTCCAGTGAACTGCTCCCTGTAAAAATGAGCCTGTGAGATGTAGCTGTCTTATGCAAGGGCTAACAATACTAGTCTTTTATAAATCATAAATCCTCTTAACCTCAAACAATTTGGAGCCACTAACTGTAATCTATAAGGTTTCAATTCACAGGGATTTCATTTCTTCTTGGTGCCTTTCAGGCCATTAGGCAAATATTTATATGAAGTTCTCAGCTATTAAGAGATTTAAAATCATTTTGTGTGGAATAGAAACTTCTAGTCTATACCTCCTTGGTTACATTTTTTGATATGGCTCTTATGTTTATCCTTTTGTTGAATACTTTCTATAATTTTGACAGCCATTTGATTTAATTTCTTATAGTCATAATTCTACTAGACAATCCTAGGTAGATGTTATTGTTATTTATTTATTTATTTTTTAGATACAGGGGTCTTGCTATGTTGCCCCATCTGATCTTGAACTCCTGGGCTCAAGCAATTCTTCCACCTCAGCCTCTCAAGTAGCTGGGACTATAGGCTTGTGCCATTGCACTTGGCTTGATGTTTTTATTATTTATTATTATTATTATCATTATCTTGATGAGAGAAATGGTGAGGTAGATAAATTATCATTGTGTAATTTTTATTTTTGGTGGTATTTTTCTGCACTGTGTGTTTATGTTCTAGGAATCAATGCCAATTATTACTTGATATTCTGTAGCAATTAGGATCCTGTAGCACCAGCAATAATAAATGACTTTAGAAGATTTGAACAGAAAAGGAATTTATTAGAAGGATATAGGATACTTACAATATCAAAGAGAAAGCTAGAGAATCAGACTCTGATGGGTGGAGGATTCTGGAAGGTCTAAGGGCCTGGGCAGCAAGAACTATTGAACTATCCCAACAGCATGATACTGAGCAATGAGAAAACCAGTGATCACTTGGCATGGACCCCACTCACTCCTGCTGCTCACTCTGATCAAGATTCACAGTCATCCCAGAAGGCAAAGTCTGATTAGCATAGTTTGGTCACATGCACTGTCCTTGCTCAGCAGAACATGAGACTGGTTTTTCGAGACACCCACAAACCCCTAACAATCCATATAATGGAGTCTTCCATAAAAGACATAGGACACTGTGAAGAAGGAGGAATGGATGCTGGGCAGCCAAAAACAAATGTCTACTCCTTGCTTAACATCAAGCAAAAAATTCCATTTTCTTCTCAAATCTAATGCAGGAATTCCACAAGTTTCAGTAAGTCTCTTTTCAAATTAATTTTTACCTTGGTGAGAGGAATCTGATCATCTTAGATTCAATGCAATGAAGCAATTGTGAAATTCTTTGGCTTCAAGGTGGAGAGATTGCTGGGAACAATACCCTTGATTCAATTCCACACTGTAAGTTGGGCAGTTTAGAAGAATGGCAAGGGTTTTCCTCCACACTCCAATGAAAGTTAATGATCGAGAGCTGGGCTACATGTTTCTAGATGGTGGGTTATTACGAGCTATTTAACTTTTACAGCTTTATTAAATGCTTTATGGAAAGATTTATTTCATGTTTTATTACAACTTTGTAGGATAGCCACATTTGGCCAAGAAGCCTGACAGATGAGCACAAATGTTTTGCAAATATTGCTGGTAAGCAGTTTCTGGGTAAAATCATGTTTCATTTTGACAATTTGTGGGGGCGGGTGGGCGGGGTTCTCTTTAGTGTAGCACAGCAGGGCTGGCTGATTAGGAGAGAAGGAGAGAGAAGAATGGAACATGTCTAACATTCTAATTTTTTAGATGAAAAATGTGAAATTAGATATGAAATTTTATAGAGGTTCCATTTAGATGAAAGTGAACATTTGAGTTAGGAACTTTCCCACCCTCAAAATACATCTTAAATATATGTTACAAAACTAAAAATAATGTTTTACAGTATATTTATTTCACACTTACAATAAACCTATGAGGTAGGTAAATAACTACCACTTTTAAATGTTCTAAGCTTTGTTCTAAGCACTTTACATACAATATCTCATTTAATACTTCTAATAAGACTGCTAGATGAGTACTAATATTAATTCCATTTTACATATAAGGCAACTGAGGCTTCTGACTCCAAGACCAATTTATTTCTCACTCTATCACAGAGACCTCACTGCCTTGTGGTCTGATGTGGAGGTTGTTCAAGTTACCAATTTATCTTTGAGACATATTTTTTTTTATTTTTCTATAGGCAACTTAAAAAATATTGAGGGTATGCATTCTGAATTTATAGTCACACACTATTTGCTGGCATTCTCAAACTTGCCTTGTTAATACTCTTTCCACCTGTGTCTTACTTCTGGTCACTATCTTTTTAGAAAAGAGCTCAGATATCCAGATTCTTGGTTCTCATTTGGTTCTCAGCTTTCCTGGGAGATCAGGTGATTTTTGCTTTTTTCTTCACAAAACTTACATGGCTAAGTATAATAAAAGTATGTAAACCCAAATTCCTTTCTTCTACTTATTTGGAAATCAAAGCCTCATGGAACCTGGAAAAGATTCCTAAATCTTTGGCCAGTTTTTATCAAGAATTCAAATTTTGTTTTTTCCTCCCAATATTGTTAATGTTGTAATGAGGAATTCAGCTAAAATGCCTTTTTTTAAAAAAAAAAAAGTACCCCAAATATATCCCTTAGACAATTTGACTTTGTGTAACATTTCATGTGTTTGGAGTATAACATAACATTCATCCTATCATTAATTGAGAGCTTAATATATGTCAAAGACTGTGATGGGCACGTTACATATGTTATCACATTTATTTTAATCCTCACTACACTAAGTGATGAGTATTATCACCCATTTTTACACATGAGGAAATGAAGCTCAGAAAGAGGCTGCTATGGTTTGGATATGTTTTGTCCCCACTGAAACTCATGTTGAAGTTTAACTGCCAGTGAAGCAGTGTTGGAAGATGGGACGTAGTGGGAGGTGTTTGGGTCATGGGGAAAGACCCCTCATGAGTAGATTAATGCTATTTCACAGGAGTGAGTAAGCTCTTGCTCCCTCAGGAATGAGTTACTTTTCAAGATAGCAGCTTGTTATAAAGTGAGGTTCCTTCTCTTGTTTGGTCCCTTTTTGCATTTGCCTACTTCCTCTTCTGCTTTCTGCCATGAGTTGAAGCAGCACAAGACCCTCACCAGATTGGTTGCTCAATCTTGAACTTCCCAGCCTCCAGAATTGTGAGCCAAATAAACTTCTTTTCTTTATAAATTACCCAGTCTCATTTTATAGCAACATAAAGTGGACTAAGACAGAGAAAGAGCTGAGTTTCAAGTGTTAAGTCTCTGTCCCCATTGTCCAGTGGTCTTTCCATTACTCCATGTGGACTTTATCTGGGCTGAAAGAGGACCCTGAAGATATACAAGCTCAGCTCATTGGGAAAGTTTTCTGAAGTATTATGAAATCTGGGTCGGGGAGACATTTGTGGATAGGTGCTTTTAATTGGTACCATTGTCTGGCCTTTGACTTTATTGTTAGGGAGGTTACCCATCTTATATTCCTCTTGTGCTGGCCTCTTCTCCTTACTTCAGAGTCTGAAAATTTTCCTTCAGCAATTTCAACCCCTAGTTTGAGGTTCAAATAATTCACCTGGTATATTTAGGACCTAAAAGTTGACATGACTCTTGATCATTGTGAAACTTGACATTTTGTGCATAAGTATATGTATACATGTATGTTTAGTTAAAGGAGTGTGGGGTAACATGTGAGCAGGAGGAGATACATTATCCAAAGATATAGGTGTATGTCTGTGCCCATTTGTCTTCCTGCTGGAGAAGGGGAGTAAAATCAAAAGACGTTTGTGTTTCTCAATAAAGTTTGTGCATATAAGGGGTGATTATGCTATGTTGTATGAATATTTATGTGTGGCCTGTGTGTGTGTGCAAACACAAAAGTGAACATATATTGAAGGAGTGAATGTGTTCAGTGGAAAGAAAGAAATATCCAAAGCCCAGGCTTAAAATTCAATCAAGGAAAGTATATTAATTCAAAGAGTTCAAAATACATCTCCTAAAAGATGAACAGTTTAAATTTACCCCAGACTAATTGTATATGACTTCCCATTAAAGTCAGAAACTCACCTTATACTCAATATTAAGCCAATCACAACAAAACACAACCAGGGATATGGCAAACCCATTTGCACACTACGCTAATGAATTAGGACAAAAGGGATGGCCTCATAGGGCTTGACTGCCATTGAAACAACTCTAGAGCTGTCTAGACATGAGATAATTACTTCTATTATATTTCTTTCCTGCTTCCTCCAGAATCAGCTAACTCCGTAATAATCATTGAGCTTTTTAATTATACCAAGGTATTAGTTAACTAGCAGAATGGATAGAGCAAAGAATCAGGAATTGGATCTGTCATGGACTATCTGCTTCACCTGGGGAAATTCACCTAGTCTCACTGGATTTCAGACTTCTCATCTACTAAACCAATATAAGAATATTTGTCCAATCTACTTTCCAGAGCTGTTGTTTGAAGCAAATGAAAGGATGTGAGACCTTCTGAATAGCATATAAATTGAAAACCAAAATAAATTGTTATTGATGTAGTTGTTGTCTGGGAACTAAGCCATTGAATATATATACTACTTGGGTTTCTCTGCTAACTGGTTAAGTAAAATGAGCACTTAAGCTCAGGAGCTGGAAGATTTTAGTTTTAGAGCTCCTTTTTTGTTTGTTTGTTTGTTTAGGAGACAGGGGTCTTGCTCTGTTGCTCTGGCTGGAGTGTAGTGGCGCAATCGTAGCTCACTGAAACTCTCAAACTCCTGAGCTCAAGCAATCCTGAGGGCTACTTTTATCACCTTTTGGCAGAATAACCTGTAGGCATATCATTTTACCCTTAGAGCATTAAAAGTGTCCATATCTATAAAATATGTTTATAACACTCTACCTCACAGGATTGTTTTAAGGAGTACATGGGATGTGAGAGTACTTTGTAAGCTTCAAAATACTATACAAATAATGAGTATGTTTATTACTATTTCTCTGTGAGCTACTAGAATGATCTATTTTTGTCTTGTTTCATGTGACAAAAGGTAAGGCTGAAGAACTTTGCCAATAAATATACATTTTAATTATATCCTTGTCTGTGAGCACAGAATTAAAAGTGACTGGTGTTCATGGATCCAGATGTGTTATTGTGAATTGGGATTAAGAGGCTCTATGACTAATAATGTGTCTTGAAAATTAATTGATCATGCAATACAGAACAGTTGGCTAGTTAATTAATTAATATTTGAGTAATTACTGTGGGTTGTATTATTAACCTGGGTGTTTTTGCTTCTATATCTGGAAGCTTAATATCTAGATATTAATTGATTCATTCATCAAATGTTTATGGAGTTCTTACCTGGTTCCAGGTAGAAGGTAGATATATGGAGATGAAAAATATGTGGTTCCTGTCTTTAAAGAGCATTTACCTTAGTTAGGAATCAGAGGAGTAAAATAAGTGATTACATCAAGATGCATTAGGTGAATTAATAGAGGCATATACAGGTGTTGGTGCTGTGGGGACAGAGAAGACTGAGAGTTTAACTCTGTCTAAATGTCAGGGAAGTTTGCCCCAGATGTTGTAATTATGATGGAGCTGAGGCTGGCAGGCTCAGTGAGTTTTACCATGCAGACACAAGGGGAAGGGGAGAGAGAGCCAAGGCAAAGGGACTGACACAGATAATACAGACGTGGAAGTGTGAGAGTACATTGTACGTAGTAGAATTCCAAATAGACTGATATGCACTGATATGACCAGCTAGGATGCATATAACTAGAGCTTCTCTCCTCGGGTAGGAGAAATAGTGGCCAATTTATTGAAGACTTGAAATTCTAGGCTAAGAAACTTGAATTCTTTCTTGCACTCATGGAGATATTAAAGGAATTATAGGTAAAAGACATGATAAAATGTGTTTTTAGAAAAATCACATTTAGAACATTATTAGACATCTACTATTAATATGTACTGTGTGTGAAGCTCTGATAAGTTAAAGATAAAATATCTTAAGGATCCAGATATTCTGTAAGAGAGAGCATATTGGCAACTGCAGATTTTTGTCCTTTATTTGGTTTATGGAATAAGAGGAAAAGGAAGCAGGGAGAGGGAATTTATATCTCAGTCCATTACAGCAACACTAGATAAAGACCTGGTAGTTGATGGTGTTTGGGCAAGAACTTGTTCACATCAACTCACCCCTCTCCTCCAGTATTTTGATGGGGGGACTCTTCATGGCTAGGGACAAATGAAATCACATATCCTATTATTATCAAACATTATGAATCTCTCCTCCTTTCAGAAGAAGAAAAGAGGCCTGGCAAGGTGGCTCATGCCTACAATCTCAGCACTTTGGGAGGCCAAGGTGGGAGAATGGCTTGAGGCCAGGAGTTGTTTGAGACCAGCCTGGGAAACATAGCAAGATCTCATCTCTGAAAAAAAAAAAGGTACAATTTTCTGAGGCT
>VBSM01003169.1:20897095-20923825 GCA_008086735.1 Cheirogaleus medius
ATATGCTGAAATAAAAAAAAAAAGATAAAAAGAAAAATGATTGTTTAATGGGGAATAGAGGAATTTTTAATAAGTTGCAAATATACATGGGCTTTTTAAAGATTAGAGCAGAGGATCATGAGAAGAGGACATTCTGAAATGAAAACCTAATGGCGTGAAACATGAAGACAGTAAGCTGAGCAGAAGAAGGAACTGGATGGGATTAGGAAGAAGCAGCAGCCAGTTTGATTAATTTATCTGCTCATCCTTTTTTCTTCGTTTCCCCATTTTCAGACTGAGGGAATGACACGTGATTTGCTCTGCTCACAGGGGATTGGGCCCAAGATGAACACATGATCCAAACTTGGCCAAGTTTGGATCCAACTTGATCCAACTTTCTTCTAGAAAATTGGAACAAAGACACAAGAGTGCCATGCAGACTCGGGTGGTGCTGAAAAAGAAAGGATAGGCAGAAATGCCTTTGGGGCCATTTTCTTTCCTGTCTATGGAGAAACAGAGATCTGGATTGCATAGAGGAATAGATTAAGAAAATGAACAAAGAAAAGCAGAGACAAGAGACCACAGGATGGGGAGATAGAGAGAGAAAGTAGCTATCCTGGTCCTTGACAACTTTCCAGTTCCTCATTCCAGTCTCCCAGAGGCCTCACTAGACTTCCTGTCTTTGGGTTCTATGAATTACACTTGTATTATTTTAAAGACATTCCACTTTTGGCTTTTGAATGGGATACTATTATTTGCAACTAAATAGTCCTTGACTGAAAAGGAAGGATTGCAAGAATACTAAAAACAAAACAAAACAAAACAAAAAAACCAGTGGTAGTGTAGACTTCTGTTTTGAAAGTCGGCTGGAAAACAGCTTCTACTGCTGCATTTCTTGATTTCCCACAAAAATACATATAAATTAAAGTATTTAGAAACAACTAACAATAACATTGAAAATTGAGGTTGGTAGTCAACCTAAGTCCAGAATCAAGAGAGTTGATTTTTGTTACTTATTTGGCTTAACCTCTAAATGGTATTTGTCCCTGTGGGATAGTCTCTCTTTCTTGAAGCACTTTCTTTGGCGCCCATGACTATATTCTTCTGATAGTTTTCATTCCTCTCTAGCTTTGTCTTGTTCCTCTTTCCCAACTTGACCCTTTAATGGTTGGTTTCCTTAGCATTCTTCCCAACCTTCTCTCTCACTCCACTCAGGCTGTTCCACTCATGTCCATGACTTCTTGTGCCAGTGATTTTTGAATCTATATGCTCAGCCCATAGGTCCTGACTATACAAACATTCTTTTACTAGAAATTTATATTGGGATGTTGCAATGGTAGCTCATATAAAAGCAAAATCATCCTCTTTCCAGCCAAATCTGTCCTTCCTTCAATAAATATCTGCTCAGTCATTCAAACGAGAAACTTGGGAATTCTCCTATAATGCTCCCTCTCCCTTCTCCTTAATATCCAATTAGTCACCACATCCTGTTTTGAAGACTTCACAAAGACAAAAAAAACCAAAAAACCTAGGACTCCCATTGATGTTTGATTTAGTGCCAGAATCTCTCTCCTGTATCCCACACCTCCTGCACAATCCTGACAGGTTCATATGCCTCCCTCGTCCTACACTCAGGTCCTGGAAAAATGTAAAACCCTTTTGTGCATGTGTGTGTGCATGTGTGTATGAGCATGTGTGTGTGTGTGTTCATACACGTACAGTGGGGAGAAGCAGATGCTGAAATACAGAACTCTAATAATGGTAGATGCTATGAATTGAGTTTTAAATAAATGCCCTGAGCTCAGAGTATCAGAGAACAACATGGGAGAAGAAGTATGTTACATGGAATTGTGGTCAAACCTGAGGATTGGGCTGAAATGAAGTGCACTGACCCAACATCACCCTAGCACCTCCCTCCACCAGTTTTATAGCTGAAAAAGGAATGTTTCTATCACATGACATAGCATAAACGCTCTTTCTGGGGACAAACTCTGTCAGAAAATGGTTTTCCATGTTTAAAAATGTTTAAAGATGGAAAAAAATCAATATGAATTTTATGAAAAAAACTATAGAATAAGGGAAAGAAACAAGTGTTGGAAGACTCAAAGGAAGAATCTATTTCTGAAAATGATCTATTGCAGTGTATTAGTTAAGGTATAGGCAAAGTTGCTGTAAAAAAGATAGCTCAAAATAAAGTGTTTCTATAAAAGTTTATTCCTTTTGCATATAGTGGTCTAGAGGGAGGGTAGTCAGGGTAGGAAAACAGCTGTAAGGAATATGCTTCCCTTCTGTCTTGTTATTCTGTAATTGAGCAATGCTTCTCAAGTGTGGTTCAGATTTGTGCTGGTCTTGGAACTGCTTGCCACAGATCAGCAGAAAGACAAGTACAGAAATTGTCTGTCTGCATATATATTATCTCATTCTGTGCTGATATAGTTTAGGGGTAAGCATACTTGTCACTGATCAGTAATAGTTAGTTTGCAGATTGTACCTGTCTGTGGACCATGCTTTGAGTAGCACTGTATTAGTGGGCCACACTCATATTTGTGCTTTAAACTGACTAACTGGAACCATGCTATATACAAAGTGAAATCATAGGAAATCCTTCAGGAAAAGCAGGCAGCAATTAAAATATACCAATATGAAATTAACAGGATAGTATTAAATGTAATACGATATGATAAAAATATAAAAAAGAGAAGAGGATGAGATTTAAAAAAAAGAAAATGATAACGATGCTTAAACTTTAACAACTTTGAAATCTACATTAGAAGCAGTAGAGAGTATAATCAACACTGAACAAAATGCAATAAGTGGTGTAAAAGATAAATCCAAGCTATTATAGAATGCGGTGGTGGGGGGTGGTGGTGTGGAAGTTCATAGAAATGTAAAATTGAAAGAGAAAATGACAGATGTGGAGGACAAAAACAGAGAACAAAAATTTATTCTTCCGAAAAATAAAAAGGAAAATAGCACAAATTGAATCAAATTATTGATTAAAAATATAAGACAAAACAATTTTAACTGAGATGAAGTGTAGCAGTGGTCCCCAACATTTTTGGTACCAGGGACTAGTTTCATGGAAGACAATTTTTCCACAGTGTCTGTAAGCGGTGTGGTGACATAACTTTGTGGCCCAGTCCCTAACAGGCCGGACCAGTACTGGTCTGGGGCAGTTAAAGAAAAATCCAATGAAAATCCAGACAGAAAAAGCAATAATAAGAAAATTGAAGCTCACTCTCCTTCATAGCAATTACTGAGTTTTGAGGGAGGAAAACATAACTATGAACCAAGAATTTTATATGCAATCAAGTTACCTTACTCTTTCATCTGGGAAAGTACTAAAATGTCATTGAATTAATTTTTTCTATAAATATATCCATACTTATTAGATGTAAGGCACTTTAGATATGATGCTAAATAAGATGGATACATATAAACTGAGAAAATAGATTATTCATGTACTCTTCTTGAAAACTTTTATCCGAAGTCATTTTCTAACCTACTGAAAAATGAAGGAAAACAAAATGATCAAGGTAAACTGTATAAAAATTTGGGTTGTGAGAATTGAAATCAGTAAAAGTAAAATAGAAAGTAGATGAGACCAAATTACTGTAAATATGGTTATTGAATTCAATGTACATTTCATTTTTTCCTCAAGTTAGAAATATAAAATAAATAGTATTACTATAAATTACTTGGATTTGAAATCCAAGATTATATCAACAAAGACCATGAAATGAGGAAAAGGTGGGAGAAAATTAGAGGATTAAGCAGATAATTTCTGATTCCTAACCAAGATAAAAATAACTAAAATATCCAACTTACAGGGGAAAACAGACTTAACACTAAGGTATGAAACTATAATAATCCTAGAAGAAAATGTTGGGAAAACTCTTACAGACACTGACCTAGGCAAAGAATTTATGAAGAAGACCTCAAAGGCCCACACAGCAACAACAAAAATAAATAAATGGGACCTGATCAAATTAAAAAGCTTCTGCACAGCTAAGGAAACTATTACAAGAGCAAATAGCTCACAGAATGGGAGAAAATATTTGCATGTTACACATCCGATAAAGGGCTGATAACTAGAATCTATATAGAACTCAGGAAAATCAGCAAGAAAAAAATCAAACAACCCTATCAAAAAGTGGGCAAAGGACATGAACAGAAACTTTTCAAAGGAAGATAGACTAATGGCCAAGAAACATATGAAAAATTTCTTAACATCTCTAATCATCAGGGAAATACAAATCAAAACCACAATGAGATATCACTTATCTCCAGTGAGAATCACCTTTATCAAAAAGTCCCAAAATAATAAATGTTGGTGTGGGTACGGAGAGATAGGAACACTCCTACACTGCTGGTGGGACTGCAAACTAGTACAACCTCTGTGGAAAACAATATGGAGATACCTTAAAGAGATACAAGTAGATCTACCATTTGATCTAGCAATCCTGTTACTGGGCGTCTACCCAAAAGAACAAAAGACATTCTATAAAAAAGACATCTGCACTAGAATGTTTATAGCAGCACAATTCACAATTGCAAAGCTGTGGAAACAAACCAAGTGCCCATCAATACATGAGTTGATTAATAAAATGTGGTATATGCATACCATGGAGTTCTACTCAGCCACAAAAACCAATGGTGATCTAGCACCTCTTGTATTATCCTGGATAGAGCTGGAGCCCATTCTACTAAGTGAAGTATCCCAAGAATGAAAAAACAAGCACTACATGTACTCACCATCAAATTGGTATTAATTGATCAACACTTATGTGCACATATAGTAGTAACGGGTGTTGGGCAGGTGGGAGCGGGGAGAAAGGAATGGGTATATTCACACCTAATGGGTATGGTGTGCACCATCTGGGGGATGGACATGCTTGAAGCTCTGACTTGGGTGAGACAAAAGCAATATATGTAACCTAAACATTTGTACCCCCATAATATGCTGAAATAAAAGAAAAAGGAAAAAACAAAGAAAAAACAACACTTAGATTGTTGTAAAACTTTAGAAGATAAAAGTAGAAAAAAAATTTCCTAGAAGGTATGAGGGAGAATGGTCAGATTATCTTCAAAAGAATGTTATCTGTTTAAAATAGTTTTTCATCAACAATGTTAGAAAAAACTAGACAATGGAAACTATTTTCAAAATGCTTGAGGAAAAATATCACATTGAATCTGGAACTTGATATCTAGGCAAATTTTCATGAAATTATCAGGATAACATAAAGACATTTTCAAACAAGCAAGGTCACATAAAGTTTACCAACCAAAGATCCTCTCAGGAGTAGGTAGGGGGAAAACCACTAGATAATATAGTCCAGCCAGAAGATAAATGAATCCAAGGAAATAGTAGAATATAAGAATCAATGATGAACAGTCTAAATACTTAATGTATGAAAAAACTTTTTTTCAAAAATTATTAAGTTGTAACTAAGGCTACATTTGAGAGTTTAGTAGCATGTGGGATAGCTGAGAGAAATAATTATATGCTAAGCTTCTTGTCATATTTGGGATGGAGGAGAATATTAATACTGATTAATTCTACATTATTTTGGAAAAACACAATTTATGGGATAAGTGAATAATAATAAACACTTGTTGAAGATAAATTGAATGCATAACTTTAATTTGGTAGAGGGAAAATGGAACAAAAAATATGTACAATCATCCAAATGCTCAAGAGATGTGAAGCAATGACTTGGTTGGGGAAAAACATAAATTAAGATTACAGGAATACATGTAAAACTACCAGTACTAAAGTATATAGTAGTTTGAATTACACATTTAATAACAGTGATCAAATACCAAGTAAAGGACTCTGAATTCAATATACAGGAATGATATCGTTTTTATTCAAACAGACAAGGAATGGATATAAAAGATGGTTATAAACCATGCCACAGATGGAAACCTTGTCAAGACAGACATTGTATAAACCATGTTCACTGACTATCGTAACATAAAACTAAAAGTTAGCCATAAAAATATAGCTTTCAAAAAGGCAAGATAGTTCGAAATTACAACAAAACAAAAACACATCAATTTAATTCACAAATCTAATGGAAATTAACAAACTGTTTAGAATTGAATTAAATAAAAATTGTAGTATATTAACCAAATTAGTGCTTAGAGGGAAATTTATATCCTTAAATGGTTTATTAGAAAACAAAAAGTATAAAAATAAAAAAATAAATTAGTCTTCCCATCCAGGAAGCTAGAAAAAAATCCCAAAGAAAGTAGAAGGGAAGAAATTACAAAGAGAGAAGAAAATTTTAAATTAGAAAAATGCATAAATATCAAACAGTAGAGTTGATTAACAAAACCAAGATCTGGTTCTTTGAAAAGTCCTATAAAAGAAATAATACTCTGGAAAAACAAAAACAAGAAGAAGAAAAAGAAAGCACAAACAAACAGAATCTGAAATGAAAATAGAGCCATAGATAAAAATGCTGAAAAAATTAAAAGAAATTATGAAAATTTCATGAACAACTTTGTACCAAGGAATTTGAAACTTAAATAATCAGACTATCTTAAGGAAAATATGAATTATCTACATGAGATGAACACCATAGGCCAATAAACATAGAAGAAAAGGAAACAGAAGCCAGAAACATTTCCTAAGAAAAGGCACCAGGCCCAGATGACTTTATGGGTGAGTTCCAGCAAACTTTCAAGGAACAGAAAATTCCCATCATATGCAAATTATTACAAATAATATAAAAAGGTGGGGAAGCAGCCAACATATTTTGCAAGGCTAGCTTAACAATGGTATCAAAACCAGACTGTGTTCATAAGTGAGATTTGGTCTATAATTTTCTCTTTACATTAATATTATTTAGGGGTAATTTATAGTTTATGTTCCTGATGTGAATGGGAACATTCTTTCTATTGCTTGTGCTAATTGGTTATTGAAGCTTCAAATGTAATTCTAACTGTTTAAAATGATTCTGAAATCATTTTAATGGGTTTGATGGAAAGGGACTTTGTCCTTGAAGGGATTTATTCAGCTTCATGCTTGATTTCAATAGTTCTTTCCTAACTTCATTTTTATAGTAATTTATATAGTGTAGACATACTCTGATTTATGAGCATTTATTTGGAAAAAAGAAATGGATGAGAAAACAGTCTCTAAGGTCTCAACCATCATACATCAAAATTCCCTTTCATCTCTCTACATTTTACAGATACCTTCTATGTTTAAGCTATGGAGAGCCATACAGATGTTAGTAATTACAGATATGGTCACTCTGCTGTGGCTCGGGAAACAGTTTTGTGTCTAATCTCACTGAAACATGTTTTCTTTTTGTAGTTCGTTCTCTCTACCAATTCTTTCTGGGACCATCGCTAGAAAGAGAACTAATATTGGAGTTGCCACATTTACTGCATATAAGTTAGTCAGAGATTGAGGTGTCTCTGGCCAGGGGCACACACTTTCTCAGGGCTACCACCACCTGTTCTTGCCACTTAATGGCATTCACTTTCCTCTAGACTCAGTGCTGCAAGTGGCAAAGTAGCACTGCATATCCATATAAGGTTGTGTAAAGAATGTACAGCACCAGTCCTGGGTTCAAATCCTGACTTCATTGTTTTCTAGTTGTGTGATCTCAGGTAGGTTACTTAACTTCTCTGTACCTCAAGCTCCCTGTTTGTGAAATGGGATTATTATAATTTCACAACACAGGGTTGTTATGGAGAATATAATACATAATATATACAAAATTATTTAGCACAGCCTTCTGTTATATATAGCTGGTACTACATTTATGCTATTAGTTCCCTTACCCTTAAACAATTTATAGAACAGCTTGGACCCAGATCAGCTGATCATAGTGTCCTTTTGAAAAATTTGTTTTGAATTTCAAGCAGCCAATTGACAAATAAATTTTAGAATTGTAAATAACCAGAAGTTGCCCATAAAGTACTTAGCATCATGGCACTTAAGAAATTGAAAAAAAAATTAAATGTGATTATTAACCTACATGTTCTTTTGGGTAGTAGCTGAATCTTTAATGCCTACTAAAAACTAAACATTCAGATATCTGAAAAATGAAGGGGATTAATTTACATGTGTGTAGGTATTAACAAAAATAACTGACATGATTTAGCACTTTTAGTTTTAAAGCACATTCACTGTCACAATCTTATTTGTATTTTCATCAAAGCCCAGGGAATAAATTCAGCCAAGAATTATCATCCCCGTTTCATAGCTGAGGAAACTAAGACTGAAAAATTTTCAGTGACTGTCTTAAGACCACAGTTAAAATTTGGATGTTAAGTTTGCTAAATCTTTTTGCAAAACCCTGTTTCTTTTCTCTTGTGCTTTGGCGAGAGTGTAGGGGCTAAATAGAATAAGGATAAGAAGGTCATATGAGAGTAATTTGGCAATCTCCTGTAAGATTGAAAATATGCAAACTCCATGACCCAACAACTCTGCTTTTAGGTATATGCACTTGGGAATCTCTCTACAAGTGCACAAGGACACAAGAACAAGAATGTTTATTGCAGGATTGTTTGGTAATAGCAAAGTTGGAAGCAATTTAACATCCATCTGTAGGAGAATGAATAAATAAACTCCTTCTCTTCATATGATGAAATGTCGTACAACAGTTAAAATAATAGGTTAGCTCTCAGAAATGTGATATTGAATGAAAAAAGAAATTTTAGAATGATATACATATATATAGTATGATAGTATTTATACAACATTTTTAAAAAGTAGAATGCTAGATACTGTTTACTAACCTACATGTTCTTTCTGTGTTCTATATATTCTAACAAAACATACATTTGTTATAAAGTAGAAAAACGTCATCTCCAAGAATGCATACCAATTCAGTATGCTATTTCCTTCTGGGAAGGTAGGGGTGATACTGAGAAGAGAAATAAAAGGGACTTCATTTTATCTGTGAAGTTCTTATTCTCTTTTTTATGTAAAAATAAGAAACAAACATGACAAAATGTTAAGACTTGTTAATTTCTGGTGTTGGGCATATAGACGTGTTTCTTTTATTATTTTCTCTTTTATGTATAATTTAAGTTTTTAAAAACTAAGAAGAGAAAAAAGTATTAATTTAGAATGGAGCAGTACAGAAGAGTGGTTAAGAACAGGGAGCCTCAAAAATAGACCAAATTTGAATTCTAATTCTGCCAAATATAAATGCTGTTAAAGTGAAATAGTTCTCCATACTGCAGGACTTCTCGGTGCCTTTAAAATGCTGATCTATGTTGTGAGCCTTTAGGATGAGAATATGACACTCTGTATTTCCCTAACTTATTTGAACATGGAATGAGAGTTCCTCAAGACACAGTCTGGTAAAAGCTGCTTTAACAGATACTACGTATTTAAGAGTTAACTTGAATGATCAATTGTCTTCAGGCTGGAAGAGGTCTCCCTTCATCTCCTTTCCTATTTAATCAGATTGTTGTGTTTTTTGTATTCCCACTATCTCTAAGCTCCCTTTCTTGGCAAAGGGCATCCATTCCCCCTTTTTCCTACTCCTTAGCAAAGTGGCTTTTAAGAGGACAGATTCTTCTGAATAGCACGGAGGATCATAGGATTGAGATAGTTTCTTTCAAGATCAGCATGGTTTATTTGATGTGGGCAATTTGCAAAGTATTTTTTTTAATTCTATTTATTGTTTAGTAGTATATATCACTTTTAAGCTTTAGGCAGTAGCTATAAAATATCTGGGCACAGCATTGAATCTAATTCCCTCTCTGTTACTCAGAAATCTATGTTTGATCTGTTCAGTGTTCATGCTTCATATCAACATGAAGATCCACTGGCTTAACATCCTCTGAAGATATCCTCTTCAGAGGATGTTAAGCTATGGTTTACACCTTACCCAATGTGGTCTGCCTATTCCTTAGGAAATCCCACCAGAGATACTGCAAAATGTGTCACACATGTCACCCACAGAACATGGTCTCATTCATACCCCTCCAGCTCATCAAACCCTAAAAGTCAATGGAGTTGGATTTGAACCCCAACCTGCCCACTTATTAACTATTTCACCTTGTTCTACTCTAGACTGTTGCTGTATCCAAAAGAATAAGGAGATATTGATATCTCTCAGGTTAGTAATAATATATATAATATATTGTCTCTAGTTTATAGATTCCAAGATGTACATTTTTTCATATTTCAATGTTTAATGAATTAGAATATATCTTTAATTCTTGGTATCCTACAGTTTACCATCAGCCATGTTTTTTGTTGCATTTTAACATCACTGGAAAAAAAATGCATCTTTTTGAGAGCTAAAGAGCTTCTTACATTTGATGAAAAACAGCATTTGTCGCCAGCCATGTCTTCTTAACCAGATCCTTGAGGCCAGGAGTTCTTCCTTTATATCCAATCCATCTTGCATGCTGTGGTCCACACCAATCAGTAAGAGCATTGAACATGCATTTACTTATTGCAGGGAACATGGGGTATAAAGAATAATAGACTCACAATCTTAGCACTGCCCCTTGTTAGCCATTAGATTTTAGACATTCCTTAATCTTTTGTGACCCCATTATTGTCCATATACAGCAGTGATATTTCTTGCTCTGTGTACATCACAGAGTAACTGTGAAGATCAAATGAGATGGTGCATGCGAAAGCACTTTGTAAATTCCAGAGTGACAGCCAAGGGCATTCGGGCATTTCTCGGTATCACTGTTGCGTTGGCAAGCTATTTCTATGTAGGATCTTCTACACATTTCAAAGTGAGGGGTTCCATGTAGCCTAAAACCAAATTGTTTAAAGATGGGTTTTCTATGATTTCAATGAACTTGTTTTGTTTTACTCAAGGCTGACAGATTTCTGATACAATGCTTGTTTTAACATTGGGTGTAATACTCAGCCTGGGTTTGAAGCAAACTGGGAATTAAGGGTTTTATTCCAGGTCCTGCTTCTAAGCTTGATCTCCATTTGACCTTGGGTAAATTCAGATCTCCTGGAGGGCAAGCTGTCCAGACAGAGAACATTTAGCTGTGGTTTACCTTGGATTTGAAATGTTTCCCCCAGTGATTTATATCTCTGACATGGTCTCATTTTATATAACCCCAAATAAAGCCTCATTTGTTTCCCTTGGCCTTTTTGAAATCACCAGAGCTGCTTACTCCATATATTCAAGTTTTGCAAAATTCCTCAGGATGTATCCCCTGTACCAAAGCCAGCTCTGCTTTGTTGATTCGCTTGGTGATCTTCTGGGCTTCTCTTGAGATTTCACAACTTGTGTTCTCATGGTGAAATGAGCCAAAACTGAAAGATAGAAAATATAAATTGGTCTTTATAACTGAGGCTCCTGTATTTACTTCCTAGAAGTTAAGCTCTGAGCTTCAGGTCTTTCTGTAGTGATCTAGGAGTATAGCATGAGCTGTATTGAGGGCTCAGAGTTACAGTGACCCCTAGCCAAGTGTTTTGCTGTAATCACCACCAACTTCTTAGTTACAGAGGCCTTTGTTGAACTTTTACTGTGTCTAGTTGGACCAGTCATAGACCAACAAACACCTTTATTTATGTACCAGTAAGATCATGAACAATTTTCACTGAGCCCATCCCAGAACCAGTACTTTGCTATGGAATAGACAAGCAAGGGGAGAATCCCAATCTTTGCCTTCCAGAGACTTCTAGTTTGGTTGGAGAAACTTAGCCACAGGAGACAAATACATTATCAGGGAATAGTACTGAGGTTTGTTGTGAAGAGAACTGTGTAACTGCCAAGTATCTGAAGGGCCAATCTGGCTGTCCCTACAGACTGTGGATGAAAAAAAAATAGAGTTGTACTTTGGTATAATTCATAAACAAACTTCAAACGAGTTATAATAGTATTGTTGGGTGTGTGTATATCTGCACATGGGTGAGCATATTACTGGGACGGCTTAGGCATGGAAAACGCATAAGAAACCAGCTAATTTGGACCATCATGATAATTCTCCAATGCCTGGGCAACTGTCCACAGATGATGCATGTTGTTAATGCTTTGACATTTTACTTAAATTTTGAAATAGATGAATGACCCAGGACACTGAGGAGAAAGAGAAGAATGATTAATATCCTGGCTTTTACTCTTACAATCCTTGAGCTGATGTCACTCAGTTGTTGGATTATCTGTTCTCTAAAAATTCAAATCCATTTGTGCTCTGGCTTCTTCTAGAGAAATGCATCTGACATCCTTAACACACTGTGACCGACTCCGTCACGGCCACCTTCAAAGCCTGCATCCTTGCTCGATTTTGGACGACTTGCTTCCTCCAGGCCCGAGTGACCAAATTCGTTATTAATGTGTTGGCAGGTGTA
Source organism: Cheirogaleus medius (assembly GCA_008086735.1). Taxonomy (NCBI): domain Eukaryota; kingdom Metazoa; phylum Chordata; class Mammalia; order Primates; family Cheirogaleidae; genus Cheirogaleus; species Cheirogaleus medius. The sequence continues at coordinate 20,909,382 of VBSM01003169.1, forward strand.
TCACTCACATTCTTTTAGATGAAATGGGATTTAAATGTGATCAAGCAGGTAGTCTGCTTTGAGTTTGAAGGAGCATGTTTCTACTCCATGGAGATGGGGGGATCTGTACAGACTCAAGAATGAGAGAAAAGTTAAAAGCATTTCATATCACTCTTTTCTTTTTTGTTGATTTTTTTGAAGCTGTTTAAAAAATATATCTTGGACTGCTTTGAGGAGGCCCATTCCTCCCCTCAAATGTCAAGTTTTTTTTCTCAAATCAACATTTCTGGTATTTTCTTATGGGATAAATGTAATTCAGAACTGTATCTATACAGTCCAGCGAAGTGGAGAATTTAAGATAATTCAAACATGATAAATAATGTTTCCTCTCAATTATTCAAATATTTTAGGTAAATGTATTTTTAAAAATTTGGTTTAAGATCATCTAGATCAAGAACTCAAATCTCTACATTACTTTGCATAAACACAGGGTGTATATCTCTTTTTTTTAAGGGTTATTAATCACAAAAAAGCCAGGATTAGATATTTAATTCATTTTGATTTCAGTTTCCTCTAGACAGAGAATTTAACAAAGCATTCTGTGTCCCTTCTTTACCCCATTATATTCTCAGAAGCAGCTGCTGTTGCCTTGGCCACAATACAGCATTTATTTGCTGATTTGGGGACATTTATGTCCAAAGTTGGCTGAGCTGTGGGGATGCTGAACTTCTTGGAATATACGCCTACAAGCCATGGGTCATCAGCCTGCAAAGCACCTCTGAGAAGAGCACCCTTGCTGGTCTGTGTGGGTGCCTTGCTAATTCTTATTTCCCACTGATCATGTCCTAAACCCAGAGAAGGCTCTGGTGGCCTTTAAGTATAACTGAGATGGGTAGATTAAGGCCAGGGCATACAACGTTCATGAAATAAGGGGTCTCTTCTGGACTTCTTCAGATTTCTAAAGATTCACCATCTACACAAGCTCATGTATTAAGCTTTTGGGCTTAACCTGAAAAAGAGGGATACAGTTCAGACCAAGTGGACATTTCTGGAATTCCTCATTCTTGGGGTTTTGACCCAAATCCAATCCATTCCCAAAGTCTTCCTTCAGGGCACTAATTAGTTCAAAAGCAAACTATTTTCTATGCCCACTGTCTTGAGCAAATGCCATAGGTCAGCCTTACCCCATCCAGAGAACCCTGCTAAAGGACAGGAGAACTCTGACAATGATGCAGGGGGAGGTGCCACTTCTATGACTCAGGTGTCTGTTTTAAAGCCATCAGTGCCTCATGATCTAAAAGTTCCTTTGTGATCTAGGCCCTGCCAACCACTCCTATCCTACCTCTTGTCACTTCTTGCTTTGTATTTTATATTGCAGTGGTTCTAAATCATTTGAAGTCCCCATGCTCCCCAAGCAAACACATGTTCTTCTTGCCACTCTGTTTTTGTTTAGGTGTTCTTTCTATCTGGAATGCCTTCTTCTAGTAACTTCTTATCATTTCCATCCTGTGCCTTCCTCTACCCTCCGTGTTACCATTAAGACACTACATTGGTATCATTTCCCCCAGAAAGTCCTCCTAGATTCTGAGCAATCCAGTCTTGTCCTTGACAGTAAATGTGCACATACCACATTGTTTTACTACCATCTGGTTGTGTGTCTATCTCCTCCATTAAACTGTGAGCTCCTTTAGGGTAGATACTGAGTCTCTTTTATCTTTATTTTTTCTGATGCTTGACTTAGAGGCTGGAGCACAGTGGACACTCAAAATAAATGCTGAATAAATTGAATGATAAATAAAGGTTTCAGGGTGGGTAGGGGGTGATGCGTTTCGGTCAGTAGTTCAATGGTGGGCAGAGAATAAATCACATCGCAATAATAATAATAGTTATGTTTTATCTGAGCAGGTATTCACTGACTAGTGTTTTTAGTATGGGTAGCCCTTGCAACAACACAATGTGAGGTAGATACTATGATTATCCCTATTAAAATATAAGGGAATAATTTTGATGGGAATTATGATATTATAATATTAATAAAGAATTTAAAATTTAAAATAAGAGTATTTCACAAGAGAGAAGCTATGCTAAGTGATTTTCTTAAAGCCACACAGAATCACAAAAAATAGAGCTTGGAATTGCTAACCAATGCCAATGTAATATGCCTAGTCAATGATGTCTTATTATTTGGAGGCAGGTGTAGAAACTGGCCATGTTGGAGACCAATTGAAATCCCCCCAAATGCAATTAGACTTTGAATTACTCCACTGGGAAAACTCTAAAAGCAGTAGAATCAAGAAATATTTCATTCAGTCTAGGCCTGGCAGAGTCTGTGTACACATGGGCTCCACAGACAGGAACAGCTTGTTAATCTGGCATTTAACTACTAGAAATTTCTATTAATGATTATTGCTGGGAAGAATTTTGATGCATAATGATGGCCCTAGGGTATTTCTTGGTCATGAAGTGCCTTCTGAATCATCACAGAAAATTGAAATTATATTCAGTCTACTTTAGTATTGAGTTTGTTTTATTGTCTTCAAACTCTTTGGATGTCAGTAATCTCTGAATAGTTTATATATACTTAACTATATTAAATATTTTAATAACAATAAAACTCCCCTAAAGACAAAGTATATGATAATTTCAAACTTGGCCATTTTTCTTTAAAGATATGTAGGTATTGATGTAATTTATGAAATGCAAATTCATGAAAAAATACCAATTCATTATAGTTTTTTGTTATTAGATACTTTCAATTAATGGATATCATTTGCTCATTTAATAAGTATTTATCAAGCACCTACCATGTGGGGAGGTACTGTGTTCGGTACTGGATATACAAGTGTGGTCAAGATAGATTCATTCTCTGCCCTTCTACAATGAGGGAATCCATGAACATTTTTAGGGTTAAAGAAACAAATTCTGATTCTCAAAGATTAATGCTATCATGGACAATACTAATACTTCAAGGTTGAGTTAAATAAATGCCACAACTGAACTAAAAGCCAACCCCTATGTACAGAAAAGCAGAAGAAATGATTATACTTGAGAGACATGAAAGTGCATCAGTTGCTTGGGGATGCACATGCAGGCAGGAGGCAAGTGGTCCTGTCATGGGAGACCCACACTTTGTTTGGTCAGACTGCTGGGGCCTAAGAAGTTTGGGCTTTATCCTGTAAAGTGGATGGCTAACAGCCTTCCTTGTGCAAATACAGTGGTCGTGTCTTCTTGAAGCACTATTTGGGGAGCTTTATGAGATCCCTTCTGCACTTCAGAAAAAGTGCTGTGAATGACTTTTGATATCTACTGACAGTGCTGGGGGAGGAATGGCAACTCCAGTGAAATGAATGCATGTGCCACCCCACCTGTGTAAAATGGGAAGCCAGTAATTGGTCAATCCATCAATATTTATTGGTCATCATCTGTCATTTGGATTAAATATTGCCCAGAATTGAGCTTGGCACCTTGAGAAAATAAGGAGAAATATTAGATGTTATATTTCTTACAATATAACTGGACAGAAGTACAGTATACACATGGCATAGTCAGACTTAAGAAGAAATGAAATCTTGACTTTTCTTTATGAACCAGGCTTTGATGTATGAAAATACATTAGTTTCCTGGAGGAGAATTCAAAGACAAGGATGGAGAGCTAGAAAGCTCTTGTGTCATCTCTCAAATGTCCTGGTGACCAGACATGGTCAGGGCTTTGGGAAGGGAGGTCAACAGACTGAAATGATCAACCAAATAGGTCTCCAGGAGAGTGTAGGCCAAACAAAGTGCACATGAAGAGGTGTGGGCTATGAGTTAAGATTTTAGGTCTCCAATTCCCTTCTCACTAAGAGACTTCAAGTTAAGGATCCAAAGCTTGAATTGGCTCTGACTGTGGATTGGCAGTTCACTTAGACCACTGGAGAGCTGGGATTTGTTTGCTTTAAAGTTTCCTCCAAGTAATATTTAAAAGGCAGATGTAAACCTATATGTTCTCCTTCCAACAAGTCTTGGATCCTAGTGTTCCTTGATGCTTGTACTCTTTTCCCAGAGTGTCTTTAGCAACATAATCTTTACTTTGCTGAAGGAGAAGGTCCTTTGGCTTGCATGATTTCCCACCACCCTGTCAGTTATTATGTCTGTTTTCTTGAAATGGCTCACTCCAGCTTGTTTATTTATGATGGGCCTTGTGGTCAGCTGCAAACTCGGTTTGCAGTTTTTTGGTAACATTTATTGTTTTCATCTGATTAAAGAAAAATGCATGCCAATGGTTGAAAAATTGAAAAAAAAATATAGTGCAGCATAAAAATGAAAATTAAAATCACTTATAATTCCATCAACTAGTAGTTATTGGGAATCTACCATATTTCATGTTCCTGAATCTAGAGATGAACTAATGGAAATTGGAAATCTTTGACTTACAGAATCTCATAGTATAGAGGCAACACACACACAGAAAATGGGAAATGATACATAGTGTTTGATGCCACACAGTCAATAACTATTTACTGATTCCCATCTATGTACCATAGATTATGCTAAGCATTAAGGATACCAAAAATGAAGAAGATAGATATAGTTTTATTCCTCTACAAAGCTCAGACTGTTGTTGACTATATAGAACAGTATAGAAGTTATTATAATACAGAAGAGTAAGTCAGAAGCAGCTTAAAATAGCGTCTGAGGACATGGCTCTGAAGCCAGAGTGTCTGGGTCAAATCCTGGTTCAACCACCAGTTAGCTATACTCTATGATTATGGGCAGGTAAATTAGCCATTCTGTTCTTCAGTTTCCTCACTGGGAAAATAGAGGCAATAACAGAGCTGTTTCATAGATTCATGCAAAGCAGTTAGAACAAGGCCTAGCATATAGGGAGTGCTCACACACATTTGATTCTATTTTAAGAACAAAGATATGGAAAAGATAGATTATGTTATTGGAGTATATAAGAGGAGCACTTGATTTAGATTCACAGAGCAGGGGGTCAAGGAAGCTCCTTAAGGAGGAAGAAATAGCTTGAAATCTGAAAAATGGGGAAGTGATATGGCACATTTGGGAGAGTGCAATAGATGTGAGTACATGTGTGAGGGTGCAGCTCACAGGCAGAGGGAACAGCATGTGCAAAGTCCCAGGTGAAAGATAGTGAATGGCTTTCAAAGAACTAAAAGAAGTTCAGTATAACTGGAATATAGAGTTTGAGGATCTTTCACTTATCTATTTGTGTAAAATTACCCACCTCAAAATTCTGTGGCTTTGAAATACAAAGAGTTGGAGAACAACAATTCAAATAACTGAGGATTTTGTATCAGAAATCACAGAGACTAGGAGATAGTGGGACATCTTTAAAGTGCTGAAAGAAAAGAACTATCAATCCAGAATTCGATATCCAGCAAAAATATCCTTCAGGAATGAAAACAAAATGAAAGGTTTTTCGGATGAAGAAAAATTGAGAGAATTTCTTACAAGCAGACTTGTGGTAAAATAAATGCTAAGAGAAGTCTTCAGGCTGCAGGAAAATTATAACAGACACTAAAAACTTCAGGAATGAAGAAAGAGCAAACAGAAATGGTTTGTAGCTGGGTAAATATGATAGATTTTTTCCTCATCTTAAAATTCTTAAAATTTATATGACTGTTGAAAGGAAAATTTATATCATTGTCTGATGGGATTTTCAATATATGTAGACGTAATACACATGACAACTATAACATGAAAGGGGAGAGTAAAGGAATCTATTTGGTTGCGAGTCTTCCATATATTTCTTGAAGTGGTAAAATATTAACTCTAAGCATATTGTGAAAGGTTACGCATACATATTGTGATCTCTAGAGCAACCCCTAAAACAATAATACAAAAAGACATATCCAGAAAGTCAAAAAAGAAATTAAAATTAAATAATAAAAAGTATTCAAATAATTACAAAAGGTAGGAAAGGAGAACAGAGGAACAAAAAACAGAGGACAAACAGAATACAAATAATAAAATAGTAGGCTTAAATCCCACCATATCAATAATTGTATTAAATGTAGATGATCTAAACACATCAATTAAAGGACAGAGATAGATTTTTTTTTGCTTAAAAAAAGACACAATTATATGCTATCCATAAGAAATCCACTTTAAACATAACCATATACAGATAAGTTAGAAGTAAAAGGATAGAAAATATAGCCTACATAAACACTAATAAAAAGAGAGCTGGAGTGAATATATTAATATTAGACAAAGTAGACTTTATAACAAAAAATTACCAGGGCTAAAGAGGAAAATTACATAATGAAAAAAGAGTTAATTCACCAATAAGACATAAGACATAATTTTAAATGTGTATATACTAAAAAACAGAGCTTCAAAATACATGAAGCAAAAACTGATAGAACTAAATGGAAAAATAGACAAACCCACAATTATAGGAAGTTTCAACACTCCTTTCTCATTAATTGATGAATAATTGGAAGAATTTAGCAGACTTAAACATCTTCAATCAACTTTATCTGGTTGACATTTATAGAACAATCTACCCAATAAGAAAAGAAAAGACATTCTGTTCAAGTGCACAGGAGCATTCACCAAAATAGACTTATGTTGTGGAAACAATCAACAGCCACTTATTACATTAAAAAAATTAAATTATACAGTGTATGTTCTCTGACCATAAAATAATTAAACTGAAAATCAAAACACACAGATATATGGAAAATCTACAAATATCTGGAAATTAAACAACATTCTTCTAAATACCCTATGGGTGAAGAGGAAGTCTGAAAAAAAATTAGAAAACTTAATGAAAACAAACACTTAATGAAATGAACTTAATGAAAATGAAAATACAACATGTTAAGGTTTGTAGGATGTATCTAAAGCAGTGCTTAAAGGGAAATTTATGGTATTAAATACTTATTTTAGTATTTAGTTAGTATTAGCATAGTATTAAATGCTTACATTAGAAGAGAACAATGAATAATCTAAGCTTCTATGTTAATCAACTAGAAACAGAAGAACAAATTAAAATCAAAGAAAGCAAAATAAAGGAAATGATAAAGAGCACACATTATAATGAAATAAAAATGATTTTAAAAAATGAAACAAAATGTAGGTTTTAAGAAAGATCAATAACGTTAGTAAACCTCTATCTAGAATGACCAAGAAAATTTAAAATAAATAGAAGAGACACAAATGGTCAATATTAGGCATAAGGGGATATATCACTACAGAGCCTTCAGGAATTAAGAGGATTATAATAATATGATGCTAATAAATATGATAACTTATGTTAATAAAATAGACAAATTCCTTGAAAAATATAAACTGTCAAAACTCACAAAAAATTGCCACTTTTCTTGGCTATCATTCTCACTGGACTGGAAATTCCCTAAGGATTTTGGCTGTCTCCTATTTATTTTTGTATCTCCAATGCCTATACCATGCATGACACAAAAGAGGTGCCCAATAGATATGCATTGAAAAAATTGATGAAGCTAACATTTTAATGAACTGTCTTTTCCATATCATTGTTCTTAAAATAGAATCAAATATATGTGAGCATTCACTATATACTAGGCCTTGTTCTAATTGCTTTGCATTTCTTTTTGACCAGGAATTTCAAGATTTGGAATCAACTCTAACCCTGCGATTTTAGAGGAGGTAAGAAGTGTCCTTGTCTGTTTTTCATTATCATCTCTTTGTCTTCTTCATATGTTTTTGCTGCTTCTGTGGGAGCAGCTTTGAAAATGCAGATCAGAAATTATATGCAAGCCTATGCCATATGTAAAAAGTTCATGGCTGTGGATATGTGCTGCCAAACTAGTAGGAGATAAAGTTTATAGTTTCTTTGGCAGGAAATAGAAGGAATATAATAGTTTTGTCTGAGTGCCAGTATACAAGGTGCTAGGCACCTCATAAATGCCAAGTTAGAGAAGAAGTAGGCTAGGTTGGCCAAGAGTTAGAAACATTTTAAAACTAAAGCATGAAGTGATGTTTTTGCTTGCTTGTTTGTTTCTTTTATGTTTTGGGGGGAAAGAGGTAAGAGTGAAGAACACTTCAGCAGTGATTGAAGTACTTAGGGTACAGAGATTTCATCTTTCTGTTTTGACCTTCAAAGCCAGATATCTAAACACACACACACACACACTTTTTAAACTTTTAATTGTTCTCTTTATTCAAGGATAATCTTGAATAAAAAATTCAGTTCTCCACCTGCTTTTATAAATAGCCTTTAATTGGTGCTCAACCATACCCTTTTGTTTATGTATCATCTGTGGTTGCTTTCAAGCTGCAAAGATAAATATGTTATGCATTGTAATGGTCATTTCCTCCATATTAAGTGATTATGTCTCCTAAGAAAGTAAAAAAGGCCATAGAGAAAGAAAGTTGGTGAGCCTGAGATACTTTGGAAAGCCCATTAATTGGAAGAAAGTTTGGAAAGTATAAAACAAATCGAGAGAGGCAACTGTGTAAACAATACACATTTACCACAATTTTGTCCTCATCTACCATTCATACAATTTTTTCTATGCATGAGAAGATAAAAAATAAAACATTGTTGGTTTGTATTATGTGGACATCCTTAATGGATTGCACTATTACTGTTTAGTGTCATATCAGAAAATTATTTGGGGTTTGAGGAAGGGCTGCAAATGTATCATTATTACTCTCTTTTAAAAAAAGAGAATATAGGCTCCCACTATCTGAATATTTGCCATCAGACAAGTTTTTAGGAATGGGTTAAATTCAGGTCAAGAGGCGCACTTGTACTATCCTCTGGGATAGGATTCCTACCTTGTTCCCATGTGTGAGCCTCCCACTGTTCATCTGCCCACTGCTGCAGGCCTTGCGTTACTCTGCCAGTCACCTCACAAAACCCAGAATTCTCATCTCTGGTGGGTAACAGCTCCCCAGGTGCCAGCTGCCTCTACTTGCTTGCCCGAGTTTCCTGGCATAGCCTGTTCTTGTATTCTGTTGATTCTTCTCCCTTCCTGCTCCAAATGAATCTCCTTTGAAGCTGTACGTGCCTTGGCAGAAGTCCCATTCTTTAGTTAAGCAAGTTCAAGTATGCATGCTGCCTGTTCCCAACATTCCCTTTCAATATGGCCCTCCCATGGGTCAGGACATGGTGTTCTTTGCCTCGGACCTCTCTGATGCCCATTGCTTTAATGACCCACCACCTGTCATTAGTTGCCATCCCTTCAGGATGCTGTCCTGCACATGGGACTGAACTCCCTCACAGCTCCAGCAGCTGGGCCTGTCCTCCTACCTTCATTCCTCCCAGGCAATGGGTCTGATTCCAGATCCCTCCATTTCCAGCTGGTCTATACCACCAGCTGCAATGAACAGAGCAATGCCTAATCAGGTCCAGATACATACCAGGCTGCCCTTTTGGGACTCATTTGCTTCTGCTGCCCTTTGTTGGTTCGTTTTAACCTGATCTGCCCAATATAAAATGTTGGCTAGAGAAACAAGGGTAGCATGTGGGTAATATGATGACATATGACTTTGGCCTGCTTTTCTGTAATAATAAGCCATATGCAGTGAACTCCAGCAGAGATGACTCCTGTCATGGAGCCCAATCATACAAAGCAACTGTGGCATAAGACGCTGGAGATTCTTTTTCTTCTCATTAGGTGTGTGACCACTCTGAACCTCAGTGTCTTCTTCCATAAAGTGAAAGAGATAATACCCACCTTTGAAAGTTGTTATGAAGATGTAAAGAACCTAACATAGTGTCTGGACCCAATGATTGCATAATACCAAGTAACTGTCTATGCCTTTCCCTGGCCCCAGAATTTTCTTTTGCAGCCATTACTTCCTACAACTGCATCAGGACCCAGGTGTGTAGAGGTGCCCTGTTGTTCTACCTTGGAGTTCCAGAAATGAGACTTAGGAGCACAAAAATATGTATAAACTAAATAAAGCTTTTTCATATGTAGGGAAAAGTATCCAAGTCCCACTTTATCCAGGTCCTTTTACCCAAGAAGATTCTTTCCTCCTTTATCTTCTTCCTACTGGCTCCTCTCTTTCCCCAGCATTGAATGGTCACTTTGTCCTAGAGTTAGCTTTGCAATGTCTTGCTAATTATCCACTGATTGGCCATCTTACCTGCCCCAAAAGAAAGTTTTATTTTTTTTTACTTTCTTGCCTTTATATATAGGAAAGAAATCATGGATATATAGATAGTATATGAGAATTAAAGTCAGAAAACCTAGTCCAGCCTAGGATCTACCCCTTACCAGTCACATGATCCTTGAAAGGAAATTTCCTTTACCATATGCCATTTTCCTCAACTCCCTGATCTTCAAGAGTTGAAAAATTCTCTACAACTCCTGACTACTGAAAGGTATTCCTCTTGCTTAAGAGTCTTGTAAGGTCCTAGGAAAAGGATAGAAACTCAAATACTATTGGTAGATGAATTGAAGAAAATCTATGATGTTCTAATCCACTTTAGTAAAGTTGAATTTTTTAAATTAATGGGTTGACTGGAGATGAACGATAAGGTATGAGAAACAATTCAAGGAACCCTTCTATTCAACTCAAAAATTGTTCTGGCTCCCTTCTTCCCTGTCTGCACACACCTTTGTAAAAGTGAGGGAAGTCTTTAGAAGTTTTGTTCTTCTCTTTTCATGGTAGCTGCTCAACACTTGGTATTTTTGCACCTTGCAGACTGGAGGGTTAGGGATGGCTTTCCAAGTGATGTGAACCAAGTTTTCAGTGAACTCAATGGGTGAAAACCTCATCTGCCTTTGGTCCTTGCAGGAGAGAGTCCCCAAGTGACTGACCTGTACAGAAGGGCCGCACCACCCTCCCCAAGCCCACGTGATTCCTCTCTAGCTTACAGCTCACTCTGCATCCATTCTGTCTCCATCCTCATTAGTTCCCCCAATCTTTCTCCACTTACTGCACCACTGGTGGTCTGGGTTGTGCAGCCCAGATGTTTTCCCCAAGTGACTAGAAGATTACTTTTCAAGTGGCTTCACAGAGCAGATGTTCCCATCCACCTCTTTCCCCTCCCCAGTCCCCATTTGCCAAAACCTTTCTCTGCCCCAGAGAGCACATCGTGTTGCTGCTATGTGTTTGATCGGGAGAGTACAAGCAGGAACAAGAGAATCCCACACTGAAGACTGTTTGGCAAGCGAGCTTCTGTGTGAGTGTGCTCCCCCCATCTCTGTTCCCATTGCATTTGTGTGCAGATGTTCTCAACTGGCCAACTGGCTACTCTTTCTCTGGCCCCTTGCACCAAGGCTTTTTTCTATTCCCTTGCTTCACACTAATCACAATGTGCCCAAGAATCTAGTATTTTTCTTTGCTTAGATACAACCATCCTCTTTACCTGATCCAGGGCTTTTCTTGCTTGGCCTGAAAAATCTATTAGATGGAATGTGCCCCTAAACCTGGACTTCAGTTACAGGCTTCTCCCTACATTCCCCTCACTTGAGTCTATTATCTTATCTTCCCTCTGCTTCCCTTCCCATCCCACCTCTCAACCCAGCTCCAGCCCTTCCACTCTGTTGTAGTTCCAGCCATGTTCTCTCCCATTTCTAAGACTTTGTGTGTGCCATCCCTTCTTTCTGGAGCATTCTCCTTTCTCCTTTTTCCCTTTCCCTGGATAGTTCCCACTCATCCTTGAAATCTCTATCTAAGCATGACTTTCTCTCTGAAACTCCACCTGCCAATTATAACCTCCCATAAAGTTTATTTTAACTCCCACCCAACCCTTATTTCTCTGTATTATAATTATCTTTTTACTTGTCTCTCCATTTGTCATTAATTTAATTTTAAAATCTGAGCAAATATGTTTTCCCAGTGTCAAGCAAGAGTGTTAGAATAGATTCTAGCTTCCTAGCTCCTCACCTTCTTCTGACAGTGTTCATTGAGCATCTACTCCGTTCTAAACACTCTAGATCTTGGAGTCATAAAAATGAGGAAGGGATTGCCCCTGTCCTCAACTAGGTTAAGTTCCATACACAGCCTTTCAAAGTAGTATGGTGGTATTACAGTGGTATGATGCCCAAAATGACATGGAAAACTGACACTTGGACAATTAAAGTAACCAACCCTGAAGGCAGAAACCAGAGGGATTATGGCAGAGCCAGGTTAGTACTGAAAATAAATTGAAAGTAAGAAATGGTTTAGGCTCTGATCTTTATTATTTCTTTTTTCCTGCTAACTTTGGACTTGGTTTGTTCCTGCTTTTTCTAGTTCCTTAAGGTATATTGTTAGATTGTTAGTTTATAATCTTTCTACTTTTTTGAAGTAGGCACTTATTGATATAAACTTCCCTCTTAGTATTGCTGTTGTTGTATCACACAAATTTTGGTGTACTGTGTTTCCATTTTAATTTGTTTCAAGTAATTTTTTAGATTTTCATCTTAATTTCTTCATTGACCCAATGGTCATTCCAGAGTATGTTGTTTAATTTCCATGTATTTGTATAGTTTCCCTAGTTCCTCTTGGTATTGATTTCTAGTTTTATTCTATTGTGATCTGAGAAGATATTATACTTGACATGATTTCAATTTTGTTAAATTTGTTCAGATTTGTTTTGGGGCCTAACACATGATCTATCCTGGAGAATATTCCATGTGCTGATGAAAAGGATGTATATTCTGCAGTTGTAGTATAAAATTTTCTGTAAATGGCTGTTAGGTTCATTTGGTATAAAATTCAGTTTAAATCTAATGTCCCTTTGTTGATTTTTTTTTTGTCTAGATATTATGTCTAATGCTGAGAGTGGGTTCACCCACTATTATTATATTGCAGTCAATATCTCTCTTTAGATCTAGTAATTTTTGCTTTATGAATCTGGGTGCTCCAGTTTTGGGTGCATGTATATTTAGGATTGTTATATCCTACAGCTGGATTGATCCCTTTATCATTGATCCCTTCCTTGTATTTTTTTTTTTTTACTCTTCTTGACTTAATACCTGTTTTATCTAAGTATAGCTACTCCTTCTTCCTTTTGGTTTCTGTTTGCATGGAATATCTTTTTCCATCCCTTTACTTTTAGTTGATCTATGTATTTATTGGTAAGTTCAGTTTCTTGTAAGCAGCATAGAGTTGAATCTTTTTTTTTTTTTCCATTAAGCCATTCTGTATCTTTTAAAAAAAGTTTTAGAGGGTACAATTTGAATTGTGTTATAGGTACATACTGTATACTGGTGAAATCTGGCCTTTTGGTATACCCATCATTTGAATAGGGTACATTGTACCCCATAGGTAATTTTTCATGCCTCATCCCCTTCCACTGTCCCCCCTTTTGAGTCTTCAATGTCCATTATACCACTCTGTGTGCCATTGTGTAGCCATAGTTTAGCTTCCAGTTATAAGTGAGAGCATGTGGCATTTATTTTTCTGTTCCTGAGTTACTTTAAGCCATTCAATATCTTTTAAGAGGAGAATTTATCCATTTACATTCAAGGTTATTATTGATTTGTGAGGCTTTGTTCCTGTCATATTGTTAATTGTTCTTTGGTTGTTTATATACTATTTGTTTCTTTATCTTTTATAGTTTGTTGTTGTGGTTTGGTGGATTTCTGTAATGGTACCATTTGAGTCTTTTCTCTTCCTCATTTGTATGATTGCTTTACTGGTAAGTTACACTTTCATGTGTTTTTGTTGATGGTAAATGTCCTCCTTTCTCTTCCAAGTTTAGGAGCCCCTTGGGCCTTTCTTGTAGGTCTGGTCTAATGGTAATAAATTTCCTCAGCATTTATTTGTCTGGGAATGCTTTTTTTCTCCTTCATTTATGAAGGATAATTTTGATGGATATAGTATTGTTGGGTGACACTTTTTTTCTTTCAGCATTTTGAATATATCATTCCATTCTCCTCTGGGTGTAAGGTTTTTGCTGAGAAATTCACGTTAGTTGGATAGGGTTTCCTTTATAGGTGACTAGATGCTTTTTTCTTGCTATTTGTAGGATTTTCTCTTCAACTTTAGACAGCCTGATTATAATGTGTAGTGGGAAAGACTTTTTGCATTGTTTCTGCCTGGGTACTTTGAGCCTCCTGCATCTGAATGCCTAAATCTCTTGCTAGATATGGGGAATTTTCATCTATTATTTTGTGAAATAGATTTTCTAATAATTTCTTCATGTCTTTCCCCTCTGGGATACTGATAATTTATAAATTCAGTGGAGATATATTGTCTCAAGTATCAGGAAGACTTTGCTCATTCTTTTTTGTTCTTTTTCCTTTATTTTTGCCTGACTAGATTATTTCAAAAGACTTGTCTTCTGAGATTTTTCTTCTGCCTGATCTAGTCTATTGTTGAAGCTTTCAAGTGTATTTTGTATTTCCTTCAATGGATTCTTCAATTCCAGAATTTCTATTTGGCTCTTTTTAAAAATATCTATCTCTTTGGTAAATGTCTTTCTAGTTCATATCCTGAATTGTTTTTCTGATTTCTTTTGTGCTGTTTTTAAGAATTCAAGGAAACTATCAGTAGAGCAAATAGACATCCCACAGAGTGGGAGAAAATAT
>VBSM01003169.1:20923925-20941317 GCA_008086735.1 Cheirogaleus medius
TAACCCTAACAATATTTGTACCCCCATTATATGATGAAATAAAAAAAAAGAATTCACTTGCATCTCAGTGAGGTCTTTTAAAACTAATTTTTTGAATTCTTTATGAAGAATTTTGAAAATTTATTTTTGATTAAGATGTATTGCTGGAGAATTATTGTATTCATTCGAAGTTCTCATATTTTCTTGCCTTTTCATGTTTCCTGTGTCCTTACATTGCTCTCTGTATATCTGATGTGACAGACGCTTCTTCCTATTTTTAAATTTACTTTTGTAGGGGAGGACTTTTTCCTAAAGATGTACCTGTGGTGTTGATTGGGCAGGGTATTTTGGCTTTGATTCTGGGTGCATGCCATATTGTAGTCTCTGTATGACTCTTTTAGCTGTAAGCAACATTAGTGGTATCTATGATTTTCCCAGTGGTTACAGAGAAGTTATTAGTGGGGGTCGTGGTTAAGTTATGCTGGGGAATGAGATGAGAGGTGAGCCAGTCTTTAGGCTTCAGTAGTGGCAGCAGTGGGCTCAGCATGCCTGTCTTTATGCCCAAGGTTGGTACATGCTGCAACCTGTGTTTGTGGTTACTGATAAATTGATTCTTGGGCTTCTAGGTGGCTTGTTCAGATGCTAGTAGTGGTAGTGGTGGACCTGGAGGTGGGCAAGTCCTTAGGTCCCTGGGGAACTGGCATGGCACAGACAATGGAACAAGCAATGATGAAATCATTCTCTGGGTTCCGTGTGGTGTGTGTTATGTTGGCAATGTCTGTGATGGGCTAGGCAGGCCAGTACCCAGACCCAGAAGTGGTGCTTGTAGGTAGGTGCCAGCTGAGGTGGTAGCAGCTGTGAATTCTGGCCCAATCTCAGGCCCCCAAGGAGGAGTGCTCAGCTGCCCATGGTGGTGGGCTGGGTTGGGCAATCCCCAGGAGCCTGGGCTATGTCCTCTGTCTTGGGAGGAGGGAGAATTTTGAAGTTAAGCTGGGTGGGCTTGTGCTCAGGCCCCACAGTGGTGAGAGTAGGCACCAGCTGTGGTGGGTGGGGGCAGGGTTTTCCTTAGGCCTTAGCAGAGTGTGTAGGTGAGAGGCAGTAACAGCTGTGCTAAGGATCTATCACTGGATAGGGTGGGGCATCCCCTGATGGCCACAGCCTGAGCTGGTGGGTAGGGTATTCCTTTCTCATGCCCTAGTCCCAGCAGGTCTCATTTCATACCCCTGCCCTGGATGCAGGAGCCCACACCCAGCTCATGACCCATTCCTAATGGCAACTCATGCCCTGCTCACGTCCCCCTCTCAGACTGACAGTGCCCGCTTCCTGGCACCAGCCACTGCCACCTGGGCTTCACTCATTTCCTACTTTCAGCTGCAGGAGAACTCCTGGATTTCACCCCTGTCCCAGGAGGGTCAGTCTAAGTTTCCATAGCACCCTAGTCCTGATGCTGCTGGGTCCTAGAACAGCATGCAGTTTTCCAGAAGCCAGTTCTGAAAATGGTGCCTTACTGTAGCTGTTTACATCTCAGAAAGGGTGTAGGTCCCAATACAAGCTCTCTCCCTGGAGCAGTTCCATCCTACAGACTGCTGGAAGCCTCTCATATTAGTTTCAGGGTTTGGGAGTGTTGAGGAGTTTCTCCCAGGACCAGGATTGTGTGATTTCATGGTGGGGATGTGGACCACTGAAAGTCTATAACTCACTCCTTCCCGGCACTGGGGAGACACTCCCAGCTCTCAGCTGATTCTAGCAGGGAGACTGCCTCTCCTCCTCTTCTTCCCCACTTTTTGTGTCCCCTGTCCCTTCTATGTTGAATTCAACACTATCTGTTGGATAATGTACTCAAAGTGTGACTATCTATACACTATTCTGGTTCTTCTAGGTAGAGGATGAAAGAATAAACTATTTCTAATCAGCCATCTTGAACCCCTTCCCCAGTATTATTTCTTTCTTTACCATTGTTTCTTATTTCTCATTCTTTCTTTCTTGGTTCAGTTTTTTATTGCTGCATTACATCTTTCAGTAAAGCTTTTCTGTTAAGGTATGTGAATAGTAAATTTTCTGTTTTTGCATATAAAATGTCTTTATTTTACCTATACCCTTGAATGATAGTTTAGCTAAATATAGAGTTCCACCCTCACAGATCATTCCCCTCATCACTTCAAAGACATTATTTCATTGTCTTCTGACACATTTTAGTGGTGAGAAGTAGTTTTCTATAGGCCTAATAATAGAACTCATTCATCTGTAAAAAATCTATCTTTCAATTTTTGTATCTTTTAATATATTTTAATTTGTCTTTGATACTTTGAAGGTTCTCATGGTGTATTGAGATGGGCATTTTTAAAATGTCTTTCTCCAATTCTAGAAAATTCTTAGCCATTATTATTTTGATGGTCACTTCTTGCTCATTTCCCCAGTTCTCTCCTTATGGGGCTCCTGTTAGACATTTGTTTGAGCTTCTCACCCTTTGTTTCATGCATTTTAATAGTATTTACATATTTTCTAATTCTGGGTGATTGCTCAGACCTGTCTTGCAATTTGCTAGCACTGTTTTCAGCTGTGTCTACTGGGTATTGTTTAACCATTCATGTGTCTGTGTGCATTTTTAAAATTTCAATGACATTTCCTACTTTAAATTTTCTATCTTTTGAGAGAATGAGAAGACAAGCCACAGACTGGGATGAAACATTTGTGAAAGACGTATCAGATAAAAGTTTATACGAATATACAAAGAACTCTAAGACACAACAATAAGAAAATTAACAACCTGATTTTAAAATAGGCAAAAGACTGGGCAGATGCATCATCAAAGAAAATATACAAAAAACAAATAAGCATATGAAAAGATGCACAACGTCATATGTCATTGGAAAATTCAAATTAAAATAATAATGAGACGTTTCATGGTTAGTAGAATGGCCAAAATTCAGAACACTGAGAACATCAAATGCTGAGGGGGTTGTAGAGCAATAGAACTCTCATTCATCATTGATGGGAATGCAAAATGGTACATATAGCCCCTTTGTAAGATACTTGGCAATTTTTTACAAAACTAAACATACACTTAAATTATAACCCATAAATTGTATTTCTTGGTATTTACCCAAGTAAGTTAAAACTTACATCCACACAAAAATCTGCACATAGATGTTTATAGAATCTTTGTTCATAATTGCCAAAACTTAAAAGTAACCAAGACATCCTATAATAGATAAATAAATAAATAAATAAATAAACGGTGGTACATCCCAACAATGGAATATTATTCAGTACTAAAAAGGAATGGGCTATCAAGTTATAAAAAGATATGTAGGAATCTTAAATGCATATCATGAAGTTAAAGAAGCTAATCTGAAAAGACTAAATATCATATGATTCCAACTCCATAACATTTTGGAAAAGGCAAAGCTATGGAGACAATGACAGGATCAATGGTTTCCAGGGGTTAGGGAGGCAAGGGAAAATTAACAGGCAAAGCATGAAGAATTTTTCAGGTAGAGAAACTGTAATGTATGATACTCTAATGGTGGATAAGCAAAAATTCCGATTCAGTCTAGCTTTCACCAGTAGGAATTTCTATTTCACATAGGATATTTTAAAGTAGATGGTGCATACAGAGCTGTGTAACAATTCAGGAATGTCACCAGTGATCTAGTGCCATTATATCGTTCTATTCTATCATATTTTGTTTTCAGTTTCACAAGTTGGTGGTTTGTCTCCAGGCATTATATGTGTATTCCAGACATGAAAAAAAGGTGAAGGTCAAAAGAGCTTTCTCCCATTGAGGCTTTGTCTTTTTTTTTTTTTTTCCAGGAAAAAAAATGTCTTCCCAGGCATTTCTGCTTTTATTTCATTGTGGGAACTGTATCACATGGCCTTCCATAGCTGCAAGTTATGCTGGGGTAGTGACTATTTCTTTTTCTGGCCTTTATAATAGAGGAGGGTGAGTGAAAGGGAAATTGGGAATAGACATTAAGTCAATCTACCATATTTTCCACAGTGCTCTTGCACATCATTAGATTTCTTTAAGTGTTTTGAAATATTGATTTGTGGGGAATGTTTTGTCTTTCTCTCTATGTATTGATCCCTCCTTATCAATCAATGGCCTCAATCTGTCCTGTAGCTCCCAATTTGAAGAAGCAGGTCTACTAGTGATGGTGCAGTGCAGGGTTTTTGTGTTGTGGTATTCTTGGGGTCTTCACCTGTCTGGTCACCAAGTTTGGATTGCTTTTTAAATTTATAGTAGTAAAACTACATCTGTGTTCTCCTCTTTCCCTTGGACCTCAATACCCTCTAAGCTTAGAGCAGTAGGCAGAAGTTCTTAGCAATTTTTTTTCAGACAATTCTTATGAGTGTAAGACTAATTATAGTCTCTCATGTCACACAGAGCCTTTTTCTCCTCATTAACCTGCAGGTGCCAAACTTCTGGCCACTGTTACCAGTTTCTAGATCCAGAGCCCAGCATGCCTGTTCATTACTTAGGTGTTTCTCTTCCATTTCAAGTTCATTGAAATATTTGTCTATTTTTTAATAGTTCAGCTATTTCTTTTTGGTTTTGTCTTCTTATAATTTTACTACTGTGTCTATGTGTTTGAAACAGAGCAATATGTCAATGCATGAACTAATTAAGCCACCTATGAATTGAACTCAGTTCTTGATCACACAACTCTTTTGTATTATTCTCCATTTGTTTTCTTATGCAATCAATCTTTAAAGTACATTTGTGAGATTATTAAAGGCAGATATAATGTACTTCTATATTCCCCAAAAGGCTTGATAGAAGCTCAATGCTAAACTGTAAAGACCCTCTATAGGTGCATGGAGATACCAATCATTAGATTTCTGGATAGTAGAATATGTGGCATAAGAAATTTTCCTGTACATATATTGAGAGGGAAATTGGAGGACAGGATTTAAGGATCCAAAGATTCATGTTAACTCTGTTGAGGATTTCAGAGTATTTCTAAGGTTTTTCAATAATTACCTGGCCTACTGATTTAAAGAAGAAACTCTAGAATCAGATAGATCTGACTTTAAAGTCTAGTTTTGTTATTATTAGCGAGTATGAACTTGGATGGAGTCCTCATGACCTAAGCACCTCCCATTAGGCCCCACTTCCCAACACTGTTGCATTGGGGATGAAGTTTCCAACACATGGATTTGGGGGCACACATGCATACCATACCAGGAGCATTTAAATTTTTAGCAATTGAGATATATGAAATGGGTTCGAATTGATTTTCAGAATAAAAAAATCTAGCTGGGCACACAATGAAGTAATAAAATTATTTCACTTTTTGGGTGCTAGTTTCTACATACTGACTGGATTTGATTCTTTTGATTATTTCCACCAGTTAAATCAGATCAGAAAACTTTATCTTTCCCATTCTACCCACATTCATTCCCATCCCCACCAAACTTTATGGTGATTATCCACATATAGAATAGTCTTTTTAAAATGATGCTACAGACTGCTATATTCTCCATTTCATAGATTTTTCAGATATAAGTTTAACTTTCAACCTGTATTACATATTCAAATGGATTTGACTGGAGTTTATTTTTTTAAATTGAATGTTGCTATTATCATTTGATTATTGTTTGTTTTGTTTTGTTTTATTAATCGGCAATTAAATTTCAAATTTTAATATATCTCAGAATTACCCAAGACACTTGTTAAAAATGCATATTCCTGTCCCCAGCCCTGAAATTTCTAATTCAGCAAACCTGGAAGCATTCCTGAGTGACTCCGATGCCTGTACTCTGCGGGTAGCACTTTGAGAAACACTGCTTTTCATGATATCCACCAAGAGATTAGATCATAGTTTTTTCTGTCCTTTTTTTTTTTTTTTTTGACAATTTTTTCCCCAGTATGATGTAAAATCAACTATAAAGAGTGCATGCAAACTTGACTCTCTTCTCTTCCCTTTTTTGAGGCTTCTTTTGAACAAAATCACAAAAGGAATTGCACCTAATTTGGGCCCTTATCACCGACGTCCCACATCTTCCTGCGAATGAGGCCTCTACTGTTACCATTGCTATCGTCTAATGGGAGACGCACTGCGGCCCTGCAGCCCATGGGAGCCCCTTCCTTATGGAGCGAGCTTTGCGAGATTCTCAGCAGGCCCAGCTCTGCAGCCTAACCGGGTGCTCGTGCTGCCATTTCACCTGTACTCTACATGCTGTCAACATGCCTGTGACCACACGCTTCACGACTGGCAAAGTTGTTCTGTAAAGTACCTGATAGTAAGTCTTTTATGCTTTTTGAGCCTTATACTCTGCCACGTTATTAAGAAAGCAACTATTAATGTGGAAC
The DNA here is from genome assembly GCA_008086735.1 of Cheirogaleus medius. NCBI lineage: Eukaryota > Metazoa > Chordata > Mammalia > Primates > Cheirogaleidae > Cheirogaleus > Cheirogaleus medius. Next base: position 20,930,221 of record VBSM01003169.1, read on the forward strand.
ATTATTCATAAAAAGAATGAAATCCTGTCATTTGCAGCGACATGGATGGAACTGGAGGTCATTATGTTAAGAGAAATAAGCCAGGCACAGGAAGACAAATATCATGTTCTCACTCACATGTGGCAGCTAAAAAATTGATGTGGAGGTAGAGAATAGAATGGTGGTTACCAGACGATGGGAAGGGTAGGAGGGAGGGGGGATGAAGAGAGGTTGGTTCATGGGCACAAAAATACAGTTAGATAGAAGGAATAAGTGCTAGTGTTCGATATAGCACAGGAGGGTGACTATAGTTAATAATCATTTATTGCATATTTCAAAATGGCTAGAAAAAAAGATTTGGGATTTTCCCAATACCAAGAAATTATAAATGTTTGATGAGATGGCTATCCTAAGTACTCTGATTTGATCATTATATGCATATTGTACACATGTATCAAAATATCACATGTACCCCATAAATAGGTATGAATATTATATACCAAAAAAAAAAATAGAAAACAAAACAGCCATTAACAATATGTAAATGAACAGGCATGGCTATGTGCCAATAAAACTTTGTTTGTGGATACTGAAATCTGAATTTCATACAATTTTCACATGCCATAAAATATTATTCTTTTTCTTTTTTTTTATTTATTTATTTTTTTTATTTATTTATTTTTTTTTTAGAGACGGGGTCTCGCTCTTGGTCAGGCTGGTTTCGAACTCCTGACCTTGAGCTATCCACCCGCCTTGGCCTCCCAGAGTGCTAGGATTACAGGCGTGAGCCACCGCGCCCGGCCTAAATATTATTCTTTTTCAATCAATTAAAAATGTAATGACCATTCATACAGATCCTTGGGTCTGTATAATAACAGACAATGAACTGATTTGGCCTTTGGAAGACAGTTTGTCAGTTCCTGTTCTAGAGGATATGAGAATCATCCTCCTATTTAAGCCCAATCCTTCTGCTCTATCCCATGACCCTATTTCTTCTTGCTCCTTCTGCAGCTTCACTCAATCTCTCTCTATTTTTTTCCTGTTCCTTCCTGTTCTTTTTACTATTGGCTTCTCGGAGTATAAACATGCTCAAACCTGTCTCATTGCAAATTAAGGCTCCTTCGACCCCTGTGCTAGTTAGTTTTATGTGCCAGCTTGGCTAAGCTATGGTGCCCAGTTGTTTGATCAAATGTCTAGATGTTGCTGAGAAGGTATTTTTCAGATGTCATTAACATTTAAATCAATTGACTTCAAGTAAAGATTATCCTCCATAAAGTGGGTGAGCCTCATCCAATTAGTTGAAGGCCTAAAAAGCAAAGATTGAGGCTTTTCCCAAAAGAATTAATTCTCCAGAAGACTTCAACATAGAAACACTGCCTATGTTTCCATTTTGATGCCTTGTGGGATTCTGACTCAAGACTGCAACATCAATTCTGGCCTGAATTTCCAGGCTGCTGGCCTGCCCTACCGATTTCGGACTTGTCAGCCCCCATAATCCCATGAGACAATTCAATCTCTCTCTCTCTCTCTCTCTCTCTCTCAATAGATAGATAGATCTATATGTATATCCTAAAGGTTCTGTTTCTCTGGAGAACCCTGACTAATACAGCACCATATTATTCTTTTAGCTGCTTCCCATCCTCAGTCTCCTCTTCTCTTCTAACTTTGGAAGAGCAATGTTGAGAACCAGGAGTTGCAAACCAGAAACCTGCTGGCGAAGTCCACCCTCAGATTCACTGTTTGATCAGCACAGTGTTTTGAACCACATTATTTAAAAATCAAGATGGGAGTTGAATGACTCCATTTAAAAATTGGAAGATTTAATTTAAGAATCCTGATTTCTACTTTTCTTGAAATTGGGAGATTGGGAAACTGGATCCACATTCTTAAGTGGAGCTGAGTAGGGGATGCTGGCCAGCAGCTACATTCTTTAAGTGAGACAAGTGCTCTCTACTTTTCTATCATCTCCAGCTTGATTTATTCTTGTGCTTGGCCTGTGGCTTCTGAACACTTGGCTTCCACTGTGCACTTTATCACGGTATTTACTACAGCCAACTATCCCGAGTTGAGCTGGCTCCAGTCTAGCTCTCCCACCCGTCTCCTGCCACCCTGCTCTTCGCTAACAGCTCCCGGCATGTTGTTCCCTCTGTCACACAAATACTCCAACCTCATTCTTGCTTCAGGGTCTTCACATTTACTATTTTCTCTTGGCCTAGAATATTCTTTCCCTAAATAGTCATATGTCTGACTTCTTACTCAGAGGTTAGTTTAAATGTCATCTCTTCAGAAAGCCTTCTATGACCTCCCCATTCACTTCGACCTTGCTCTGTGCTCTATTTCCGTGTCATATTTTCTTCATTTTTAAAGAATTATGAAATTTTATTCTTTATTATTTTTTCTATCTCCTCTCAAATCACTACCGAAACCCCCAGTGTCTACTATAGTATCTGGCATATGTAGGTCTGGACACATATTATTGAACCAACTTTTACTCCTCCATCCTAGATGCATTCAGTCACCAATTGCTGATTGCTCCACCTCTAAATAGTTCCACACTCTGTCCCTTCTTCATCATCACTGGCTTAAGCAGTGGAAATAGGAATGACAAAATCTAAATATCAGAAAAATCACTTCAGTCTCAGCGTGGAGAATGAGTTGATGGGGGCGTGACTAGTGTAGGGAAAATTTTAGGAGGCTAAGGCAAAGAGATATGTAATAGAAGTTTGAAAGTTGCTTTAGATTGGAATGTAGAGAAGTGCATAAATTCCAGCAATTTTAATAAGGCAGATCTGAAAACTTGGGAGTGGTAGAGAAATGCAGAATGACTTCTAGGTGTCAACTTGAACAAGGTAAAAAAGAAAAATAACATTATTATTAATAAATTGTAGGCTCTGTGCTAATTATTTTCACAAGTGATCATCTGGGAACCAGAAGACATGTATTTCTTATGTTTCACTCATTTTAGGACTTGACTGATTTGACCTTTGCTATGGTTTGAATGTGTCCCCCACAAAGCATGTATTACAAATTTAATCCCCAATGCAACAGTGTTCTGTGGTGGAGCCTAAGGAGAGTGATTAGGCCATGAGGGTGGAGTTAATGGATTAATGGATTAATACCACTATCATGTGAGTTCCTTATATTAATAAAAGGGAAAGTTAAGCCCCTTTTAACTTTCTCTCCTTTTGTCTCTCTTTTTCTCTCTTCTATCCTTCCTCCCTCCCTCTCTCTCTCTTCCTCTCTTGCCTTCTGCCATGGTATGACCTGGCAAGAAGGCCCTGGCCAGATACTGGCCCCTTGATCTTAGACTTCCCAGCCTCCAGAACAGAACAATAAACTTATGTTCATTATAAATTACCCCATCTCAGAGATTCTATTATAGCCATATAGAACAGACTAAGACAGCCTTGGATCTCTACATTTAGTTGTCTTTATTTGGAAAGAAAAGCTCAACTTGGCTGTGAATAAGTATCAGTCTTATAGATAGCACTTTGGGGTTATAACAGATTTTGAATTTCCTCATTTATCTCTGTCTCTGTAGAATCTAATCAGTACCTGGCACACAGTAGGCATGCAACAATTTTTTGCTGAATTGAATTACACCTTTTTATTTAATTAAACCATCTTTAAATTAAACTATTAAATAATTATTTTCTAACTTCAACCATGCACCTCCTGACCCATACATAGGCTGTTAGGAAGTAAGTGGGGCAAAGTGACCAGGGTAACATTTGGGTCATATCCATCCTCACCATCCACCATGTTTTCTGGGTTGAAATAAACTCTGAAAGTCTAGGGTAGAAACTTAGTAATAGCATGACAATCACTTGGATTGCTTGGAAATCAGCTTGGATAATTTATCTTTGTGGAGGACACAGTCAGGACAGCAAAGAGAAATGGAATTTGGCTCCAACATTTCCTAATAATTGTCTTTAGCAGCACTGCCTTCACAGAGCCATGGAATGCTAGAACTAGAAGGGGCCTTAGAGACCATAAAATCCAAATTCTTCCTCTTACAAATGAGGATAGTGAAATCTGGTAGAGCTAAGCTAAGTTACCCAGTGTTTCACAGCTAATCAGTGATAGAGCAGAACCCAGAGCTAGTGCTCTTTTAAACAAGGTCAAGCCAGAAAGCAGAATTTGCATGACTAATATATTTCAAGAAATTTGCTAATTTCCAGTGCTGCAGAAATCAATCCCCTGGTCTTTAGCTTTCTGTCTGATGGGAGACAGACACAAAATCAAATTCTAGCACTATGAATTAGGTGGCATGATACAAATATAATACAATCACAGCTAATTCCCACCATTTGCTGAGAACTTACAGAACATTTTGCTGATCCTTCTTTGTATAGCTTAGTTCATTTAATGTTCTCATGAACTGCTTTATCTATTAATTCCTTTCCAACTCCAAGCAGTGAATAAAACTGGCAGTATACATTGAGACAATTTCTTCAAACCAAAATTCATGTTTAGGTCATTGCCCTTTAACTGGAATCTGAAGATATCCACCACCCAGATTGTGGGTGATCACTAGACCCTGCTCCAAGTGTGATTAGGGAGATGCAAGGGAGTAATAAACATCTCTGGAAACTTTACAAGGATCAGTTCAAGGGAAAAGCTCTGTGATAATCTTAGCAGATGGAAATAAAGCTTGTGATGTTTATAATTTCATTAGGGATTATACAGGAGTGTTATAAGACCATAAGGTCATATTTAAAGCTGGTGAAAGGCCATTTAAGGTTTAAAAAGCACACACCAGAGTATTGGTTGGGGTTTCTGACAGCTAAGCCATGAACATGGCCTTTTACTGCTTCATAGGGACCGACTGCTGAAAACCTCTGACAACATCAATTTATATTTTGACAGTTCCCTAAATACATCATACCCATGTCCTAAAATGCTTTATAGGAAGGCTGGGCAATTGGCTGTTAAAATCAAATAACTTCAATGAAAACAGAATCAAAAAGCCAAGATTTACTTTGAAATTTTTACTGATCCACATGGGGAAAATGTGTTCCCTGTAGCCCCAGTCATTCCAGTGAGCTGATGTCATCTGAACCAAGAAAAGCTCAGAGGTTGCTACATAACAGTTTGTATATTTTTAGTGCTTCTCTCCCTAAAACTTTTGATACCAATAAAACTAGTTTATTATGCAATTAGAGGATAAAATCAGAATATTTAATCTTGCTATCAGCTTTCTACATCTTTTTTTATTTGATCATTTGTTATTGAGGATTTATTATTTGCCAAACATTGTTCTGGGCCCTGAGAAAATAGTGAAGAAAAATAGATAGAATCCCTGACTTCAGAGAGCTTGTGTTCTAATTTTGAAGATGAGTGGGTGTAGAAAACAAATAAAATGCTTCTAGAACTTAGTAAAATCAGGAAGAAGGCAAAATAGGATAATGAACTAGAAAGTAAGTTTGTGTCTATGTGTACGCAGCAGGTGGGAGGGGGTGGTGTTTTAGCTAGGATGATCAGGGAAGACCTCTCAGGAACTGAGATCCTAACGAGAAGGCCACAACTTTGTAGAGATGGGGGCGGAATAGTCTAAGTACAAGGAACAAGTGCAAAGACCCTGAGACAAGGAGCAGGACAGCATTCCTTGACATTTAATTTTGTGGTGTGAATTTTTTTCTCACAATAAATATTTTGAAGGCCTAAAGATTTATTTTGGTATAAATGTGATATTCAGAAAGCACACACACATGAACATAAAGAAGACCAGAGAAGCTGGAGTCTAGTGATGGGGGTTGAGGAAGGACTAGAGTAAAATGAGGAGGGGGCAACCAAGAGCTACATCATGTGGGGTCTTGAAAGTTGTCTTTAAAAATTGTATTTCATTTTAATTTCACTAGGCAGCCATTGGAGGGCTTGATGAAAAAAGACACAGTCTGAATTGCTTTGCAAAGGTCACACTAGTGCTATGTGAGGGGGGGGTGTTGCACCAGCAGGCCAGGGAGGCCAGGGAGAAGGTGAGCAAAGGTCTCCAGGTAAGAAATAAGTGGTGAAATCATTCTCCCTCTGCAAGGCCCAATTTGAAAGTTCCTTCCTCTGTGAAACCTCTCCGGACACTGCCTCCCACTCTCCATAAGCAGATAGAGCCAGTCCTTTCTCAGTATTACCATGGCACTTTGCACATGCCTCTCTTGGGAACTTATCGGCAGTGGCATGATCAGTGGTATGTTTGCTTGCATGTGTCCACGTAAAAGTACAAGTTGTTACAAAACAAAGATTGTGTCTTATCTGTCTGGGTCTCCCCAGCACTTAGTAATGGTTCTGATTCATAATAAGTGCTCTACTAATTTCTTGATGCAATAAATGTGTGAATGAATGAATGAAGTAGCACCATGCTCAGTTACTATTGATATATTCTACAGTTATGACCCTATAGCTGCTTTTAATTTACATACTTTGTAGATAGTCCCAGATTATTTAGGGAAGTCTTTTATTAGCTCATTAATTTAATTCATGCAGAATGAGAAGGCAGCTAATGCAGGTAGATGGGAATGCATGTTTCCTGAAGATATAATTTTGTCTGAGGGATCATTTGTCAAGATGAATTTTGAATCTCTCAGTTTTATGGGGTAAGTATAAAGTTATAAATAATCAAAGCAGAACATAGTCATCTAACTAGCTACTATCCTGCTGCCATCAGTCACTTTTAGGAAATGTTACAGCTGTACTGCCATGGACTCTCAGGTAAATAGACAGTCCAGTGATACCCCGGATGGAGGTGGATTAGACTCAAGCCTACAGTTCTCAAAAACTCTTTAATGTCTCCAACTGACTGATTTATTTTTAAAAATAGGAATGCTGGTCAATTTCTTGGTTTGTTGTAATTCTTATTATTCTTGACATTATAAAACAAATAAAACCTTTTAGAGTATAAAACTCCCATGTCTCTACTTCCAAACAGTAGGAAGAACTCAAGAGTTGAAGTCAAGCCGTTCTGGGTTAGAGTTGTGGTCCTGTAAACAGGTGATCTTGTGCAAAGCACTTCATATCTCTGAGATTCATTTCTTCATCTGTAAAGTAAGAATAGTAATGCCAACTTTATAAATTTGTGAGAGTATTAAATGAAATAAAGTATGGAAAATGCCTTGACTATGGTGCCACCTGTGGAAGACACCTAATGAATGTGAGCCTCCTCGCCTTGCTCCCTTCACTTTAATGTCACATTAATCTCCCCTATCACGCACTCCCTCCTTCTCTGACATGTGAGCATCCCTGAGTACTCACTCACAGCGTCTTCTTGAGCATGGGAGACAGTGTGGTTTAGTGGGAAGGCACCAGGCTAGGAATTGAGGCATTTGGCTGATAGTCCTGGATCTACTGCTAACCAGCTCCAAACCAATTCAGGTGTATCCCCTTATTTGTAAAAAGAAGTGTACTGGAATATCTGATCTCTTAAGGCCTCTTTGATCTTAACAACTATCTACTTTTATGATCAGTGTCTCTATAGTGTCCAATAGAGCTAACCGGCTAAATGAAATTTCACCAGTAGTTGTCACCATTTACTTTATGGTGTTCTCCACTAAAGAAATTCCTTAAGGATATAAAAATAAAAAATACAAATAGCAATAACAACATACCCATTCTTTGCTTTATTGGTCATTAAATTTTGTGATTATGCAAAGTGATGTTTGCCCTTGAAATTATGTATATCTGCAGACACAGACATATTTATAAATAATTTGAGGTCACACAAAGATAAGAGCTATTTCATTATTACAGTTGGTGTCCCAATCGCTGACACAATATAAGTGTCATTGAGAACATCTAAGGGCTGAGTGAATACTTGGAATCCAGCTGTGGTTCATACAGATGTCAAACCATTGTGTTGATGGTGGTTTTTAAAATGACCAAGATGAGAATTAATAAGTAAATTCAGCAAGGTCACTGGATACAATATTAACATATAAGAATTAATTATATTTCTACATTCTAGAAACAAATTGGAAAATGAGAAATTTAAAAAGATGTCATTTACACTAACATCAGATGATATCACACCTCTAGAAATAAATCTGACAAAAGATATGTGAAACCACAATAGAAAAAATTACAAAATATTTTTAAGGGAAATTAAAGACCTAAGTAGAGGGATATAGTACCACGTTCATGAATAAAAAACTAGACAAATGGGAACAAAATGCAGGATCCAGAAAGAGACCTACAACGTAGGACACGTGTGACACTGTCTGCAGTGGAGAAGACAGTCTTCAGCGAATGCCACTGGTCAATTGGCTCTCAGTGGGGAAAAAATAAATCTCGACTCCTCTGCCTCACACTATACACAAAAATGAATTCCAAAAGCAATGTGTATTTAATTGTGAAGGATAAAATAATAAAACTTCTAGCAGGTAACACAGAAGTGTATTTTTATGACTTTGGAGTAGATGAACATTTTGTAAACAGGACACAAAAAGAAGTAACCCAAAAGGAAAAGACAAATTAGACTATATTAAAATTAGGAATGTCTATCATAAAAAGATAACTTTAAGAAAATAAAGAGGCAAACTGATGAGTGGGAAAAGATATATGCAATACATATACATATATATATATTAGATAAAGATTCTAGATATCCTAGAATATTCTTATATCTAGAACATAAGAGGAACTTCCATAGCAGGCAACCAATAGAAAAATGTGTGAGTGGGAATCCAAATGGCAAATAAATACATAAAAAGATTTTGGACCATATTTGTCACCAGTGAAATTCAAATAAATCTATAAAGACATATGCTATACATCCACTAGAATGGCTAAAATTAAAAAGGCTGGCATTAACAAGTGTGACAAAATGGATCTTTCATATATTTCTTGAGGCAGTAAAAATTGTATAACATCTTTGTAACCCTGTTTGGTGGTATCTAAAAAGGCAAATATATGTATACTACTGTAACTCAGCCATTCTATTTCCAATTCTATTTCCATATATAAGTTATATATCAAGGCAGATATAAGTATCTTCATAGTAGTGCTATCCATAATGGTCTCAAACAGAAAACAGTCAATATACATATCAATAATAGAATGGAAAAATTGTCATATTAATATAATAGAGTATAATGCAATAATGAAAATAAACTACTACTTCTTGCAACATGAATGAATTACATAACATAAAGTTGAGTTAAATTCCAACACTAAAGAGTATATGAAGTTCAAAAGAGACAGAATTAATCTATGTTGTTAGAATCCAGAATAATATTAGCCTTTAGGGAGAAGAGGTATATAGTGACCCTGTGGGGGCACAAGGGGAGCTTCTGGGGTGCTGTCATGTTCTATTTCCTGATCTAGGTAGTGGTGGTTACATGGGCGCATTCACTTTGAAAAATTCATTAAAATGAACTCCTACGATTTGTGTACTTTTCTATATGTGTGTTATGTTTCAGCTAAAAATATAGTTAAAATACTGAAAAAAAAGTCTGCTTTTTTCCAGGGAAGCTCACATATAGTCTTATCAAATCACTTACAATTGAAAAAAAAAATCTTGAAGATTAGCTAGTCCAGGGATCAGCAAACTCTAGCTCTGTTTTCATACAGAGCATGAACTAAGAGTATTTTTCACATTGTAAAAAGCTGTGAAAAAAAGACGAAAGAAGAGGAGAAGGAGGGGGCAGAGGAGGAGAATATGTCACAGAGACCATGTATGGCCTTCAATGCTTAAAATATTTTTACTATCTATCCCTATAGAGAAAACACTTGTTGAACTATTGTGGTCCAACACCCTCCCATTGTACATAGGATGAAACTGAAGCCAGAAAGAAATAACATGTCCAAATCATCCAGCTGGTTGGGAGCAGAAATAGGACTGGAAGTTAATTTTTTTTGGCTCTCATGAGACTTTTCTTTCCACCAAGTAATGTGCTCCATCTATAGCTTCAACTCAGACTTCTCACTAGACCTGGGTACCCTTCTTAACATTGCCCACAGTCAATTAAGCTCAATTCATCATCCTGCCTGTCTACACCTCCTGCCAAGCCTACTCTTAATCCTTTCTTAGCACCCACCCTCCTGTCCAGTTACCATTCAGGAACCAATGAGGCAGTTTTAGCTTCTCCTTCATTCTTCACAGCCCATGTTTAATTGATCACCAATGGTTTGGATGTTGTCCCCTCCAAATCTCATGTTGAAATTTGATCCCCAATATAAGAGGTGGGGCCCAATAGGAGGTGTTTGGGTCATGGGGGTGGATCCCTCATGAATACATTAATGCCCTTCCTTGGAGGTGAGTGAGTTTTCATTCTATTAGTTCCCTGAGAGCTGGTTGTTGAAAGAAATCTGGCAACCCCTCCCCCCCCCCACGTGACCTCTGCACATGTCTGCTCCCCTTGGGCTCCTGTCATGAGTGGAAGCAGCCTAAGGAGCCTGACATGTGCAGATGCCCAGTCTTGAACTTTCCAGCCACCAGAATGGTGAGCCAAATAAACCATTTCTCTTTATAAATTACCCAGCCTCAGTCTTATAGCAACACTAAACAGATGAAGTCAATTCTATTTCCTAGTGTACCTCAAAACTATCCTCTTCTCTATTCCAACCAGTACTACCTCAGATTAGGACTTTATCTTCTCCCTTCAGAACCATTGGTTAGTCTCTGACTGGACTTGCTATCTTGCTTTCTTTCAATGCATCCAAAACTAGGACAATCTTGCTGAACAGGAGATTTGATCTCTGATTTGTCTATTGAAATATTCAATTCAACTTCCATCACTTAGATGGAAGCCACTAGCCAGATATGGCTATTTATTTATTTTTATTTCAGCATATTATGGGGGTACAAATGTTTAGGTTACATATATTGCCTTTGCCCCACCTGAGACAGAGCTTCAAGTGTGCCATCCCCCAGACAGTGCACACTGCACCCATTAGGTATGAATATACCCATCTGCCCCACCTGCCCAACGCCAATGAATGCTACTACTATATATGCACATAAGTGTTGATCAGTTAATACCAATTAGATGGTGAGTAAATGTGGTGCTTGTTTTTCCATTCTTGAGATACTTCACTTAGTAGAATGGGCTCCAGCTCTATCCAGGGTAATACAATAGGTGCTAGATCACCGTTGTTTTTTGTGGCTGAGTAGAACTCCATGGTATACAT
>VBSM01003169.1:20941417-20957324 GCA_008086735.1 Cheirogaleus medius
ATGGGATTGCTGGATCAAATGGTAGTTCTACATGTAGCTCTTTGAGGTATCTCCATATTACTTTCCACAGAAGCTGTATTAGTTTACAGTCCCACCAGCAGTGTAGGAGTGTTCCTATCTCTCCGCATCCACATCAACGTCTCAGGTTACAAAATCAATGTACAGAAATCAGTAGCATTCCTATATGCCAACAACAGTTAAACTGAGAACCAAATCAAAGACTCAATACTCTTCACAATAGCAACAAACAAAATGAAATACCTAGGAATATATTTAACTAAGGAGGTGAAAGACCTCTACAGGGAGAACTACAAAACACTGAGGAAGGAAATAGCAGAAGATGTGAACAAGTGGAAAACCAAACTATGCTCATGGGTCTGCAGAATCAACATTGTTAAAATGTCTGTACTACCCAAAGTGATCTACAGATTAAATGCAATCCCTATTAAAATACCAACATCATTTTTTTCAGATCTAGAAAATATAATTCTATGCTTTGTATGGAACCAGAGAAGACCCCATATAGCAAAAGCAATCTTTAGTAAAAGAAAACAAATTGGGAGGCATCAATTTACCAGACTTCAAGCCATACTACAAGGATATAGTAACCAAAATAGCATGGTACTGGCATACGAACAGAGACATAGACCAATGGAACAGAACTGAGAACCCAAATATAAGACCATCCTCATATAGCCATCTAATCTTTGACAAAGCAGACAAAAACATACACTGGGGAAAAGAATCCTTATTCAATAAATCGTGCTGGGAAAATTGGATAGCCACATGTAGAAGACTGAAACAGGATCCTCACCTTTCACCTTTCACAAAAATCAACTCACGGTGGATAACAGACTCAAACCCAAGGCAAGAAACTATAAGAATTCTAGAGAAAATGTTTGAAAAACTCCCATAGACATTGGCCTAGGCAAAGAATTCATGAAGAAGACCCCAAAGGCAAACACAGCAACAACAAAAATAAATAAATGAGACCTGATCAAATTAAAAGGCTTTTGCACAGCCAAGGAAACTATCACGAGAGCAAACAGACAGCCTACAGAATGGGAGAAAATATTCACATGCTGCACATCTGATAAAGGTCTAATAACTAGAATCTACATAAAACTCAGGAAAATCAGCAAGAAAAAATCAAACAACCCTATCAAAAGGTGGTCAAAGGATATGGACAGAAACTTTTCAAAAGAAGATAGACTATAATGGTCAAGAAACATATGAAAAAATGCTCAACATCTCTAATCACTAGGGAAATGCAAATCAAAACCACAATGAGGTATCACTTAACTCCAGTGAGAGTGGCTTTTATCAAAAAGTCCCCAAACAGAAAAAGCTATGTAAATTTAAATTAATTAAAATGAAAGAGAATTAGCAGTTCAGTGCGTCAGTCAGAGTAACCACACTTCAAGTGCTGAACAGCCACAGTGGCAAGAAAGCATCACATTGGCAGCTCAGCGACAGAAAATTTCCATTAGTGCAAAAAGTTCCACTGGGCGGTGCAGCCAACACCTATGGAAGAATATCTGAGCCCTTTACCATGGCCCATGAAGTGTATTATTGTCTGGCCCCTGCCTTGTTATTCAGTAATCTCTTGTCACTCCCTTCTAGAGCTCTATATTTCAGTGATGGTAAAGTGCTTATAATTTCCAGAAACATAATGTCGCATATGCCATCAAGCCTCTGCGCACGCAACAGCCTCCGCCCAGAAAGCCCACCCTCACCGCCAACCTTTATTTGTTCAAAATCAACTCAAAATGTTGCCTCTTCTAGGAAACCTTCCACGATCCCCTCCCTTCATTCCTCTCTTAGTCATTTCTACACCGCAGACAGATTTTTGTTGGGGCATTTATATAACATTGTATTGAAATTTGTTTTTTCTTTTTCTTTTTCTGTACACCGTGAAAAATCCTTGAGAGTAGGGGCTATACCTAGTTCAGGGGTTGGCAAACTTTCTGTAAAGGGCTAGATCGTAAATATTGTTGACTTTGACAGCCTTGAAGTCTCAAACACAACTATTTAACACTGCTAAGCGTAGCGTGAAAGCAGTCACAGACCATATGTAAATGAGTGGGCACGGCTAGCATTGGCTAGTGGCATCCTTTTCTGACTCCAGGTTAGAAATGATTATAATGTCTTGCTCAGTGCATGTTTTTGAATAGAATGAATGAGTAAGTGTGGGAGAACAAAAATGCACATTGCTGAGGGAGGAACTGCTTAAAATTTCACCACCAGGAGAAGATGCTGGGTGTAATTATGCTTAGTAAGATTATTTTTCATGATCTTGAAACTTAATCCTGGTTTAAATAAAAAAGGGGCAGTGGAAGATTTTTTTATTTCGTTCCCTACTAAACAAACACATATATCACTACATGACCACTTCGATTTTTCAAATCAATTATTTTAATATAACTGGCTTTCTTTTTAATCTTATATACTTTATTTTAAGCATTTAAAAATGTTTTTCTGAAAAGTGGTTCATGGGCTTCATCAGAAGGCCAAAGGGCACCAAACAGTTAAGGACCTCTGCCTGTGCCTGGGCTCTGTCTGTGGGTACTGGCGTTCCCGGAGTGCTCCTAGGGAGGGACTGTGTCGCTCTGTCTAGACTGGAGGAGATCACGGTTCAGCCGCAGCTAGGGAGCCTCGCGTGGTGCATGAGCAATTACCAAGCTAAGAAGCTGCCTGCTGGAACCCTCCCCACCAAAGAATGCTTGGCCGCTTGCTGGGTGTCTGTCTGAATTTGGATTCCCAAAGGGTTAGAAAACCTGCCATCCCAAACACTTTCCCCGGCATTTGCCACAAAGTGAGCTAATGGGACCAGGGCTCTACCTGAAAGCTCTTTTTAGCTCCATTGTGTGTCTGCGCCAGGGAGCTGGGAGGAGAAGAGGGAGAGGCTGTGAACCCCAGAGTTGTGGACTTTGGCTAGGACTAAATGTGCATTGATTAATACCAGGGTAAGAAATTGTGGCCTGAGAGTCTATGACTGAGTAGATGCTAATTATATATATATATATATATATATATATTTTTTTTTTTTTATCACATCCTGCCTCAGGCCAGGGCTGAAGCTGCTAAGTGTGGGCTGGAAATTTTTTTCTTCTTGTTATTGTTGTCAAAAGCCTTTGTACGTTCAAATTTTTTGTAACACAATTGAATGCACATTGGGTGAATTAAATAAACAAGGGACTCTGGTCAAGGATTAATCTCCAGAAATTCATAGTTTTCTGGGGCAGAGTGGCTTTGAGTGCACATTACTACATTCACAACTGCGACGGTCCCCAACTTATAATGGTTCAACTTAATGCTTTTTCCGCTTCATGCTGGTGCAAAAGTTATACACATTCAGTAGAAACTATACTTTGAATTTTGAATTTTGATCTTTTTCCAAGCTAGCAATATGTGGTATAATACACTCTGCTGACTCTGGGCAGCAGCAGTGAGCACAGCTCCCACTCAGCCACCCAATCTCGAGGGTAGTGCACAACCGATACTGTATTTACAGTGTACTGTATTCAATAAATTACATGAGATATTCAGCACTTTAGCATAGAGCAGGCTTTCTGTGTTAGATGATTTTGCCCAACTGTAGGCTAATGTAAGAGTTCTGAGCATGTTTAAAGTAGGCTAAGCTAAGCTACGATGTTCCTTAGGTATTAAATGCATTTTCAACTTACAATGGTTTTATCAGGACATGACCCCACTGTGAATAGAGAAGCATCTGTATTTGGTGTGTCTCTCTACTAGGGTCATCACCCCTTATCACATTCAGTGATAAGCATCTCAGCTCCTGACTAGGCCAGGAGATTTCCAAATTGAAAATGCTCTTGAGGATTTGGTGGGGTTTCTTCTTGTGACTGAGGGAAACTACAGTGCTTAGATAAACTGCTGGGATCCAGCAGCCTCCCCTGATGGGAGGCTTCAAAAGTGAAATGAGAATGGCTCCATTTGGTCACTCTTTTAGCAAACGGTTATTAAAATGTCGATCCACCTGGGCTGCTACAATGGAAGAATCCTGAGGGCAGGGTTTATATGGTTGGTTCATTGCTGTGTCCCCAATGCCTTGAACCGTGTCTGGCTCAAGACATTTTTTTGAATCCATAAACAAAAGCCTTGTACAGCCAGATCCCTGCCCTCAGGAGTTGTAGATGTACAAATAATTGTGAGAAAAATGGAAGCAAAGAAGAAGAAAGAGCTTGGTCAGCATGAGAGAGTCATAAAGACTTCGTTAAAGAGGTGGCACCGGAGCTGAGACTTGAAGGATGCCCAAGAGTTTTCAAGTGAACAAATGATGAAATTCCAGGCAGAAGAACTAGTGTATACAAAGGATACACAGGAGAAGACAGCATGGTATGTTACAGGAATAGTAAATAGTTTGGGATGGGTTATGTAGGTAGGGAATGGTTGGACACAATGGCAGAAGACAGGTCACGGATGACTTTTCTCTCCCAGCCTGCACCCGTGACCTTATGGGGAGTTCCCTATAATCTTTGACAAAGGAAAAAAAGACTTGGGCCTGGTTTACAGATGGTTGTTTATAATATACAGCCACCACCCAAAACTGGACAGCTATAGCACTACAACCCCCTTCTGGGACATCCCTGAGGAATAGCAGTGAAGGGAAATTCTTCCAGTGGGCAGAACTTTAAGGTTGATCACTTTTCCTGGAAGGAAAAATTTCCAGACATGATTGTATACCTATTCATGTTCTGTGGCAAATGATTTTGCTAGAGGTTCAGGGACTTGGAAGGAACATTAGAAAATTAGAGGCAAGGAAATTTGGGGAAGAAGTATATGAATGAAGCTCTCTGAATGGGCAAAAAATGTAAAGATATTTGTGTTTCATGTAAATGCTCACTAAAGGATGAGGTCAGCAGAGGAGAATTTTAATACTCAAATGGATAGGATGACTGTTCTGTGATAACAGTCAGCCTCTTTCCCCAGCACCCCTAAAATTGCTCATTGAGCTCATGAAGAAAGTGTTCATGGTGGCAGGGATGGAGGTTATACATGGGCTCAGCAACATGGACTTCCACTCTTCAAGGCCAACCTGGCTACAGTCACTGCTGAGTGCTCAATCTGCCAGTGGCAGAGACCAACACTGAGTCTTCAATATGGGCACCATTCCCTGGAGTGATCAGCCAGCTGTCTCTTGGCAAGTTGATTACCCTGGGCCACTTCCATCATGGAAGGGACAGCATTTTGTTCATACTGGAATAGATACTTATTCTGGATACAGATTTGCCTTCCCTGCATGCAATGCTTCTGTCAATACTACCATCTGTGGATTTACAGAATGCCTTATCCACCGTCATGGTATTCTACATAGCATTGCTTCTGACCAAGGAACTCACCTTACAGGAAAAAGAAAGTATGGAAATAAAGTCATGCACATGAAATTCACCGGTCTTACTATGTTCTTTCCCATCCTGAAGCAGATGTCTTGATAGAATAGTAGAATGGCCTTTTGAAGACTCAGTTATAGTGCCAGGTAGGTGGTAATACCATGCAGGGCTGGTACAAGGTTCTCTGGAAGGTTGTATATGCTCTGAATCAGTGTTCAATATATAGTGCTGTTTCTCCACAGCCCAGATTCATGAGGCCAGGAATCAGTGGATGGAAATAGAAGTAGCAATACTCACTGTTACCCCTAGTGATGCACTAGCAAAATTTTTCTTCCTTAAGCTAGAGGTCTTAGCTCCAAAGGGAGGAATTCTTCCACCAGGAGATACAGTTAGAATTCCATTGAACTGCCACCCAGCCACTTTGGACTCCTCATGCCTCTGAACCAACAGGTAAAGAAGGGAGGTGTTTGCTGGGGTGACTGATCCTGCCTGCCAAGGAGAAATTGGAGTACTACTCCACAGTGGAGGTGAGAGAGTGTGTCTGGAATACAAGAGATCCCTAGGACATCTCTCAGTATTACCATGCCCTACAATTAAGGTCAATGGAAAATACAACAGCCCAATCCAAGCAAGACTACTAATGACCCAGACCCTCCCAGAATGAAGGTTTGCATCAGACGACCAGGTAAAAACCACCTCCAGCTGAGGTACTTTCTTAAAGTAAAGGGAGCAGAGGAATAGGTAGTGAAAGAAGATAGTTCAAAAAATACCACTTGCAACTGCATGACCAGCTCCAGAAATTAGGACTGAAATAGTCGTGAGTATTTTCTTCTTATTTTGTCATGAGTATGTGTGTGTGTCACAAATATCTTCATTTTCTTTCTTCTTTTATCCCCTTGTCATGTAATATAAGATGTATCAACCCTATATCATACTTTTGCAGTATTGTTAAACTTACATTCATAGTGCTTCAGTTATGGGATGTTAAGAAGAAAGGTAAACATTACTTAAGGCACAAGGACTTTACCTCTTCTTCTGGGGAAGGGGTTAGTGCATTTGTACGTAGGATAGTTGTGTCAAGCTAGTTAGAATTATGGCCATAATATCATCTTTATTTGGAAATTAAGTATGGATTAAGGAATTGTGGATGAGTGCCAAGCTGACAAGTGGTTAACTTGAGATGACCAATTTTATGTGTCAACTTGGCTGGGCCATAAGATACCCAGATATTTGGGCAAACATTATCCTGGGTGTTTTTGTGAGGCTGGTTTTGGATGAGATTAACATTTAAATTGGTAGACTGAGTAAAGCAGATAGCCCTCCCTAATGTGGGTAGGCCACATCCAATCAGTTTGAAGGACTAAATAGAACAAGAAGATTAATCTTTCCCTGAGTAAGAGAAATTTCTTCCTGGCTCATTGCCCTCAAACTGGGACATTGGATTTGCCCCTGGCTTTTGGACTTGAACTGACACATTGGTTCTTCCTGGATCTCTAGCCTGCCAGAATTGGCATGGGAACTGCATCATCGGCTCTTCTGGTTCTCAGACCTTTGGATCCAGACTGGAGCTAACCATCAGCACATGAGCTAATTCCTTATAATCTCTCTCTCTCTCTCTCTCTCTCTCTCTCTCACACACACACACACAAAGTATATATGGTATATTTTATATATGTTCATCCTATTGATTCTATCGGTCTGGTTCTCTGAACAATCATGACAAATATAATGTGTTTTCAGATTTTAAAAGAATTCATGTTTAGAATAATGATGACAATGATAAAAATTAGAAGAATAATAAGTAATATTAATTGAGCACTTATGTGCTGGGGACATTCTGAATGCTTTACAAAGATTAACTAATTTAATATAACACTACTATGAGGAAACTGAGGCATAGAGATATTAAGTGACCTGCTCAAGGTTTTATATCTGAAAAAAGACAGAACCAGGATTTGAAACCAGGAATTTTGACTTCAGTCTTTGGCCTCTAGAAACCCATAATCTCACCCATTTGCCTACATGCTTCACTACTAAACATAATCTCATAATCTTCCCTCCCCCACACTCTTGCTCTTGCTCTCACTGTCTTTCACACACACACACACACACACACACACACTTTATATGAGTCCATAAAGTAGCATGTCCTTAGGATTTATATAGTCATATTAATTTGGAATTGCATTAACATAGTCAATGAGACCAGTCTATAAATGTCTTCTAGCAACCCCGGACCTTTATCTCCAGCTCTTCCCCCTCCCTCCTTGAACCAATGAGGGCACCAACCCAGAGACTTATAAATCATATTCTATCTGCATCTGTTTTGCTTTTTCCTCTTACAACCTACCTTGGTTGAACTGTGTCTTTCTCCATCATGTATCAATGGCTTTAGGCTAGCATTCAAGGGCATGTGTCCAGTAAATATTCAGGAGACCTCCCTGTCAGCATGAGGTTGTCCAAATGCATGCAGATTTCCCCCCAATAGGCACACTGTCCTCACAACACCCATTCAGCTGTTGGCCAGCTATGCCTTGCAGATTCCTCTCCTGACCTATTCCCAGATGCTCCTGACCAGTCCTTTTCAGTTCATTTGTATATTTGTGTAATGCAGTGGAGCATATCCTTGCTGGGACTGCAGAGCAAATTGGTGGCATGCCTTCTGAGAATTCCAAGGTTGTCGTGGGCATGATAGCAATACCCTGCTCTAACTAAAAGTCAGTTCTAAACTCCTCAGATAGCTCCCAAGGGTGCACGTTCTTCGTTCTTTTGGATCTATAGCAGACAACTAGCATGTCCTGAGGTGCCCTAATAACAAAAGCCCATTCCCTCTGCATACCAGGGGGAAAAGAGGACTAGGTTGGTTTTATTTCCTTAGCGATCTGCTGAAATCTCTCTCAGATTGAAAGTCATCTTTTTCATAACACTGAAAAGATGTAACATTAGCTTAATCATTCCCAAATGAATCCTGAAAAATATTTGGAAACAGTACACTTATACAAAATCATTTCAGCATTACTAGAAAGATTCAGCCATTTGCTATAAACTTGTACTTTTAAGTGGTGACCGTGTGGTCTGCCTTTGGAACATCCAGTTCTTTCTTTTTTATAGAATTAAAACCCCTGACACTTGTTTTA
This sequence comes from Cheirogaleus medius, assembly GCA_008086735.1. Lineage (NCBI taxonomy): Eukaryota > Metazoa > Chordata > Mammalia > Primates > Cheirogaleidae > Cheirogaleus > Cheirogaleus medius. Next base: position 20,949,909 of record VBSM01003169.1, read on the forward strand.
AGACCTAAGAAAAACTTCAGTGCTTAGCAAAATGTAGAACCTGGCATGGTCATAAAAGAAGATATATTTGATTTTACTCCTTGAAGCCATTAAAACAACAACAACAACTAAGATACAGGATACTGCCTATAAGAAAACTAAAATGGCAGCTGCAACTTCTTCTCACAAGCGTCTGGGAGGAGACATCTAAGGTCACTTCATATTCTCCTGAATTCCAGGAAAGTAATTTACTCTTCCCCCTCACCTCCCCGCCCTTTTAAAGCATAGAGCATTGGCAAGAGAGAGACAGAGATCCAACTGTCAACAGAGCCTGTCTTAATTGAGGAAGTTAACACTTCAGGAAAAGGATTCTGTCTTCTTACAGGGCTCTTGAAAGGATCCTTGCCCAACTCAACCCCACAGAGAAAAAGTTCTTTTTCTAGGACTTCAGAATTATTCACCAACTTGCATTAGCAATAAGAGCTATGAAGAATGTTATCAAATAATATAGTTTGTGGGGCCTAATTTAAAGGAAAATAACCAATTTCAAAATGAGAACATAGGTGGAAGATTGAGAAGGTTCAGGTGTCAGGAAAATGGGAATTCACATTGGTGGGATATATAGAGTCCACTCTTGGGCAGAAGGGCTACCACGGTGGAATCTAGTACCTGCAAGAGATGACCAAAATTGCTATGAGGGCTAATTCTTTTGGGAACATATGGAGGACAGCCTCTCAGTTCCAATCTATTTAAGGTTCATGTTACATTGAGGGAAGGTATTGATGTGTTTGTTATTAGCAGCATCCTCCTGCCAGTCTGGCCTTTAGCTTCTCTGGATTTTGGGAAGACTTTAGGCAAAAAAGAAGGGGTGGTAAATGGATATAGGATAATTCACACAACCTCTCTTCATACAACCTTTGTTGTGGGTTGATTTTTTGTCCCTAGCAGAGTACTTCACACAAAAGAAATGCTCAGTACATCTTCCATGTTAAAGGAATTAACTAATTAATTTTGTGTTTGTATAGGCCTGTCCATTGGTATGGTATCTCAGTGCAATTTTGTTCCTTCCAAAGGAATTAAAAATAAGCAAATATAAGAGGAAGAGTGAGCTAATTTGAACACATGATATCTAGCATTTTATAGAGACCATGTCTTTCTTTACAGCTAGTCAATTTAGGGGTCCAAAGAACAAAGAGCCACATACCATGAAATGAATAAAAGGCAATTTAGGCTATAATAGGATGTTAATTGAAGTTATGACCAGGCACCAAAATGCGATCAATGAGAAATTCCAAAAAGAGGTACCAAATTGCCAATTGCATATTTACAAAAGAAATGATCCTGAGGAACTAGTCGATAAATTTTTGACCCCTCAGCCAGACTGTAGAAAGGGAGAGGTGGCAGGTGACATTCTCTTCCTTAACTTCTAGTCTATTGAGAGGAAACTTTGAGGAAACCACTATGTGGTTGGGAAGATAGTGTGACCCCTGCGTGGGAAACCTGTGAAACAACGAGAGCTGTCCCATACATTGGTGCTCGAGTCAGGAGAAAATTCTTCTGTTGGAATTGGACTGTATCCCCAGGGGATGTGTGCAAAGTGATTTCCTAAGCGCCATACGTTGGCTAACCAGGAGAGAGAGCCAGAGATAGGCCGTTTCTGATTCTCGAGGTAGAGGGATCCCAGCAGCAAGAATCTGTAGGTGAACACCTTAGGTGAGGAAGCAGCCACTCAACAAATAGAGGTACCTACATCTACCTAGATCAAGGGATCTTAGGAGGGAGGGACCAATACAGAACCTCTTAGAAGCCCATCAAAACACCTCCATGGAGAGAAAATGGGCCAGGCCCAGAGATCAGGGAACCAGGCTTTGAGGTTCCATTAAGACCTTTCTTTTCTACTCCCTTCTGACCTTGGAGAGGTCAGGAACTGCTGGCTACCTAGGGTGAGGGGTTGTATAAGGTAGAAAATATATAGAAGAAATCAACAAATATTCCCCTTTCTCACTGCGGTTTTCCAACCTGAAATATACTCAAACTAAGGAGAAAGGAAGAATTAATCCTAAAACGATTTTGGACTTTTAAAATACTCTTTTAGACTGACATTAAACTTTCTAAACTTAGACTATGTTCTTAAAGTAATTGTACAACTGTCTACCACCTAAACATGCACGGAAAGGTCATGTGGCATGCCCATAGGCATATCTTGGCTTTGGGGAGACTTATTAATAAAAAGACTAAAAATTGTGACTGCAGAAAAAGAAATCACAAATTATAGATATTTATAGGCTGAAAATACCACAAAATAAAATTTTCCATTGTTTGGCACATTAATATAATAATACTTTTTCTGACTACAGTTTGGATTGCATATTCTTTGATTGCTTTTTCATATGACCATGGTCTAATAATGTCATTTTCTACAAAGATAATAGAAAAACATTGTCTGTTTGTTGATCAAACTTTGTGTTTATAGTGTGAATATAAATTTGTGCCCTACAAACACAAATATAATGAAACATTTTATTTCATTTATTTTTCCATTTAAAAAAGGAAAAAAAAATAAAGGCACTTGGCATTTACAATTATACAGACTACATTTCCAAGTATGTTTTAAGTAAGCATCTTTGAGAACTGAATTCTCTGCTCACAGTCTCATGTGTATGACGATTGGAAAAGTTTCAACAGACTAATTTCTGATTCTGTGCACTTCAAAACCTGGCTTTTCCTCCACTACTCATATACTTCTGGAGCCAGGCACTGTGGGACATGTTCATATCTAGCTACAGACTCTGGTTTGTACCCTTTTGTGGTGATACCAGTGAGTTGGCCAGGTAAGATTAGAAGCAAAGTTCTGACATGGCCCTGCTCTCATGTGGCTCTCAGTCTACTAGTGAGAAACAGGTGATAACCACCAGAAACATATGAGATAAGTGTTTTTGTAGGAAAGGAGCATTGCTCTATAAGAGCACACAAGATGAGAATCTCACCAGACCAGTAATTACTTTATTAATATACTGGATAATGGAGTAAGTATGAAACAGAGGCCCAGGAAATGTGGCTGTGAGTCAAAGGAAGCCTGGCTCACTCCATCTTAAAGCCTTCGATTGAATAAAAATATGTCTGAGTCTCATTTTCCACCATGCACTTGGTGTTGGGTTTTCTGCTTAGTCCTTGTTCTCGGGCTCTTTTACTACTTCTGTGACCTACTCTGCTTGGCTAATAGAACTGTCTTCCTGGAGCAGGTTGGGAAACATAGCAAAGAGAGAGTTCAGTCTTCCATGAGTCTTAGAAGACTTTATTGAACTCAGGTTGCCTCTTGGCATCTCAGAGCCCATTGTACATAGTATCTCTGGCCACGAGCTTGGGTCATTTTGGTGTGACGTTCTAATGTCTAGGCAGCAACCTTTACTGTGTCAATGATGTTTCACATTGTTTGCAGTAATGACCTCATCTGTTCGCATCTCCCCTTATCCACTGTCTTTGTGTCACATAGTCTCTTGGCCATGGGATATGTTTTGGCTAATGTGAAACAAGCAGAATTTAGGAATTTCCTTCTCTTGCTGTTCTTGGAACCTTCTGACTATCATGTGAAGAAGCCCAGGCTAGCCTGATAGATGATGGAATACATAACACACAGCTGCCTACCCTACCTCCTACAGCCTCCACCCTAGCCAGCAGCCTATCAACTGCAGAGTGATATGGAATAAGGGATTTATTATATAGGACTTACACCTTGCACAATTGAAAGTCATTAACCAGAGATCACAAAGGAGAGCTGGTCTGTGGTTGGTTGTTGCTTTTGCATCAGTAAAATCAGAAAGGCAGGTAGTCAGAAAGAAAAGTTGGGCACAAAGCAAGAGAGAATGAGGACAAACTGGAACCAATGTCTGCCTTCCAATGCGCGTAATCCCTTTGCTGTGGAGCTATGCATGTGTATGGCCCAGGACTCAGGAAAGCTAGTGGAGGAGATCCATGGGAGCTGGAGGAATTACGGGTCTTGCTACTGCTCCATGCAAAAGGGCAAGCCAGCAGATCAATGGCATAGTTGAGCTGCAACAATGCCTGGGCCCTGCACCAACATTCAAAGCACCATGGCTGCTGCTTCACTTCTACCCTCCACGTACCTTGCAAATAGCTTGTGTTGTCTGCCCTAATCCAGAATTACATAGGGAAGGGAGTTCTAAGAAATGTACTTGAAGTTAAACTAAGTATATGTGGTATAACCACCATAACAATCTAAATCATCCAGCCTCCAGCCAAGTGACCAACCTACTCCAGACACACAAGCCTACTCAGCAAAGTTCAGCCAAGATCAGAAGAACTGTTCAGCCCACCACAGAAGCACAAGCTAAATAAACAGCTGTTTTAAGCCACCAAGCTTGTTGCACATCCAAACCTGATACAGGTAGATGTCTAAAAATGATGAGATGGGTGGGTAGCAGAGTAAATGGGGACACAGGTAGGGGCTAGACTTCTCAATGGATATCTTATTCAATCACACTTGCACCATTTTTCTTTTTGAGTCATGTAAAAAATGTATTACTCCTGAATAAAGAATAAAATTAATTAAAAAATATGTGAGGGGGGTGCAGTATGCTACTGAATAGTTTGTTAGCCATTGCAAAAGGACTATCTAAAGAGGGGGAGGTGTAATTCAAAAGAAAAGAAGAGATATGTGCAAGTCAGTTGAGTAGCCCCCTCCTAGCGGGGAACTCATCTGCTCATCTTAGATATGGAACAACCATTCCCCCAGTCAACCTGGCCAGCATCCACCTGGGCGTCAACCTGTCTTCCTCTCTCTATCTTTCATCGCTTACTCTAATCCATTATCAAGGCTTTGGATTTCACATCTGAGATATCCCTTAATATGCTGTCTTCTTTTTTCTCCACCGCTGTCCCTGTAGTCCACATACCATCATATCTTGCCAAGATTATTCCAATAGCATCCTGACTCGTATTCCTGCTGTCATATTTCTTCCCTCCAAACCATTCTCATATTTAACAAATGTCGCATTTCTTAAAATGCAACTGGATCATGTCGCCTGTACCCATCTTTTGGTTGAAGCCTTCAGTGTCTTTCCATTATGTTTTGAACTAGTGGAAACTCCTCATCCTGATTTACTAGATCCTGCAAGACCCTGCTCTCCCACCAACCTCTCTGATCTCTAGTGTCACTGTCCAAGACCCACCCCACAAGATACCAGCTACAGTGGACTTCTTTCAATTCCTCAAACATGCAACTCTTTCATGCCTTTGACCTTTGCACATGATGTTCATTATGCTTATTATTTCTTTCTCCCCTAAATAGAATATAAGCCCCTTAAGTGCAGGAACCCTGTCTACCTTGTTCATAATTATATTGTCAAGTCCTATCCCAGTGCTTTACATAGTGGGGGACTTGACAAATATGTGGCAGGTGAGTGTATAAAGGAAGCAAGATGAATTGAAGTGATCCATCTCCTCCCAATTCCACTTGAGTATCTTCATTTTTAAACATTCTCTGTTTCTCTTTGTGGAATCTCTTCCCTTAGATTGTTTACCTGGTGGTAGACATAACTTCATTTAGATCTCTGCTGCAATGTCTCTTTCTCAGAAAGTCCTGCCCTGAATGCTGTGTCATGTAGTCTGCACTAGATCCTCTCTAACCCTTTATCTATTTATCACTCTCTTAAAATATATTATTTGTGTGTTTATATGATGGCAGGAACTGTGTGTTTATTAGTAAGACCTGTATTTGCAGTTAAGAACAGTGCTTAACACATAGGAGATATCTAATGACAAATGAATACTAAATGAAAGAATGAATAAATAAATAAAGCAATGGATGATAATCTTGTCTTGTTCTTACTAGCCTCTCTCTGAAGACTGGGAGTCCTGATCTGTAATTTTAGCCTAGTCCCTAGCCCACTAACAGGGCTGCCCATTCCTAAGCATGTTGAAGTAGATTGAAATCTCCACCTCCTGGAACTCACCTCCTCGTGTTATCCTCTAATTGCTACCAATTTGCCTGAACCTTGACAGGATTTCTATATTTCCTTGCATGTCATGTGTGGCTTGCCAAACTGAACCTTCTGTCTCACTCTATGCCTCCCCACTGCACCTCTTTCAGAAGGTCTGGGGCCTGTTCCTGTTTCCTCCCCGATCTGCCTCAATTTGTTACATGTATTGGCCATACCTCCCCAAGTCCTGAGACAGGACTGAGGGAACAGAAAGACCAAGTCCACTAAAGTTTAAAGAAACTCAGTGTGATAATTCACAGTATGTGTCAACTTGACTGGGCTATAGGATGCCCAGATAGCCTGTTAAACATTATTTCTGGATGTGACTGTGAAGATGTTTCCAGAAGAGATTATCATTTGAATTGGTGGACTGAGTAAAGCAAATGTCCCTCCACATTGTGGGTGCTCATCATCCAGTTCATTGAAGACCTGAATAGAACAAAAAGGCAGAGGCAAGTTGAATTCAGTCTCTGCCTGACTGCTTGAGTTGCAACAGTGATCTCTTTCCCTCAGTGCCCCTGGTACTCAGGCCTTCAGACACAGATTGGAATCCACACCATTGGCTCTCCTGCTCCCAGGCCTTTGAACTGCACCCCCAGCTCTCTCAGATCTCCAGCATGCAGACTGCAGATCATGGGACTTCTCAGCCTCCATAATTGCATGAGCCAATTCCTTATAATAAATCTCATTTACATATATATTATATTTTAGTTTATATATATAATTGTATATTATAATTTATATATAATTATATATCATAATTTATATATAATTATAGTTTATTTCACATATATATATCTCCTATTGATTCTGTTTCTCTGGAGAACCCTGGCTAATACACTCAGAAATGTGTCGTTAAGCTTTACCTGTGGTTTAGAGCTACATCATTCTTCTAAACAGCTGCAGATCACATAATTTGAATATATGACAATGTATTCTTTCATTCCCCTACTGGTGGCCATATATGTAGCTTTTACTTTACAATGTTTGCAGTAAGCATCCTGTGCAGTCTTCTTTAAAGGCATTCACTGTGATATCATTTATGTAAAAAGAAAAAAAATTCTGAACATTTTCCATGGCATGGGCATATATATATATATATATGTGTGTGTGTACATGAATGCGTAGAAACAGTCTGTTAATAGTATTTACTTTTGGGAATCAAGGTAGTATTCAGCAAGATTTTTTTCTTTCTCTGCAATATTTTAGTTTTATAATAAGAAAAATGCAAGCATACATTACTTGTGTGATTAAAGATGATAAAAAATTAACAAAACAGGCCGGGCGCGGTGGCTTATACCTATAATCCTAGCACTCTGGGAGGCCAAGGCGAGAGGATCGCTCAAGGTCAGAAGTTCGAAACCAGCCTGAGAAAGAGCGAGACCCCCGTCTCTACTAAAAATAGAAAGAAATTAGCTGAACAACTGAAAATATATAG
>VBSM01003169.1:20957377-21009634 GCA_008086735.1 Cheirogaleus medius
AAAAAAAAAAAAAAAAAAAAAAAAATTAACAAAACAAATATTGGCTAAAAAAATTAACCTCCTGTATTGTGTGAAAGGAGAGAAGGTTAGCACTCCCCTTGACAAGGATGAAACAGTCACGCAGGCCTCACAACACCCATTCGGTTAAGGCATTACCATCTGCTTCACAGCATCTGACCAATGTTTTTTAGTCTTTGCCAGCCATTGTGTATGCAAAATGATGTTTTTATTGGGGTCGGGGTGGGAAGGCCCTAGAGACACCTGGAGAGATAAAACAAGCTCTCTGGGCCCCTATTCAGATGGGTTTATTTTTGTACTCAATATGTAATAAATTCCACATTCTCTTTTTAAAAATTAACCTCCTTTTCCCAAAGTACCTTTCTGGGAGAATAGTAGAAAGTGATAATGTGATTGGACTTTGTCTATTCCCATCTCTGGAGTGAAGCTGTGGAATGTTGCAAAAGGCAGGCAACCAGATTGCTCCAGAGGAAGCCATCTGGGTAGCCCATCACCCAGCTCATCAACATGATAGCTCATCTTCCTTTGATGCATTTTAAGGACTTTCAACTTTTACTTTCAACTTTCTCTCTTGCGTAAGGAGAGTGGAGTCTGATATTAATAAACAGAAACCCTCCTCAGCATTTTATCACAGAAAATTCCTGGAACATAGCTGCAGCTCTACAAAATCTAACCAGGACTTCCCAGAAAAGTCCAGGCCTGGAATCTGCTATTGCGTCATGGTGCAGTGATTGGGTTCCACAGCTAAGTCAGTGGGATGTCATCTGCTGTTTGGGCCAGTGAAATACACTGGAAAGATGTAATAGCAGTAAAACAGGACAATTTTGTAATTCTATTGGGCTTTTCTTTCCCAAATGTTTCCTAACACCTCACACGTATCTCAAACATAACAATGTGATAATTTCAGGACAGGTGTCACTATCTGTGTTTTACTGAGGAACTTTGTACAAGCCATTCTGACATTTCAGTCTCTTAACCAAGAACCACAGGACATATGCACTTGCTACTACTCTGCCTGGGAATGCTTTTTAACCAGTTCTTCTGGCAGGATTGTTTCATCATTAAATTTGCAGCCCCAAAGTTATCTCCTTAAAGCAACCTTCTCTGACTATCCCGACACCCCTCTGGTTACTTTCTATAACATCATCCTGTCTTATATCTGCAAAGCACATATCACTTTCTGAAACTATTTGTTTATGAATTGTCTGCCTTCCCCCAGTTGAATGTAAAAAGGGTGTAATACTTTGTCATGTTTACTGCTAAATGCCCAGCATAGTTGCTGGTGCTCTGTAGGCACTCGAGAATATCTTTGGAATACATGAATAAATGACTTCCAGGAATTGGACTAGAGTAGCAATTTTCAGCTCTGGTAGGCACATTAGAATTACCTATCAGACTTTTAAAAAACATAGTACTCAAGGCCACCCCTCAAGAGATGCCTCTTTACTGGGGCTGCAGTAGGGCTTTGTGCTTAGTATATTTAAAAGGTGATTCTGCTATATGTCCAAGATTGGGGACCCTGGGCTGGAAAATCCTTCAAGTTCTTTCTGATGCTGTTGCAATTCCCCAGGAGGAAGATTATGGTGATAGGGACCATAGTGGTCACAGGAGAGGTGGTGAGATGAAGTTGGACTTGGACTAGCATATAAGATATGCAGCTGAGGCCAGAGAGGTGAAGACATGCCTGAGATCACTTGCTTTGTCAACAGAGCTGAGACCACAAGCCTGCTCTTCTGATTATAAGGCAGGGCTCTCCCTGCCTCCTCCTTCTTAGATGCCCACTTAATCCATGATATTCTGATAGATCCTCTGGGAATCAATGCACAGATTTTCAATATCCCTCTCTGAACTTATTGCAGTTAAGTGGCAGATCTGCTCAAAGGGAGAAACTTCTGGACATAAGCCTCCTCTCATTATTGTTCTTATCCTCCTGTTTTTCCTTCTGTTTCAATTCTTTTGCTGTCTCTCGTTTTCTCTCTGTAATCTTACCACTTTCTATTCCCCCTAGAACTTTCTAAAATGCTTTGTCAACTATTTGAAAGTTCCATTTTTCTCTCTTTCTTTCTTTCTTTCTTTCTTTTTTTTTTTTTAACTCTAAAACTTGGAGAGTTCTCTGCATAGCATTGTGGGCAATCTATGGACAAGAAAAAACCTCTTCATCCAAACATTCCATCTCATCCTCATGCAAGGAGGCCACACAGATTATACTTCACCGCAAATCCCAGATGATCTTCTCGGCTGCTCACACTAGAGAAATAGGGAGAGAATTGGAGGGCAGGCACTCGACCCTCCTCTAGACTGTGGGAGTTGCAGAGTTCCTGGGAAAACAACAGACCATCAAAGAATTTGGAGATGGTCACATGAATTTTCAAGTTTTGTGAGTCTCTAAATAAAATCCCCTCTTCTGTCAATTAGACAATTGATTTAGGAGGAGTGAAGTTTGCACATGGTTTGGACGCACCATGCTCTGGGGATGAAAAGAGAAGGAACTGTGATTTTATTTGGAAGACCTTTTAAACTGTTGGCTGTCCAGTACTGAGAATTAAATCTGGGTGCATAAAGGAGGGAGTGGAGGTGGAGCTGACGCAGAGTGGAAGGGTGGATTGGACAGGATGCTGGGGCTGGCCCTGAGTGAAGCACTGCATTGCTTGCAGCTGTTGGGTGGCTGAGGGGTCCCATTTCCCTAGACTCCTGTAGGGTCTTCTCTGTCTCTGATGAGGTGGTGAGGAGACACAGGGTGTGTTGTGTTCAGCGCTCTTGGCACTGGTGGGAGATCATGCTTGGTGTCTGTGTATGTAGATATGAAACTCAGCAGACCCGAAACTCTTCTCTGCTGAGTTGTTCATGGGAAAAGCCAGGGGGGACATGGCATGGTCATTACATGACCACACAGCACATACTGTTCTCCCGCGATTCGGCACTTCACATTCTCCAGTGGAAAATAAGTGAGAAATGCTCATTTGTGTCATTCTTTCCTCATAACTTAAATGCTGTATGCTTTAACCAGGACACCTGTGTTTGTTGAGCAATCACGGAGGAGGCTTTTGAGAGGTTTACAAAAGACTAGGCAGTGAAAGGGATGAGTAATGAAATGGAGGTTCCCTCTGGGGTAGAAGAGAGTGTATGGGAAGATGTAGTTGGGAGGGGGTAGAGAAGAAAGGGGCAGTGCAAAAAACTAGCCTCTTTATTCATCCTATTCAGTACTTTTATAGCTATTTATTGAGCTCGTTTATGTACAAGGTATTTTCTAAGCCCAGAAGTTATAGCGGGTTGAATCTTTGACTTTCTTTGTTCGCCATATTCCTACTTATCTTCTGTGGAGACTTTTCAGACATGTTACTCTCTTCTCTATGCTTTTGTGCAGACTTCTCCTTTGGCACTCAACACATTCATTATATTCTAATTTTCTGTGCACACATCTGCCTGCTTCATAAGGCTCTGAGCTATACCGGTAGGGATCATGACCCTATGTCTATGGAAGGTGTTCGGTAAAGGTTGATTAAATGAATCTGACAATCAACATTTAGTTTGGAAAGGTTGATTGGTCTTCACGTATTTATTAATACGATGAGGAGGATGATAAAATGATAATGATGATGTTGATGATTTAATTTCCCAAGCTGTTCTAGCAAGTGAGGAGGCACATTTGAAAGTGACGTGATGAGACCTGTAGATTTTCAATTTCATTCTCCAGACAATCAATGAACTTGGAACCATCCCACAGAAGATCAGTGGGTGGGTCAAAATTAGTGGTCATTATTTAGACACAGTTGATACAGTTGTGTTTTTTCTTTTTAAATGTTAAATCAGCATGGTCCTTCCCTAACTCATTGTTCCCTCTTCCGTTGTCCCCAAACCATGCCTTCTGCCTGTGTCCATCTAGGAAGTACTGAATAGCAATGCCAATGATGATAATAATAACTAATGTTTCTTGAGTCTTTCCATGTGTCAAGGTTTATTCTGAGTGCTTTGCTTATTTCATTTCATGTATTCCTTGTGTAATCCCATGAAGCTGGTAGTACTATTATTCTCATTCTAAAATACAGAAATGGAGACACAAAGAGTTGAAATGATTTGCTTGAATTTGCACAGCTTATGGGTGGGATAGAAGCAGAATTCCTTCTTAGGCTGTCTGCTCCAGAGGCTATATTCTTAACTTTTCTGCTATGTTATGTCCTCCACTTGGTTATTGACCCTACAGGAGATTTATGCACATGGAGGGATAAACATGTTTCACCTCTCATGTTGAAGATCTGTTGCTTGAAGGAGACATTCCTTGAACTGAGTTTCTATCAGCTGCCCTTCAAGACTGGGCATTGCCTTCTCTAAGAAGTCACCCTGATCTCCTCTAGACTAAGCCAGATTTTGCTTTCTGAAATTCCATAAAACCTTTGCTCTTCTTTTTCATTTGACCTCAACTGTAACCATTTAGTTTCTTGTCTGCTTCCCCCATAAGTCTGTGAGTTGCTTAAGAACAGACACTTTTCATCTCTCATTGCCTAGCATTCAGCGCTCAAGAAATAATTTGTTTAATTAATTAGTTAAGAAAAAAATTTGCAATTTACTCCCAACTTTTCAAGAGACTTACCATAAGAATGTTAATTGATGTATTTATTTATTATTTTCATCCACTCATTTATTCATTCTTTCAATATATGCTTATTAAAGGAGGACTTACCTGTATTAAGCATTCTTCTGGTGGCTCAGGATACCAGGATGAGAAAAATATTCACTGTTGCTCTTCACAAGAGACTTATAGTCTACCATTCGGGGTCTAGACATTAATCAGAATTGTCTAATTACAAATCGTGATATTGCTATGGGAGAAAATTACACAGTGTTTTGGGGAAATATAAAATTGAACTAAAGAGTCCCTGAGCCCAAGAGAAAACCCCCAATCTTCCCAAAGTTTCAAGTGGGTCATCCTTTGACTCTCAGGGTATACCCTGAGTCGATAGCCACTGATTATAGCAGGCCACTTGAATACAAATTTGAACAAGTCTGGACAAATCAATGTTACTCTTGCAAAAATCTTAGAATCATTGAGTTAAAGAGATCTCAACAATCATTGAATCCAACTTCACATACTGGAAAAAGCTCACATTAAGCCTCCAGGTAAACTGTGCAAGGAGAATGTTAATCAGTGCCACTTTATAAGAATTTATTCAATGTCCCAACATTATTTCTGAGAACAAATAGAGACCAGCATCTTCCTAGAAACTTTAGGGACCTATCTTGGTGACCTCAGGTACTTTTACACAGAATCCAGAGCAAATTATCCAAAACTATGTCTGAGTTCTGCCAGGGATGTATTCCAAATTCATCTTGGTGCTACCCTCTGGTGGGTAAAACCAGAAAGCCGAGTTCGAACTTCTAATCCTGGAGAACATTCTGATGGAGTGAGTTTTTGTTTTATTTAGAGGAGGGATCATAAGATATTATTAAAACAACTTGAACATCTGGTTTTGGGATAAAGTCATTTTATTGTGTGACTGCCAAGCCACAGAGCCAATCTTACCAAGAAAGCCTTCCTCTCTCCCAGCCTTACGTAAAGCCTAATACCCAACTATAACAATATGCACCCTCCAACACAAACGAAGAGTAAAGGGGAGCAGAAGAAGGGCTTCAAGACTTAATGAAAACTCACCTGGTGGTTGGAAAATTAGAGCACAAGTAAAAGTTGGACTCCCTTTTGAATCTGTTTTCTCAAGCTAATTGCCCCCTATTCAAACTCTCAGTGAAAATAAAAAGGAAGCAATATTTAAAAGAGGTGTTCCTTGAATTCCAGTAAAATTCCTCCTCTTGCCACCACTGCCCTTTCTCCCATCAAGTCGAAGGTCTGATGTCAGTGTTAGAGAAAATAAGAATCAGAGTTAACAATGACCCTTAGAGGACAAATGGAATGAGCCTATTCTCTCTACGTCTGTCCAGTGCTAGTGTAGTCCCCTACTGCTGTTGGCAAAATGCTCTAGACATGTCCTGAAGCTATTTAGACTCATGCATTTATTTAAAAACTATTGAGCACCTATCAAGTAACAGGCTCTGTAGTAGGCACTGCACTCTAGGATATGATGGCATGTCTATTTTAGGCAGCCAAAATATTCAACAGACATGTACATAAAATGATTACTAGGGTGAAAGAGCTGTGAAAGAAATAAACAAGCCTCTGGGAATTTCTTACTATCACACCCATGGCAGACCTGTTAGTCAATTGTGATGCCCTTTCCCATATTCCAGACAGTCAACACCAATTGCGCAAACTGGCAAACAGCTGAAGTCGACCTGCTGATTCCAAACCTGTGTTTTCAAGCAAGGGTGTTAAAACCCGCACTTAGGATGTAACTATGTCATATCTGTTTAGTCACAGTATCTATTTGGAAAACAATGTAGAGTGTAGCGATCTGTTTTGATCAAGCCCCTTGTTTTGCAGCGACCTGCAGGGGAGGAGTAACCTGCCACAATCTCCTAGCATGTCACCAAAGGCAAAGCCCTGGCAGGAACCCGTGTCTCCTGACTTCAGTCCCAGGACCTTTGCCTGTTGTCTTCAATGGAGACCGTAGCATTTTTGTCTTATCCTACTCAATCATCTCTCCATCCACTTATTGTGCTTTTGTAACTTGAAGAACCCAGGTGAGGGAGGAAAGTAAAGATACAAAGGTAAGGAGTTAAGCAATTTTTGTGGCTGGCAGGAGGTATCAAAGAGCAGTAGATTGTGGACACTTAAACAGGGAGAGCCTATCAAAACCTGGCAATTGAACAGGGATTAGATTCTTTCTTTCTTAACTCTGTCAGAATTTCCAGAATGTGGAAAAGTTGTCTTCCTTTTGAGTCCTCAAGTCATCTTTTCAGGGGTGGAAATTTGGGGAAAAAAACAGGAGAGGGTAGAGGAGGGAGGGAGTTACAGAGGCAGGAACTGAATTATTTCTTTTTTATATTTGCGATTTGCTCTTGCATTGATTACCTACCTAATGCAAATACTGTGAATGATCCTGTATGTGCCAAACTGATGATGCTATTTTTTGCATCTGATAGCAATTTGCCAGAGGATGTCAACTATAAACAGGTCTTTAGGCTGACAATCCAAGACTTCTCACAGGATTGACTCAGCAGTTATTTTGTCCAAGGTACATAGAGCAAGTTTGCTAAGTCTGGGTCATTCTGATAAATTCTTGAAAACAGGGACCCCAGACGGCAAGCGGGAGAACATCAAAGATCTCCTGGGGCTGTAACCAAGGGTTGGCAACTGGCCTGTGTCCTCACTTCACTCCAGCCCTGGAGCCTACAGCAAAAGGAAGTTCACTAGGCAGAAGTCCTCCTTTGCCCTCCTTAAGGCCATCTGCTTCATTGCAGCTCCCCTGAAGAATCACAGCTTCTAGATTTGAAAAAAAAAAAAAAAAAATCTCAACAGATCATCTAGTCCAGCCCTTATTTCATGGAAGTAAATCAAAATCATCATTAACCAGACTATACTACAGCCTCTCATGCAGAAAAAGGCAGGGTTAGAGAATTGAGTGAGCAGAGGGGTCCCTGGAAGACCCCTGGCAACAGAAAATGACCCCCAGGCTCAGGTAGGAAAGAAAAAAAAATGGAATGTAGTAAGACAGTAATCCTCCAACTTTGGCATTGACCAGAATCACCTTCAAGACGTTTTAAAACACAGATTTCCCAACTCTATCCCCACAGCCTCCAACTCTAATAGGTCTGGGACTCTAGAATTTGCATTTTTGACAAGGTTCCAGGTGATGTTAATGCTGCTGGTCCAGAAACCACACTTTGGAAACTTTTGCAATAGGTAAAAAGAGGAAAAAGAAGAAGGCAACTGCACCAAGCCACCTAATTCCCTCGTCCTCTGGAGGCTTCAGGGAAGGAGTTGGTGAGTAGGTATTCTCTATGGGTTTTAATAGATAGATGGATGTAGTCCTTTCTTTCCATTAAATGGCATTTTTGAACTTAGTGAGAGTGCTGAGCAAAGGAGGTCACCTGTGCCAGCTGGTGTAAGCTACAAGAATAATTCCCAATGAGAATTCACAGAAAACAACTGCAAAGAGAGGATGTGGTTGAGCCCTGGAGAGAGTGAGGGACCACTGGAGTCCGCTGAATTGGGGCTGGGATTGGGGTAAACAGGAGCGAGAACCAGACCCAGGTCTCCTGCCTGTCATTACTCCTTCACTGCATCACTGAGCATATTACAGGTTGTACATTTCAAGTTGCTTTGATTTTCAAATTAGGTTAACTTTTATTCATATTTAGGAGATACCACCACATGAGAGAAAGAGTTGGTAGGACCCCATACTGGCACCACCACGGTTAGTGTTGTAATGCCAGAAAAATCACCTGCCCTCTCTGCATCTCTGCGTCTGAGCTTGTCCATCTGTAAACTGAAATAACAGTGCTTCCCCTAAAATCCTGCTGAACTCTTTGAGAGTCCAATGAGATAAGGTATCAAAGGCACTTTACAAAAATGTGAAGAACTATAAATGTAGAAGAAATTATTTTCCACTCATTCATTCATTCAACAAAATTGTATTAGGAATCAATCATGTGCTGGACTCTGAGGCTATCATGAAGAACAAAATGAACAAGGGTCTTGCCTTATTCAGGGGAAAGCAGGACACAATAGGCTTTCTTTTCAGTCACCTACACTGACCTTGCAACTATGGAGAAAACTTTTAATGAAACCACAGCAGAGAGTATAGATACAGATTTAGTTTTCCTGGGAGCCTCCAGGTGCCCTTGCATGTCCTCCACAAACTACTGTGCATTCTCATCTCTAAGCAGAGAGGGATGGAAGAAGGAAAAGAGGTATTGAAAAGGCCTTGCAGTGGAGTCACTGGGTCCCCATCCCTGTACTCAGTGGGTGGCCTTGGATGAGTTATTTAAAATGTCTGTGGCCCTGTTTTTATCTATAATATGGAGAGAAGACAGGGCTAAGATTCAGCAGTACTGGGTGGTGAAACATTGAAATAATTATGTCCCAGTTGGGAAAAGTTACCGCCATTCAAGTGTCTTCCATCCCTACCCCTCTGGGCATTCAGGCCCCAACCTGTCCTGGAATCCCTGGACCTTTCCACAGTCCAGCAAATAAGAAGCAATTACAGGCACAGGTGGTGAATCCACTGTGCTCCGGTTCACCTTCAGTACAGTTTCTGGTGGGTTGATAGCTGTGCTAAACTTACTGTTAAACATTTTGGCCATGATGTGAATATCACTCGCCCACACGATTTTTTTGAGGATCCCATAATGATCTCAATAAGCAAATGTCTTGGTGTGTGCTCATTGCAGTTTCGTTTCCTTCTAGGCAAAAGCGGGTCAAAAGTGGGTTTCTTAGTGATGGGAGGTGGGCAGAGGTGGGCCGAAAGGAAGGTGAGGGCTGGTTGAGAAGCAGCAGAGTGAGGCGTGGGGAGTGAGTGGGGAGGCAGCTTCTTTCTCTCTGGAACTGGGATGTGCTTAGCAAGTGCCTTCTTGGAGTCCAAAGAGAAAGTGAGAGCTCTGGGCTTTTCCAAGGGCTTGTAGTTCTTTGAATGGAGCACAAAGTGTTATTGTTACATAGTAACAGCTCTGGCCCACATCGCTAATTTATTCCATTCTAATTCTAATCTCCTCTTCACTGGGGAGACAAAAGTCTGAGCATTTCTCCCTTGCACAGCCCTGCAACCTGCTACTGGGAGAATGGTTTCCTTGTTTTGCTGGAACTCTTCTCACGTTTGCACTCTCTTGGCAAACCTGCCGCGAGAGGTATCAGAGTCACTAGGCACACCCAGGAACATTGATATGTTTGGAATTTAATCAAACGTCCCACAAAATGAAACTATTTACCTTACCCCTGGAAGCACCCACTTTAAAAATATTTAAAAGCTATCAAAATACAAATTATTAGGACTCTGCCCTTCAAAATGAGCTTTTTAGGATTTATGTATTTTGATACATGCCTCACTCTTCCCAAGAAACGAGGTCAGGCATTTCCCTGATTCTGACATTTTAGTGCAGCGAATAGTAAAAAGATGGCTAGGGGCCAATCCTGTTTTTCAGTGATACTTCTTTGCCTTGTTCTTTGGCGCCTCTTTTCTTGCAGGAGGGGCCTGGAAAAGCCTCTCCCAGCGATCTTAGGTGGCATGGTCTTGATGCCTGGAATTACCAACCTCAGGATTCCAACCCTGTGGCTTTGAGGTCTAGCTGGGCGCAGTTACAGATCTGAAAATCAAGGCCCACAGGAGTCTGAGGGGCCAGGAGTCCAGAGAGAGAGAGAGAGAAAAAATGTCGCTGCTCTTTAATGCCTCACTGGTAACTCCCACTGTGTCCCCTGACCCCAGCTTAGGGGTTGCTTTAAAGCATCGTTGTGATTCTCAGACCCTGAGACCCACCTTCCCCACCTGACTCTCTGAAATGTCACTGGCTCACCCACTTCACTGGGAAAATCCACCTTCCCCACTCACTGTTCCTCTCCACCTCAAAATGTAAGGGTTTGTCTTCCTTGCCAGGTTGAAGAGGAGGCTGAAGATCACCCAACGGCCTCCTCTCTTGGGTGATTTCAGTCTCATCCTTTCCTCTTTGGGGAAGAAAGGACCCACAGTCCTTCTCAGCATGTAGAATCTACACAAACGACCCGGTAACAGCTTTGCGCTGGTGCACCCCCTTCCTTTTCCTTCCTCATCATAGAGTGAGTAGCCTGCACCAGCTGGCTCTCTTTCCCCACCCTCTCATTCCTTACACCCCTGCAATCTGACCTGTGGTCAACTGACTATTGAAACAGTCTTAATAATTGGTGACATCATTTTTTCACCATTGCCCCTCAAATCATCAAAGTCAGTTTTTTCTTTCTCTCTCAGTATTATCCTCACCCTTCTCTCACTCCGAGGCATAGGGCCTTCTTGGCATGCCCTTTCTTCTAGAAACGCTCCCTGCTACACCAGAATAGTAGTAGTTAGCCTGCAACAGGGGATGTTTTTCTCAAGTTTCCTAAATGGCTCCTCCTTGGCAGAGAAAGAAAAGCATTCCTGGGATTCCTCTTCCTTCCTTTATATTTTCTCTGCCCCTCCACCACTCTCTTCTGTTTTTCTCTCCTCCCCTCTGTTCCCCTCTATCTCATCCAAGGCCATGGTTTCTACAAGCGACTGTTCCAGATCCTTTACTCCAGAACTCTCTTCCTCCTGGGTCCCAGTCCCACGATTCTTCCTGCTGGACTTCTCCCCTTTGCGTGCTCACGGCACCTCAACCCCGAGTGCTCGATACCCAAATCACTTTCTTCTCTTTGAAACAGACTCAACCTTTCACCTCTTTATTTTTGTAAATAGTACAAACACCTTAGTCATGCGAACTAAAAACTTTTGCCTCTTTGCCTTGCTTAATCCCATTTATTTAACTCACTTTTTATGCTTTTTCGGTGCTTTTCTGCACTGTCTCTTGGCTCTACTCCTTGTTTTCCATTGCAGTTGTTATTACCCAGATGTATACTTTCTCTTCTTGCTTGGACTCTAGGGACAGCCTGGTAAGTGATTGTTTTCTTGATTTTGTTTTCTCCTTTTAAAGTTGTCTTACACAGCTCAGACAAATTGATCTTCTCTAAGCTCACTTCTGATGAAAATCTTCCATGGTTTCATCTCTCAGCTCAATGAAGTTCACACTCTTTAAAATGTCATTCAAGGCCCTAAAAGATCTTTCCAGGCTTTATTCTCAGTTTGTCTTAAAATTAACTTTTTTTCTAGTCAAATGATATGACTCAAAATTCTCCAGGTGTGCCCCGTGATTTCCAATTTCTGCCTCTTTGTTTTTATTCTTTCTTTTGCCCAACTCCCCCAAGAATACTTTTGCTGAAATGCAATGGAATCTATTCCTTCTCTGAACCATACAAAACTTAGTTTGAGTTTCCTTGTGACCCTGACCATTATTTTCTTAATATTCTGTATTTTAAGAGCTTAATTTCTCTCCTTCTATCTCCTCCAGTTTGTAAAATCTTTAAAAAAAAAGAGCATGTCATAGGCCTCCTTAGCATCTCGCATAGCACGTAGGGGCAGTATCTTTTGCATAGTAGGGCCCATTTTATATTTCTTGAATGTTGAATAAAATAATCATTATATTTTTAAAAGCTTTATAATCTGCTTCTTATGTTTTAGGAATGTTTTAATTTTTTTCTTTCTCTATTTTTTATTTTAACTAATGACTGGAAAAATGCTGATAACCAATGACCTCACATAAACATTCTCATGACATACTCATTTCTGCCCAAAGATGACTACCTGCACCAACATTTTGTGAGTGATCCTGCCTTCTTATTTAAATAACACAGTGAAAATAGGAAACACATATCTTACAGTAATATATACAAAAAGCTCCTAGGCCATGATATTATGGAATTAGTGCTTCTAAAAAAACCCCCAATAGTCAAAGCTTTGTAATAGTGAGACATCCCAGGTACCAAGCATGAAGTCTCATATATATACTCTTTCCAAACACCCAACCCTCTTCCTCTGCATTCTGCCTGTGAGAGTATTTAGGGAAAGACAAATAACAGAAGGTGATATAATTGACTTCAGAACCTTAAGAGGGTCCCCTGCTGCCCTTTGCATGTTTTTTTCATAATGCTATACATTCAGAAAAGAAAAATTAACCCAGTCAACTACTTGGATGTTGGCTCTCCAAAATAAAGAAAAATAAATATTTGGAAAATATCAACCACTAACAACAATAACAACAACAAAAACCCATTTAATTATTTGGTATAGGGACCATTGTCAATATCTTGTTTGTTCCTCCTACTGGATTCAAGCTAGTCCTGACTACATAGTGAATGACCAATCAATCATCATGGATTGATTACAGATAATTGATTTACATTTACAGACTCCTTCTGGAAACTTTCCTCTTTCCCTCAACTCAGATGAAGTCTGACAACATATGTAGAGCAAACCTGTGTCTAGAGTACGTGTTGGCTGAGAGCAAAGCAAACAAAATTTTGTCAAACAATTGGTTGTTGACAAAATTCGACCTTTGTTAAATGGAGAAAATGTGGTTGGCAGGTGGGATCCAACTCTTTTCACGCTTTTTTTTTTTTATGGTGTGTGTGTGTGCGTTTTGTTTCATTTTCATTTCCAGACACATTTGTGTGTACCCTTGCCTGGCTGCAGGATGGAAACAAGCCGTCCTGTCTCACTTTGGGTGCCTGGAGCTCTCTTCCATAGGTCGATTCCACCAGCCATCTTGGACCATTTCTGTGCCACAGGCAAAGTTTTCTTCTTTCCAAACTTTATTTTGAAGCAAGTTGAAGGAAATTCAAAACAGCAAAGTTGAGTGGAAAAAATAAGAAGTCTTTTGTTCAGCACATACAGTTTGAATTGTGTCAGGAAATATTGCTACTTCCATTTCATTACACTTTACTTTGGAGAAACCATTTTTTTTTAAAGGAGTCAGGAGAACTCTAAGTCAGGAGGCTGTCCATCGCTGAGTCTCATGGACAGATGGCTGGTTCAAACACATAACAAAGGATCTGTTGTGCTGTTGCCAATTCCATTTCATGAAATCTTTTTTGGTATAAACTGGAGAAAGCACTTTGTTCAGTTAAAGATTTTTTTTTTCCTGCCAGTTGTCTTTGCCAAGGTCAATGTTTCTATTACATGAGGGAAGTATACACTCCCCCTGGTGGCTGAATTACACATAGACACTTTTCTTTACCAAAAGACACGCCGATCTCAGTAGCTAAAATGCCCCAGTGTGGGGTATGTTTGTTTAACAAATATTTATTGAGTTCCTATTGTGTGCCAGGCAATATACTAAGTGACTGAATTTGGGAAACCCAAAGTCTTCCTCTGGGTCTGCTACATAGTAACCAGCCATCCGACCTGTTCAAGACAGCCACTTCACCTTGTTGTGCTTCATTCATTTTCTCAACAATGAGCTATATTGTATCTATGCTACTGATCCCAAAGCACAGCATCAAAGATCCAAAAAGATAAAATAGCAGCAAGAGTGGTCACATGTTGTAAATTAGATGAGGTCACTCCAATGCTTAAAATAATTTAACATCTTTCTATTGCCCTTAAAATAAAATCCAACCTCTTTTTATGGATTCAAAGACCCAGCATAAGCTAGCCTCTGCCTCCTTGTCAGCCTCATCTCACACCATTCTCCCTCTGGAGAGTCTCACATCTTCATACTGGCCAACTTTCATTTTCTTAAATGCTTGATTCTCCCCCATGCCCCAAGGCCTGTATGTGTACTTTTTCCTCTTTGTAAACTCTTTCTCCTACTAGTCACATACTTAATTCTTATTTATCCTCTTTTTAAAGACCACATTGTCAGGAATTCTTTTGCTAACCACCAACTCTAAAAATAATTCCATTTATTATTTTGTTTTACAGAATGTTATTTTTCTTCATAGCTCTTATCCTGTATAGGAAGTATGTATGTATTTATAATTTTGTTTATTAACTAGCTTCTATACTAAAATGAACATTCCATAGGGCAAGTACCATGACTGCATAATTCACAGCTATATACCTTGCACCTGTAAATAGCACCAATTACAAAATCTGGGAATGAGTGAATGAATGAAATCCATGGAGTATTACAGAAATGTGAATTTTTTATTATATAAAAATAAAATAATGTGTAATATCTAAGAAAAAATGAGGAAATGCAGTCCAAGAAAGAAGAGATTGGTATATATAACAAGTATTATTGAAATATGAACTTTTAAAATTACTTGAATTATGTACTCAGTTACATAATCTGTATTTCATGACTGCTTAATTAAATAGAATTATTCAACTTTGTAACCTAATCTAAGTTTGCAGATGATAAAACTGGGGTCCAGAGACATGAAGTGATGCATCTAAGGTCACACAGAAGCAGAAACAAGACTAGGATGTATGTATCTGGTTCCTCACCTGGAGTTCTTTTCACTACATTGTGCTTATTCATGTATGCCATTATTATTATAAGACTTCATTTCTTAAGGTTTGATAGCCTTATTAAACTCCTGTATTAATTCTAGACTAGAGAGACTATAAACAAATTGCTCAATAATTATTGAGCATCTCCCATCTCCTAGAACTAAAATAGACATATATCTCAGCTCAACTAACTAACTTCTTCCCTCCTTCCCTCCCTCCCTTCCTTCCTTCCTTCTTTCCTTCCTTCCTTCCTTCCTTCCTTTCTTCCTTTCTTTTTCTTTTTCCTTTACTGAAAGCATTTTATCAACCTTTGTGCTCGGAGGGTACTTTCTATGCAGAAATTCAGTCCCTCAGTTTGGGGAATTTTTCTTAAATTATTTCTTTTATCATTTCTTTTCCTCCATTTCCTATATTTTCTTTTTCTATTGAATTTTTCACTTCTGCTCTCATAACTTTAAGTAACAATAGTTACCTTATGCTTTTTGAATATTTCTTTTTATAACAAACTTTTCTTATTTCAAAGCCACAGTGTCCTTTCTTAACTTTTTGAGAAAACAGATGGTACTATTTTTGAAAAAGCATTTTTCATCTTCATGTTTCTTTTTCTCCATTAGTATGTTTTAGTCACTATCTTTCATTCTGAGGCTTTCCTGAACTGTCTGGTGACTCTTGGATGTCTATTCTCATTTAAGAGAGGATAGGGTTATCAGATAAGGTATGTAACACTCAGTTGAATCTGAATTTCATATAAACAATGAATACATTTTTAGTATGTCCCAAAGATGGCATTTTTGTTTGCTAAATCTGGCAACTCTAAGAGAGAAGCAAGAAACAGCTAATGAAAGGTCTGTGTGCATGTGTAGGACTTGCTGACTGCTGGATATTACTAAGATCTGCCTGGGCCATTTCATTGGAGGTTGCCTGACCATCAGTTTCCTTAGGTCTTTACTGTTGAGCCGGGTCCCCAGACCAGAATCATTCAGTCTCTAGCCTAGGGGCCTAAAGCTTGGCTGTCAGTATCCTGGGAGCCAAGGTAGGTTAGGAGGTTGGGGTTCTCATCATTCAGGATGTACACTTTTAATAATTTTTAATAATTCTCCTTGTTTTCAGTAGGATCTTCCTGCCCTCAGTAGTGCCTGACATGTCCTGTCTAAGATCTTTCTAACACATCCTCTCCAGAGAGTAAGTCTTCAGTCTCCTGCCAGGAGGGAACTGCTTCTCGAAGAGACTATTAATGAATCCTATATCTGCCTCAGCTGCATCTCCGCTTTCACAGGTACTTCTTGCTTCCAATTTCTGAGCCTTTTCAGGTTCTTTCAGAGCAAATCAGGTTGCTTCTGGGCTTCCCCCACTGTCAACTTAAATTTCAGCCTTCATGGGTCTGCTAAGCCAGTTACTACTCAGCCATCTGCTTTCCATCTTCCAGAATGTTGTTGTTGTTGTTTTTCTCCTGATTCTTTTTATCCTTATGAGTGAATGTCTTTAAAATTAATCCCTTTACTGTCTTTTTAGTGGGCTTGGGGGATGGAATGGAATGTAAAGCATATGTTAAATCTGCCATCTTTAACTAGAAGCACAGCCATGAGTTTCAAAGTGACTACAGGAGAGTCATTTAATTCTTCTTTTCTAGATTTTCTTTTGTAAAATGAGAAGGTTAAGGGAGATGGTCATTGATGGACCCCACACAAAAATTTTATGATTGTATAATCTCCTGCATTATTATTATTAACTGAGACCAGCAGGTAACAACTTCCTAAACCTTCACAACTAATTCTGTTTTCAGTCTTTTAAGGAAGAGACAAAGTCATGGTCTACATTTTCAATAATATTAAGTCTTCCAACTACCACTTGCCATGATAGGACCTTCAGCAAGGACTTCTCTAAAGCTTGTTTTCTCTCCAAATGTGGAAAATGATATCAACTTCTATCGTAAGGCTCCTGTGATTTACAGATGAGTTAATCCATGGGAAAGGATTCACATTGTGGAAAATTGCTATGCAAGTGTTAATTGATATAGTTTTTTCGGATTATTTATTTTCTCAGCACAATAGTTCTTGGTGTTTTTGAAGTCTTCTGTTCCTATAAAGCACTGAGTCCTCAAAGACATTAATAATACTATCAGAAGGGTCACTCTTAACTGAAAACTGCTAATGTGTCAGGTAATCTGCTAATTGCTTTGTATACATTATCTTTAATCTTTACAACCATCCTGCTAGGTAAGTCCTGTTGAACCCATTTTACAGCTAAGGATATTGAGACTCCTGGAAGTTTATTCATTTGGTCAAGTTCACTTACTCAGTAGATTTGGGATTCAAACTAGGTATTTCTGGCACCAAAACCTTCATGTACTTTTTTATTTTATGTCACAATGCTTTCTTAACTCTTTACAAACCACAAACCATTAATATGTTTTATCACATTGAGGCCAGAATGTGAATAAGCTTCACGTGACAGCAATAATTGGGTACCTTTCTAGTCCACAATGGATTCTGAGTTTTAACCAGACGAGTCTGTCGGTCATGCTTTCTTGGGCCCCCTGCTTTGCTCCTGCTGTTGCTCTCCTTCACATGTCACCTCTCCCTTTCTCTGCCCAGTGACCATCTACCCACCATGTGGGGCTCCATTAAGATCCAACTTCTTTGTGGAGCTTTGCTTTACTTCTCCAAGGAAAATTAGTTGCTCCCTTTTTATGCTCTCTGAGCATTTTAGTTTGGACCATATAAAATTGCCTCTTTTTAGTATTTTTTGACCTACAAATTTGGTGATTTCATATCATTTAACCAAATATCTCTTTATCCCATTGTGTTCCAGTTGGGGACAGTGTATGTCTGTCCCTTTCCCACCACACGCCCCAGAATGTAAGCTCTATGACAGTTAACAGTAAGAGCTGACTTTCTGATTGCTTTCTAGGGGCCAGGACTGTCCTACATACTTTACATGAATTAACTCTCAATTCACAGAGCAACCCTGTAAGGTTGATACTTTTATAGGCATAGCACCATTTTGTAAGTATGGAAACTGAAGCACACAGAGCTAAATAACTTGTCCAACCCCACAAAACTTGGCAGAGCTTGGATTTGAGCCCAGATAATCTGACTTTAAAATCCAGAGTCATAACCACTTCTCTAAAATCCTTCTCTTACTATTCTGTCTGGTTGTGTTTAGTTTACCAGCATACTCCTAGGATCTAGCCCAAGGCTGGGGGCCTAGTAGGTGCTTAGCAAAGAGGTGAATGAAAGGATTTTGTATCAGTCAATTTATTAAGCACCTACCCTGTGCTCCCAGGTACTATGGTAATAGGTAGGCACAGACCGAGACAAATAAGGCCCAGCTCCCACCCTTATGAAGATTGTGCCCCAGCAGGGGACCCTGGAAACAACGCAGCAGTTATATTGGAGAGCTAGACATCAGGGATGAGCCTTAGGAGAAGTATGAATGGCCTGCTAAGCACCTGAAGGTGGCACAGGAGACAGATGAGTCCTGAAGGAGGGAAGGGTAGAATATCCATGTGAAGGGCTGTCCAGGCTCTGCACAGACTGTTCCAGACAGAGCAGTGTATGCAAAGGTCCTGAGTGGGGGCAGGGCAGGGAGGAAACAGCAAAGGAGGGGGTGGGAGTTCAGAGCAGAGCAGGACTAGGTGCTCGGGGCCCAAGGGCCTGGATTTGGACTCCAGCTCTATCACTGATTTCCTTATTGATCTCGGATAGATTTCTTACCTCCTTGTGCCTCAGTTCCTCTCCTGTGAAATGAGTGTAATAACAGTACCTGCCAGGTGGAATTCAAAGGAAGAATTTTCTGAGTTCATATTCATAAAGTGTTTAGAATAGTGTCTGGTTCACCGAAAATGCTCAAAACTAATTCTTAAGGAGTTAATTTTTCTGAGTGTGTAGAAGTTAATGAAAGAAAAGGTTTGCTTCAGGAGAGTTAGAAGTTTGTGACTAGGGCCTCTAGCTGGGTTCTTATAATTATAAAATAATTAGAACGATAGTCATCATTGTTGGGTGTTTGATAGGTATCCCGTGGCATGTTAACCTCAAAACAACCTTGGGAGGAATGTGCTATTGTCCCCATTTTATCCATGAGCATGCTGAGGCACAGAGAGGTTAAATAATATTCTCACAATCCATAAGTGCATAGAAAAGACAGATTTTAACACAGCTACCTACCTCCTGAATCCTTGCACTGAACCCTGCTGTAATGATTTTCCGATTTGCAGTTTGAAAATGGGAGTAAGTGGTAGGGACTCAGATCTTTCGTGGTTTAATGAGGCTATTTGAAAACAAACAAATGAAAAAGGACCAAGGATGAATAAATACTCGTGTGGCATATTCTAGTTTAATTATGTCACTCGTGTGACATATTTCGATGTCCATCCTTTTGGACTTCTTTCAACAAATCGATGATGCCCCAATTCCCTTGAGAAAAAATCAGTAAGACTTTGCATAGAGCTAAACATCACTCAGTTGTGGCCAAATGTTCAAGAAGTAATTGGTGGAGTTTTCTTCTTCCCTTGTGTTTCATCATCTCTTTTAAAATTGTAATCCAAGTCAAAGAGTTCATCTAAGATTGAAGTCTTCAAAACAAAGTATTTTTAAAAGAAAAACAAATCCATAAAACATGCCACTGGCAGATTTATACATAATTTTAGAAACGAAACAGGAGTCCGTAGCTTTAGAACTAAAGATTTTGGAAGCCTAGAATGTTAAACCTGTATGAGACTTTAAAGAACATCTGATGATCAAAGGGTTAAGGGAAAGCACCTGCTTTTGAAATCTGTGACCTTGGGTGAGTTGTTTAACTTACCTGGGCACCAGATTCCTTATCTCTTAAATAGGCATAGTGATAATACTTGCCACAAAGGTTATGACAAGAAGAGTAAATGAGTTCATTCATGAAAACTTCTTCATACAATGCGTGGCAGACAGTGCACAAAGTTACTTTCCTGAGGTCACCTAACTAGCTAATGTCAGAAAACAGAATTCTCATTCCCAATCCTGTTTTACAAGCATGTTTTTTTTTAAATGGCAGATTATTATGAACATTCTTAACATGATTGATATTTGAGACCCAGTATGTGTGTTTGTTTCTAGGAACTAGATTCATGCATAATTCATTTTCTGTTCTTTTCTGATATTATATTAATTCTTTATGTAGAAAATCTTTTTATTAATCTCTGAGCAAAATAATTAGTCATAAGTCAAAGCCAGGAAGTTGAATTTATGGCATGTATCCTTTTAAAATTATTATTACCTTAAACTACAGGAGAAAAAAAGCAGCATCCAATATTAAAACTCAAATATATGCTTTTGTTTTTAGCTGAAAACTCCAAACAGAATTACCGAAGTATTAAAAATCTTCAGAAATAGCTGTAAGGTGATGGAATCCCAATTATCCTGATTTGATCTTTCAGAATGTATCACATGTACCCCAATAACATGTACATGTATTATGTATCAGTAAAAAATAATAATTAAAAGAAAAAAAGAAATAGCTGTAGATGGAGCCAGTAAAGTAGATAGCAGTAAGGAGGCTGGAATCTGAAAAATTGATCTAATTGCAAGGCTTAACATCTAGCATCCTTTTGTTTTTTGAAATTAAACCATGCCATAAAGACACAGAATCAAGTTATCCCAAAATTGCAGAATCAGAAGAAATCTTGTCTCCTGTTCATTTCATATTTTGAGGCCCAGGTTGATCAGTGAAATTTTGTCATGGGTTGGAGAGATATGACCGCCCCTCTCATTGTTTTCTTCGAGCCATGCTTGGCTGAGGGGGTTAGAAGAGATTCATAGTGGAGGGAATAGGATTAGGGGCTAACTGTATTCTGAGAAAAAGCATGTAATTCCAAGAGGTCACCAGGAAATCATTTCCCAAGGAGGGCCCTTGTCTTTGAAATCCTTTCTCACTCCTGGTCTAACAAAGCCCTAGTTCATTGAACCTCAAAGGATGATCCTAAGCAGCTGGTTTCGGCTGGCCAGCTTTGATGGCTGGGGCGTTTGAACTGCAGGCGGGGGTTAAAATGGTCTATTTCCGTTTAATTGTTTGTATATCTGTTCAGGATTCATCTCAAGGAAGAATGGGCTTCACCCTGTGGGAAATGAACATGTCTCTGTGAGTATTATGGGAGCTTACACAAAATCAAATCACTTTTTCGAGAGCCCAAGTTGATGTTTTGGTGAATTCATTCATCTGATGCCCTCATGCTTCTGTGGTCCATTTGGTGTGAGTGAAGAGTTATCTGCACTTTCACATCTCTGTGCCTTTAAATTCCTGCAATCTGGAAGGCCCCTCTACACCTTCACAGTTTGCTCAGTCCTGCTCTTCCTCTAAAGAGTCCCTCCTGTAACCTTCCCAAATCATTTACCTTCAAAATTCACGGGACAAGATTTTAGCACTCCATTGGTGTCCCAGAAGAGGGGCACAGGGACCAGTGCCCTCTGGACTTGATTTCACTTTGGAGAAACAAGTTGAGAGTGAATCACAGGATGAAATTTCCTAATTTTAGTCCTGTCTTCAAGAAGGATTAATTTTATTCCATAATATATCCCTTCCTGTCTAGGCTGAAGCATTGCAGAATTTGATCTTACTAGATTAGATTAGAATATAAATTCACATCCTTCTCTGCATCTGCTATGATATCAGTAGGTACAGCAGGCCTGCAGGTAGAACATTACTGGTATCAGTAGCAGATCTAGTTTACTGCTATATTCTGAGTGCCTAAGGTGGTGTCTGACATATAGTGGGTTCTCATTCATTTAAGTCTGATGATTAGTGATATTAAGCATTTTTTCATATACTTGTTGGCCTTTGTATATCTTCTTTCGAGAAATGTCTATTCAGGTCCTTTGCCCATTTTTAAATGAGATTATTTGTTTTTGTTTACTGTTGAGTTGTTTGAGTTCCTTGTATATTCTGGATATTAACCCCTTATAAGCTATATGATTTGTAAATACTTTCTCCCATTCCATAAATTGTCTTTTAACTCTGTTGATTGTTTCCATTGCTGTGCAGAAGCTTTTTAGTTTGATACAATCCTATTAGTCTATTTTTGCTTTTGCTTCCTGTGCTTTTGGGGTTTATCCAAAAAATCATTGTTTAGACCAATTTCATGGCGCTTTCTCTCTCTATTTTCTTCTAGTAGTTTTATAGTTTCAGGTCTATGTTTCAATCTTTAATCCATTTTGAGTTGATTTTTGTATATGATGTGAGATAAGGACCTTATTTAATGCTTCTGTATGTAAATATCCTTTTTTTTCCCCATCGCCATTTGCTGAAGAAGCTATCCTTTCCTCATTGTATGTCCTTGGCACCTTTGTCAAAAATCAATTGACTCTATATATTTGAGTTTATTTCTGGCCTCTTTATTCACCTTCATTGGTCTATGATGATTTTATGCCAATTCCATGCTATTTTGATTGTTATAGTTTTATAGTATATTTTGAAGTCAGATAGTGTGATGCCTCTAGCTTTATTCTTTTTGCTCAAAGCTGTTTTGACTATTTGGCATCTTTTGTGGTTCCATATGAATTTTAGGATTATTTTTGTTTATTTCTTGAAACACTTCATTGGAATTTTGATTACATTGAAAGTATAGATTGTTTTAAATAGAATTAACAATATTAATTATGTCAATACATGGACATGGGATACATTTCCATTTATTTGTCTATTCTTCAATTTCTTTCATCAATGTTTTAAGGTTTTCATGTACAGGTCTTTCACCTCCTTGCTTAAATTTATTTCTACATTAAGTTTTTATTTCTTTTTTGTAGCTATTGTGAATAGAATTGTTTTCTTTATCTCTTTTCTGGATAGTTTGTTGTTACTGTATAGAAACACTACTGATTTTTGTAAATTGATTTTGTTCCCTGCAATTTTACTGAATTTGCTTATTAGTTCTAATAATTTTTTGGTGGAGTTCAGTTTTCTACGTATAAGATGATCTTGTTTGCAAACAGGGATTGTTTAAATGCCTTCCAATTTGAATGCCTCTTACTTCTTTCTCTTGCCTAATTGCTCTTAGATTTCCAGTAATATATTGGATAGAAGTAGCAAGAGTGGGCATCTTTGTCTTGTTCCTGATCTTAAAGGAAAAGCCTTCAACTTTTCACCATTGAATAGGATGTTAGCTGAGACCTGTGACTTTGTCATATATGGCCTTTATTGTGCTGAGGTGCATTTCTTCTATACCTAATTTGTTAAGAATTTTTATCATGGAGAGATGATGAATTTTGCCAATTTTTTGTGTATTTATTGAGATGACCATGTGGTTTTTGTCCTTCATTCTGTTAATGTGGTGTGTCACACACATAAATTTGTATATGTTGTACTAACCTTGCAGTTCAGTTTTGACCACTACTATTCATGGAAGACACTGTAGGGTTCCTGGATACAACCCCAACCACAATTTACTT
Organism: Cheirogaleus medius; assembly: GCA_008086735.1. NCBI lineage: Eukaryota > Metazoa > Chordata > Mammalia > Primates > Cheirogaleidae > Cheirogaleus > Cheirogaleus medius. Next base: position 20,980,695 of record VBSM01003169.1, read on the forward strand.
TCCCCTAGAAGCTTTCAGTGATTCAATTAGGTATGCATGTGTGACTCAATGAGCTCTAAGTGGAAGTTGCTTGATGGGACTCCATGAACAGCTTACTCAAAAAATTATATCCATAAAGTATGGTTCTTTGGCATTTAGTTTTTCCTGCCTTCTTCTTCTTCTGACCACCTGAAATGCAGAGGGATTTGATTCCCATTGCGTTAACAGCCATGTTGTGACCATGAAGCAACAACCATGATACCATCACTTTGAAGAAAGTGAAGCAGAAAATAGAAAGAAGTTAAATCCCTGGAAGCATCTTTGGACAACTACATCACTCTAGACAAATTTTCTGGCTTTTTGGTATGCTAAAGAAGAAAATGCTTATGTGTTGAAGCCATTATTTTCTGTTTATTGCAGCAGAAAGCATTATCAGGTAATATACTATTTATACCTATATGGAACCATTTGTATAAATTGTGAATGCTTTATACAAATGAATGGAAAATGAATACACACACATACACACACAGAAAAATAACTGATAAGGGGCATATTTCCAACCCATACTAGGAGTGAAATAAAAGTTTTAAAATTTCTTTCCCCAAAATTATAAAACACTAGGGTTATTCCATATGAAAGTAAGCAAATAACAATTTGTTCTTCAAATATTAAGAAGAGGGCTTCTTGACTGACAATATCTGCTTAATGAAGATTTCTTCGTTAAATTAAGTGCTGCTTAAATTTCACTGAAATGACATATTTTTTAGGTTTCTGTTTAAAGGAACAGATCTCCATAGTTGGCATGTATTGACATTTATGTGCTTGGCACCATGCTAAGCTCTCCTGTGTGCTCTCTCTATACACACACACACACACACACACACAAACACACACATATCTCCTCAGCTAATCAGTTAGTCCTATATTAGACTTAAGAGATAGGTACTAGTTATTTTTCAGTATATAGAGGAATATTCTAGGCTTAGAAAGATAATTTACCCAAGGTTAAACCAAAATTATTAGTGGCAAGCAACAGAAATTAACTTGGCTGATATAAGCAGAAAAAGAAATGTATTTAGAGGATATTATATAACTCACAAAATTGTTGGGAAGGCAGGAATACCAAATTCAGGAACTACTTAGCCAGAGTCAAGGTCCATTGACACCCCACTAACACCCAGGCCATTGATACTGAACCCAGGACATTGCCACTAGCACCACTGCACCACAGCCCCAGGAACTTGGTCTTGCTACAACCACCATCACAGCTAAAGTGGATTCTATGTGGTCTCTGTTTCTCAGTCTCAGTAGCTCCTAATTTAGAAACTTGCCTGACGTCGTCCATCTACTTGGTGGATTCTACACCTCCTGCTGAAACTTCAGCTGTAAGTGAGGTTGGAGAGATAAAATTTGCTTTTCAAAGTGGGCAGCAAGTATTCCTCATAAAGACTTGTATAAGGAAGGAATTTTCCAAACATTGGAAGGGATTTTAAATATTAGGCAGCTAAAAATAGTGATTTTGCACAGCTGAGTCAGGATTCAAACCCAGATATCTCTAACAACAAAGGGCAAACTTTTAACCATCATATTAAAAGAATCATAATTTGTAGAGAACAATCTAGCTCCCACATTTTTAAGATAACAGAGTTCCCATTTGATGAATCCAGGGGAATGAAAACACTATAGTGTGTGTTTCTAAGTCACCTTTTTCCTTTATTCTCTTTAGAAGTTTCATCAAGGATCTGATGGCATTTCCATGGGATAGACCCACCAAGAGAGAGAATTATTTTCTTTGACAACTATGTTGACAGTTTTATAAGCTGAAATGAAGACATGGTGTATCTGTTGAGAAGAATACATTTCTATAGTAGGCAGACATGATGTGAAATGAGCTTTGGAATTGGAATCATTAGGAAAGAATCCTTCACCTCCCCTTACTCCTCTGACAGGTTTCCATAGATATCGTGATGAGTCTTGGCTGACCTATCTGGCTGTCCCCTGCACTTGCTTACTCAGACATCTCCTTGTCCCTTGTGGGGGAGTGGCAAATCTTGGTGATGAGAACTTAGGACATCTTCTTTTGCTAATGGGTGGAGTCACTCTCAAAGGTCTTGGATTGCGCTCTGTTTCTTCCTGGTGTTGCCTCTGACCCTTGTTTCCTGTCTCCATGTGGAAACACAGAGGCTTGGAAGAAATCACCTCTTTTGGCTGCTGTCTTCCTGGGTCTTCTGGAAGCTGAGGTGGGCTTATGACTGGCTAGACATGTAGGCTTAGGGGCTAACTGGAGACCCACTTCTCATTACAGGGAGTCTCCAGGTCTGGCATTAGAGAGAGAGTGGGAAGTCTCATTTTGTGTTCTCCAATGCAGTTTACCAGATACCCTCTATTTCTACTTTATTGGGTTGTCAATATTTTGGTTCCCATGTGGCTATTGAGCATGAGTTAGTCTTAGGCTCTGAAGAAACTTCAGATTCAGGATCCCTGGATGCAAATATGTCTACCTAATACATCTGGCAAATCTCTTACCTCCCTCAAGTCTCAGTTTCCCCAACTATGAAGCAGGGATAATAATATCTGCTTCACATATATATAACCACAGTAAGGGCTAAAAGAGACTGTTGAATGTATTACATGGGCCAGGTCGATGGTAAGTACTCTAACCTAAAAAGGAATTTAAAGAAAAATAAGAACTATTTACCTTTTAAAATAAAAAATAGCTTGTTGAAGATGATAGAAAAGAAAATCAGTATAAGTTCTAATTTGTAGTGTTTAGACAAAGTCTATTTAATTGCATGCCATTTTCCCCTTTAAATGTAGCTATTATTGAGTGAGTACTTACTCTATGCCAAATACTTTACCAAATTATCTTATTTAGCCCTCACAAGAAACCTCTGAATTTAGTTCTATTAAAAGCAGTTCCATTTTATAGATGAGAAAACTGAAGCTTAGGTATGTTAAGTCGTAAGTGGCAGGCCTGGGGTTGGAGCTTGGGCCTGTCTGGCTCCAGGATCAGTACTCATAACCATGCACTCTTCAGAGGCTACAGAGGACAATGTGTCTCAGCCCCTCCCGTCACATGATTGCACATCCCCACGTGGCGGAGTGCGAATGAGGGAAGTTAACTTTCCCTGTGAGCAGTGAATCAGAATTCAAGCCTAAGTCTATAAGCTGCAACACCTGCAATCTGAGATGCTAAGCAATGTCACCTTTCATCCTGGGTTCTGTGTAACTTGTCTGCACAGGTGGATGTGTTCCAAATTCTGGCACTGAGGTCCGTAAGAAAACAGTGAGATGGGGCACTAACTGCTCAGGCCATCTGGATACCCTGTCAGGACTCTTTGGTTTGTTTACTCATCTCAGTTTGCTCCATAAGTGGTAAGGAAAGTGGTCAGGAGCCTGGTTTCATTTGGAAAGCTCAGGGATGTTATCTTCCTAGGTTTTCCCCCTCTGCTGAGTCTGATACCTATTCAGGGGCAAAGTTCTATTGAATAAGCAAGTTGTGTTTCAAGGCAGCCATCCAGTTCCAGAACAGTCCATCTATTCAGAATCTGATCTCTTGGCAGTGGGGCTCCCAGGATTACTGTTATGATGATATGTTCTAACTCTTTTTTTACAAGTAGGTTCCCATGAAAAGAGTGGTGTTGGTGTTGGATGTCATTTCTAGCAGCAGTTTTCCTGGTACTGGCTACAGGGACTGAGCGGTAAGATCTAATCACACCAAAAGAGTCCTAGCGGGGGATAGGGTGGGAGTGGTACAATGGAGTAGGGAACCGCATAACTGAAGGGCCAGGCACAGGCCTGCCATGAACCACGCATAACTATCATGACCACACACAGTGGGCTTGGCAGGAAGGATCTGCAAGGCTAGGAAGAAACTGTGTCTCGTTTGTGTGTGTGTGTGTGTATTATGGAGGTATGCTTTTAAAATAGATCCCAGACCCCAGAGTTCATCTGATAAGGATTTAAGCCCCACTTAGTGTTGTCTATTTTTTTCTCCTGAAGTTCTGACTTCAGGCTTCTCAATGTCTTAAGATTTGAGTTCATTATATTGGTAATTGAAATAATGCCACTATCTATTAATTCAGTCATTCATTCATTTACTAAGAATCATTGATGGAGTGAGTCTCATGTGTTAGGCAGTGTGCTAGGTGTTGCAGGTCAAGGCCACTATGTGCAACCTACACAACCTACACAACCTACACAACATGGCTGTCCTTCTTTAGGAAACAGAAGAATATAAACAAGGTGTAGTCCCTGCCCTCAAGAGACTTAGCATCTAGGGCCTGGAGAGGAGTTAAATGACAGGTGGGAGGAATGAAAGATTCCTTTCAGCCGGGAGGTTGTAACATTAGAATTGGGTGTGAGGATACATGTAGGATCAGGGCACATGGAAATGTGGGTGCAGGTGATGGCCTTGGAAAGAAAGCTTAGAGGAGCAAGTTGTAAAGGGTCAGGAACTGGCCGTCTGTGTACACAGAACAATGAGAAGTATAGCTTGAGGTAAAGGGTGTGTGAAGAAATGTAGTAAGAAATAAGACTGAAGTCAGGTTAAGATTTTGAATTCCAAGAGTTTGCATTTAACTCTGTAAGAAGTCATGGGAGTGAATTAATAGATATTGAATAGGAATATCAGTAAGGAAAGAGAGTGGTATCAGGGAACTGGGTAAATATTTGTCATTTAACCATCTTTATGCTCTGATTCAACTTCTCAATTTTGTGTATTTTACATGACACTAGTGCATTCTAAAGCAAACTATTCAGAGTGAGCCAGGCTTACCATTAGGCAATTATATATACAAATTAAAATTGGAACATGTTTTTGTGATTTGGCTCAATCCGTATGGGTGAATTTATATATAATCGAATTTTACATCTTGCCACAGCTTAAAAAAAAAAACAATTATAGAAAAAAATAGCATTTCAGTATTTGAGGAATTTCTAGCAATACTATTCTGGGCCACTTTATCAGATGGTAATGCTCTTGTGTTACCCACTTGGGCCAAGGGGGTTATTGATGGTAGTGGAGGTTTCCTCCAACCTCATTGATATTTCCTTGTATGTAGTGTAGGCACCACTAATGAGACACTCCTGGATCTGGCCCCATTTCTTACTTCTCCTGATGGAAGTGGGGTAAATAATCTGATTGGTGAGTTTGGGAGGGGAACTGAATATGCGTAGTTCAGCCACTCTCTCCTGGGTGTGAGCCACCTGCAGGAACCATGTGTTCTGCACTGTGCCTCCATGCTGTAAGCTTTCCCAGGGTAACAATCCACATCTGGAGACCTACAGTATTCATGCTGCTTGTCACACGTGGGTAAATTGGTATTAGTCTGGAGTTTGGCATTAGGAAGCCTATGTGCTTTGTGTTTCAGACAAAACTCTCAAATATAACAATAAAGGTGATGTTTTGATGTCTCATCTGCCTTACTTGCTGGTCTTATTTCTTTTTGGCTCAGAACTTGGGCAGAAGAAGAAGTATGCTCTTTATTGGGCCTCTATTATTTTAGCAATATGGTGTGTGTTTAGGGAGGGGGGATATTTGTGTTTTCACAGAAAGTATGATGGTATTCATGTTTTGTACAAAAGGAGAATCTCTTTCTGACTCCAACTCCAAGGAGAAAGGTACTCTTTCTGCCAGGTAAGGTCAAACATGCATATCCCAGCCCAGTGTCCCCATGGAACATGCCAGTTCCCAGGAGTGAACATAATCATCAAAGAGAACTCAGACTCAGAGTGCACCTGGGAAAGACAGAACTGCAGCCTCACATAACCCCTCTCCTTACTAGGAAAAGCTGGCAGGCAGCATTTTGCAGAAGAAAGCAACATCTTCTATAGGAATAAAATGGCAAAAATGGCACTTTTATCAAATCATAAGCAAAGATGAACTCCTCTCAGTCATTGATATTAAGAACTATATCATAGACTGAATAATGGCCTCCCAAAGATGTCCACATCCCAATCTCCAGAGCCTGTGAGTATGTTCCCTTACACAGCAAAGGGGCTTTGCAGATGTGGTTACGTTAGAGATGTTGAGGTGAGGAGGTTAACCTGGATTACCCAGGTGGCCCAATGTTATCACCAGGGTCCTTATGACAGGGAGGCAAGAGAGTCAGAATCACAGAGGAGGTGTGAGGACAAAAGCAGAGGCCAGGGAGTCAGGAGACAGATCTGAAGATGCTGTATTTCTGGATTTGAAGATGGAGAAAGGGGCCACCAGCCAAAGAGCGTAGGGGGCTCTAGAAGCTGGGAAAGGCAAGTAAATAGATTTTCCCTGAGAGCCTCCAGAGGGAACCAGCCTTGTTAACATCTTGATGTTAGCCCAGTGAACTGATTTTGGACTTATTACAGGACTGCATGAAAATAAATTTGTTTTAAGCAACTGTTCGTGGTAATTTGTTACAGCATCCAATAGGAAACTATTATGAGGACCCTAAAACAAGAACTAAACATTATAGCAAGGACACCTAGAAGAAGTGGATCCAATTCTAGAAAACTAACCCCTTAGCCACACTGGCTAAGACCTCTCACCAGCTATTTAATAAGAAGGAACTGAACACTAATATGAGAACTTTCATAATGCCAATGTTTGTATAATTCATTGTGTACGGGTTTGTGTAGCTGATCTTGAGCTTAGACACTTGGACATTTTCAACACTTTCCTCAAAAATTACTAGCTAAAAAAAACTTTTAGGCATTGTTTTCTATATTTTTTAACCTAAATAGACTTTACTCATAATTAGAATCAGGGGTCTGGTGTTAAGAAGGGGCAAATAGGTAAAATCTGTTTTACAGAATTCCATCTTGAGGAAACTCATTTCTAACTGGCAGTGCAGTGCAATTTGTTACCATATAATAATTGGTTCAGTCAGTTTGTTTAAAATTCTCTTTGTTTCCCCATTACTCACAAGAGAAAACCCACATTTCTTATTTTAGGACAGTGGTGAGGAAAATTTCCTTAGTGGGAAGAACATTGAGCAGCATGTTTATGATCCCTGGAGTGAGAGACAGCCAGAAGCATGGATCTATACTGATTTATGGGCAGTTGGATGGTCAGAGGCTTAGAAGGAACAAGATTGGGAAATTAGTGACAAGAAAGTCTGGGGAAGAAGTATGTGGACAGACTTTTCTGAATGAGCACAGACTGTGAAGATATTCGTGTTCCATCTAAGTGCCCACCACAGGTTATCCCTGCAGAAGAGATGATTAATAATCAGGTGAAAAAAATGTTGCATTCTGTACTCTTTCCCCAGCCACCTTGGTGCTTGTTCATTGGGACCATGAATAAAATGGTCAGGGTGGCAGGAATGGGCTTAAGGACATGGACTTCTCTTTATGAAGACTCATCTAAATAGCACTACTGCAGAGTCAATCTGCCATTAGCAGGGACCAACACTGAGTTACTGATATGGACCATTCCCAGGGGAACCAGTGAGCTACCTGATGGAAAACTGAGTACATTTGCCCTATTCCTTCCATCGTGGAAAGAGCAGAAATTCACATTCACTGAAAGAGACATATATTCTAGGATATGGATTTGCCTTCCATGCCTATAAAGCTTCTGATAGTACCATCATCCATGGACAGAATGCCTTATTCATTGTCATGGTATTCTGCATAACATTGTACCTGATCAAGAACCTCCTCTCACAGGGAAAGATGTGCAGCAATGGACTCATGCCCATGAAATTAGCTTGTCTTATCACACACCTCCATCACCTAGAACCAGGTGGCCTAATCGAAAGGTGGTTGGCTTACTGAAGACTGGTCACAGCACCAGTTGGGAGACAACACTCTGCAAGGAAGGGATTCTGTTTTACATAATGTGGTATGTGCTTCAAATCAGACACCGTTATAGCCTCCCCATAGTCAGCACACATGGGTCTAAGAATTAAGGAGTAGAAGTGGGGGCGTTTTTGTATTAGTTTCCTATGGCTGCCATACAATGCATCACAAACCGGGTGTCTTAAAAAAACAGAAACTTGTTCTGTCACATTGCTGGAGTCCATAAATTGGAAATCAGGGGGTTGGAAAGGCCACACTCTCTCTGGAAGCTCAAGGGGGGAAATTCATTGTTTTTTGCCTCTTCCAGATTTCTGGCACCTCTTAGCATTTCTTGACTCGTGGCTGCATCATTGCAATCTCGTGGTCACATTGCCCCTTCCTCTTCCCTCTCTATCTCCTCTGTATGTCTCTTATAAGGACACCTGTTATTGGATTTGGGGCCCAGTGGAATAATCCGGGATGATCTACTTATATCAAAATCTTTAACTTAATACATGTGCAAAAACTCTTTTCCCAAATAAGGTAACACCCCCAGGCTCCAGGGCATATCTTTGTGACAGCCACCATTCGACTCACTAGAGCTACACATCAGAATCATGAGGCAACCTTAAAAAAAAAAAAAAAAGGAGAGATTCTTTGATTTCACTCCAAGTATTCTGACTCAATATTTCTAACAATGGGGTCTAAGTGTGCCTGTGTTAGTTCCTCAGGTGATACTTATGCAGCTAGTCCCTAGATTTGCATTTAAAAACTACAGTCCATTGCATGCATCAACAGTGGTCCTTGAATTTTGTATTGGCAGCATCACCACTTGCGGCTGTATTACCCCCAAGATAAGTTATTAAACCTCTGTGAGCCTCAGTTTTATCTGTAAAATGGAGATAAAAATAAAACATCCATCAATGGGTTTTTATGAGAATTAAATAAAATAATGCATGCAAAGTGCTTAGAACAGTGCCTGGCGCATAGTAAAATAACTAAGTCATTGCTATAATCATTATTATTACTATTATTGTTATTAGTGATGTGAGAGCTGGTTCCCCTGCCACAGCTTCCATTCCACTGTATTTGGGGGTCTTGCCCCACCATTTCCCAGCATCAGGAGGCTGCAGTCCTCTCTCAACTCCAGCAAGAATGGTTGCTGGTCACCACTGTGCCAATGCTTTGTCCTTACTAACTTTCAAATCCTTTACCTTAAAATTTTAACTCTGACAGAATGCTACTTCTGAAATAATTTTTTTCTCAACCATATTTGGATAAGGTAGTCTGATATATAACTCATATATCCAAAGAAAGATAGATATAGGTTGATTTGATTTTCTAGGCTGCCATAAAATACTATGTATCTAAGGTACAATTAGGGCATAATAATTTTTTAATGATGGCACTGTAGGATGTTATTTGGTGACTATCTCTAATGAGACTATTATAAAAGGATGTCAGGCTGGGCATGGGGGCTCACACCTGTAATCCCAGCACTCTGGGTAGCCGAAGATGGAGGATTCCTTGAGCTCAGGAATTTAAGACCAGCCTGAGCAAAAGCAAGACCCTGTCTCTACTAAAAATAGAAAAATTAGCAGGGCATTGTGGCACACACCTGTAGTCCCAGCTACTCAGGAGGCTGAGGCAAGAGGATAGCTTGAGCCCAGGAGTTTGAGGTTGCAGTGAGCTATGATGATGACACTGTACTCTACCCAGGGCGACAGAGCAAGACTCTGTCTCAAAAAAAAATAAAAAAATAAATTATGTCTGTTCAATTTAATAAGTATTTATTGAACTTTTTTGTGTATGTATGCCAGACATTGTGCTAGATCAGAGGTTGACAAACTACATACCCTGTGGGTCAACTGTGGCCCACAGCCTGATTTTGAAGATGAAGTGTTATTGGAACACAGCCACATCCATTTGTTTACACAACGGTTGCTTTTACACTATAATCACAGAATTGAGCAGTTACAACAGAGATCATATGGCCCATGAAACCTAAAATATTTATTGTCTGGCCCTTTACAGAAAATGTTTGCTGACCCCTTTGCTAGATGCTTAGGCTACAAACTTGCAAAAAGATCATCATGCCTGCTCTCAAAGAGTTTACAGACTAGGGACAGAATATAAAACAAAAACTCAGTATAGTGGGGAAATTCCTCTACTAATTGTGTGAACCACGTGAATGAGATTATAAAGGAAGAAATGATTAGTTCTTTCTATGAAGGTTGTTAAAAAGTCAACTTTTGAGGAGGAGATGAAATTTAAGGTGAGCATCACACTGTATAAGATTTTGCTCAGTGGATAGGAAAAAAAGATATTTTAGATGAGACTTCAGTAAGACCAAGGCAGGCAAGGAAGTAAACAGAAAAAGTGGGAATCTCTCATTAAGATGTCCCTTGCAGAGGTGTTATCTGGTGTGGGGCGGGGACAGAAATGGTAAGCTAGGCTAGTAGTGAGTGGATCCTAGAAAGAGTGGAAGAAAAATAAAACTCTAACTGTGACATGGGAATCCCATTCCGTCGTACTGTAGCCTTCATCAGAGCTGCTGCGGCATTCAGGCTGACTCACTCTTTTACAAGTGGTACGGTTATCTTTAACCATGTAAGGATGGGGAGAATCGTGAGGTCGTGCCGGTCACTGTGACATTAGCCTCCTAATTTATGTCTGGGTAAAGACGTTTTCATGGCAAAGTTGTGTTTTGTGATTGGGAAACTATGAAGACTCCTTCCCTAGAATTGCTTACCATTCATTACAATAGGAACTTTATTTTTCAAAGCATGGTGTGGACAACACAAAAGAGAAAGTTCCAAGATAAAGGAAGAAATGTCTTGAGACCCCTTGCATGGCCATAAAAAATGACAATAAATGAATTTTGGGTAGAAGATGGGAAAGCCTATCATTTTTGTGGGAAGGGATGCTTTAAGAAGAGTGTTTTCATTGGGAAAGTTGTGTGAATGGCGCCTCACTTAGGCCATAAGAAATGCTCTGTTTTTCAGCTTTCTCTTGTTCTTGAAATCTGTCTTCTTGATTGCCCTTTCCTTGAACTCTGGACTCAGGTGGGAGATGGATTTGAGCTCCACAATGTTCTGTTGAGAGAAGAAAGGTGAAGTGGGAAGGACATAGGGGAAAGTTGGGAGAAACTCTTCTGGGGCTATAAAATCATAGGCATAATTATTCCATCATAATTTGCATATGTTTCAGCATATTTTGTTTGATCCGCTCTGTGGATTATTTCTAATTGTTTGCTATTACAAATCAATCTTGAATACAGTATCATTTTCTTAATAAAGAATTGCAGAACTGGGTCTACTCCTTTACCTTGCTGTGTGGCCTTCAGCAGGTTCTTTTATCATTCTGGATGTTGGTTTCTTCATCTGTGAAATAAGAACGTTAGAAAGGGTAGTGCAGAAGGTAGAAGTATGTTGGATTTGGGGTTAAGAGATTGTGTTTCCCAAAGCAGCTCCGACTCAGTTGCCTTTAACTTGCTATTTAATTACTTTGCAATCTTGGGAAAATGGTTTCTCTAAATCACAGTTTCCTTATCTGTAAAATAATGAGACTAATACATAGAAATCTTACCAAGCTACTGAGAAGATTAAATTAAGTAAAGGAGGTTTATAAACTCATCAAGAAAGCCTTCATGTTCCTAGGGTTTACAAAATATCAAGAAGACTTAGGGACATTCAGATGATGACTTCTAAGGTGCTTAATCAATGTCTTTAATATATGCCAAAAGCCTTATACACAGTGCTAATTTTGACTCAATAATCCCACTCTTGGAAATCTTTCTTATGGTATTTAGGGTTATTTTGTGATAACAAAAATTATAATCTGAATGTTTAACTAATGGTAAAATAAATTGCCACTTTGTAAATTATTATGGGGTTATTAAAATAATCTTTATGATTCTACAGCCCCTAGTGAAGTCTCTCCCAATTTGTCTTTAAAATAACAATAACTTATAAAATGGGTTAAAATATCATGTCATAATGTGTGACAAATTTTTTCAAGGAGGAAAATATAAAATTTTGTGGTGTTGTGCTTAGGGGGAAAAATCTCAACATTGAACATGACTACTGACACAAAATTTATTTATTGCCAGAATCTGTGACAATTTTCCACATATTTTCTGATCAGTAGAGTTGGAATGAGAAAATCAATCCATAGCCTACCAATACATCACCCAAGAAGCCTGAGCAACTCTGTACTCCTGGGGCAAGGTGGGATGATATTTTACCAATCAGAAAGCCAGGTCGCCATGTTTCTACTAGGTAAGTGCTGTGTTTTGTGGAAGCCATAGTAGTCTTCCTCCCCATCCTGTTCCTAATCCATCTTTGAAGATCAGTTTGCGGAATATTCCTTCCGGAAAGCACCGCGGGAAGTTGTGAAATGGTGGTGATACTTGTGTGGCGGTGAGGTGGTTCTCACTGTGCTTTTGCATTTTGGGGGTAGAGTTTCCTTGAGCAAAGTGCTGTAGGGAAGACAGCAGCAGGTAACCACCATTCTGGTAACAGCACAAACTATGCAGTTTAGATTTACAGGGAACCACACAGTAGAGGTAGAAATGATTCCATCACGGGCCAGAGAACCGTCCTGTGGAAATGCCTCCTAGGTACCGGCTAGCAGCTATGCATAACTCCAGTTATGCTTTAAAGTGATGATGATGGATATGAGAGGCAGAGAACAGAGGTAAAACTAAAAATAATTAAAACTTTTTTTTTTTGTCTAGACACAGTCTTCAGCACATCATTCCAAAAGGCCAATTAAATTCCAAGTAAACAAATATAAAACATACTCAAGATTGTGAACATTTTATGCAAAAGTACAAGTATAAATAAAAATCTGACAAGGATCATGACAATAAAATTAATTACTCACTGATTAGTTAGGGATTTGTTTGGCTACCTAAAACAGAAAATCCAAATAGTGATGGCTGAAAGAAGATAAGGTTTATTTTTCTCACATGTAAAAGAAGTCTGGAGAGGAAGCTCAGACCTGGAATGGCAGCCCATGATATCTCTCAAGGGAGCAGGCTCCTTCTAGCTTTCCCCTGTGCCCCCTCAAGACGGCTGCCAGGGCTCCAGCCATCGTGTCCAGGCAGGGAGACAAGGAAGAGGCGAAAGGGACACAGACTCAGCGGTGATTCTTTCCCCTGTAAGGACCTTTCTGAGAAGCCTCCATTGGGTAGCTTCCACCTAAAATCAATTCATTAGTCAGGCCCATGATACATGGCCATTCTCTCTGTAGGGCAGTTTGGGAAATGTAGTTCTAGCTGGGAGTATTTCTACAACCAACTAAATCAGGGTTAGTTAGTAAGAAAGCAGAGGAGAATGGATATTGGGTCAGCAACTGGCAGTGTCTGCCACATCTACAGATCTACAACAGTCAGAATGACTTTTGGCTCCTACTTTTGGGTGTGAAATAACATCAGTGCACAGAATGATGTCTCTAAATTTTTAAGGGGAAAAATGTAACCCATAATTTTATGCATAGTGAGGACATGATTCATGAGAAACTACAAAAGAAATTTCCCAGTATACAAGGGTTTAGAAAATATGCCATCTATGTGTATTTCTTTAAAAAAATCCCAAATGATTTATGCCAGGTGACTGAGAGATAAGTCAAAAGTAAAAACTCCATCATGAGTTAAATGTAATAGAAAACACAGGAGGTCAGAACTGAGCTCAGTTAAATAAGGAGTTGATTAAGCAATTATTTTAAGCAACTATTTTAAATACAATTAAAATAAATGCAATGTATAATTAGATACCTCAATGAATTATAAATAATATTTCTATAAAAACATCAACTAACAAAGTTGATTCAAGAAGATATAGGAAGCATAAAAAGATGACTATGATGATTTTGAAAAGTTCGCAAAGAATTGCCACAAAAGGCTGAAGGGCCACATGATTTTATTGGTATGTTCTTTCAAACTTTTAAAAGAAAATATAATCCCTATGATATTTTTAAAAAGTTCTGTCGATACAAAATGTGAAAAGTTTTCCAATTGATTTGTAAAATTTCATACACCTGATGCACAAAATTGATGAAAATACTGTAACAAAAGGAAACGATAAACCAAGTTATCATAAATATGGAAGGGAGTCGATATATTAGCCAATTTAATTCTACAATACAATGCCACTTTGACCAGGGAGTATTTACACAAAAAAATGCAAATGTCATATAATTATGAATCCATTAATATATGAAATCAAAAAAGAAAATTTATGATCACTAAATGAATTCCCCAAACCTATTTAATAAATCATAATGTACATTTTTGTTAAAATTTAAAACATTAATATCAGAAGACTATTTTCTTAACAATGGTAAAAATAACTATCTTAAGCCAAAGACAACACTTACAATATCAGAGTATTTGTCTAAAACTAAGATCAAAGGAAATATGTTGCTGTCACTATTATTCTACATCGTGAGTTCTAATCAAGGCAATAAGACATGGAACAAGTGTAAAATGCAGAGGCGTGAGAAAGGAAGAAAGAACATTGTCTTATTTACAGATGATTTGATACTTAAAAATCACAAAAGAATCAACTGAAAAACTATTAGTGGTTTAAAAGTTGAATACAACATAAATAATCAAAATTCATTTGCATGTATATTAGAATAATCACAAATATAAAAAATATATCAGTTGCAAAATATATAAAATATACATAAATATATAAGTAAATATAAAGATAAATAATAATGTGTTAGATATAATATCCAAATATCTATGTGTATATATACTATACATAATATACTAATGTTATGTATACAAATATAAAATACTAGTCAGATAAAATGCTAGTCATGAACTAAGTGAGATTTATACCAAGAAAACTATAACTACAAACCCATTCTAGGAGGCATGAAAGAAGATTTGAATAAATTGAGAGCTCCTGTTTTCTGGAGGAAGAAGAGCTTAGAATAAACATTTAAAAAAAAAAAAAGTGCTGGCCGGAGGCAATGGCTCACACCTGTAATCCTAGCATTCTGGGAGGCAGAAGTAGGAGGATCGTTTGAGCTCAGGAGTTCGAGACCAGCCTGAGCAAGAGCGAGACCCCATCTCTACTAAAAAAATAGAAAGAAAGTAGCCAAACAATTAAAAATATATAGAAAAATTAGCCAGGCATGGTGGCACATGCCTGTAGTCCCAGCTACTTGGGAGGCTAAGACAGGAGGATGGCTTGAGCTCAGGAGTTTGAAGTTGCAGTGAGCTATGATAATGCCACCATACACTAGCCCCTGCACTTTAGCCCCTGTTCCCCCGAAAAATAAAATTGGAAAAAGACCTTAGTAACATCTTAAATAGTTGTAATAATGTTAAGTTATTACAAAAAAATATAGTCTATTCCAACAATCGCTACTATCACCAACCCCTAATAAACCTCAACTATGGGGTTCTAGAAAAGTAGCTCATAGAAAACTCCCAAATCATGGTTAAAATTATACTAGTCACAGAATATAGGAAATGGATTAAATGTGAACTTATTTGGTTAAAATTCCATTTCACATTAAAGAAGCCAGTTACCATTCTTTAGATATTAACTGAATCTTGAAAATTATAAAATAAATTAAGAATCATATCATATTAATTGCTTGGGGGAAATGGCCAAGAGGGTAACTGATTAAATAATGAAATTGTTATCTATTCTTTGGCTTTCTACAAATATAGGAGTGAAATTGAGGTTTGCTTCCTTTCTCATCTTTCCTTTTCTCACCTAACCCCTTCATCTCTAGCCTTGAGTTTATAAAATTCAGAGCTGTCACAAGCATTTCCTTTGCTGGGCCACCAACCCCAGTCTGGCTGGAGTGTGGGAGCAGAGTGGACTCTGGTCAAGGGTGGCTCCTCTCCTGGCAGGTGAGAGTGGAGGAGGGAAATCCTCATGTTGGCGTTCACTCTGTGGGCCTGCTGGTCGCTCTGCAACTCCAAGCAACAGGTGCCTTCTAATATGGAGGTGATAAACGTAAGCTAAGTAGTAATAGGAAACTCGTCTTCTTGTTCCTCCCTGATTCCTCAGCCCATAGAAGAGTGTTTGGTACATAATAGGCACTCAATAAATATCTGTGGAAGAAAGGTTTTTCCTGACTTGTGATAGCTTTAATATTTTCTCACAGATTATTTGCCTTTTACTTAATGATAGTCAGTTGGCAAATTAGTTAATACGTTGCAGATAATTGAGAGTTGGTTATGCATACAAAACAAAACCACTAAGAAAACAAAATAAATACCATGCAGAGGGAGGGAAAATAAAGGAAAGCAAGTAGTACATCAAAGTGGTAACTGTGGCTGATGTTGGATGGTGGGACTTTTCTGCATTTTCTACAGTATTTAATGAATATGCACGAATTTTATGATAAAAAGCAGCCTTTAAAAAGTATTTTGAGATGTGTTTGTACTTTGGGTGGATTTCAGATTTTGCTTATGTGATGTTATAAAGCTCAACTGATTCGGTAGTTTCTTAATACATTGACTGCCATGTGAGTTGTATTTAATTCGGGCTACTTTTGAGCCCAGGGCCTCATGAAGCAAAATGCTGCAGTTCGTTCGTGAAAATCTTACTTGTTGAGGTTCTTAATTAATAATGACAATGATTAATATTAACAATTTAATTCTGAAAACATCGATATGCATAACTCACACACAGAAAACAATAAAAAATAACAAATTAGAAAGGATCATTTTATTTTAATAAAACACCGTGGCCCCAGGGAACAATGTTTTTTTTTTCTAGTGTGGCAGTCAATGTGTTGAAAAACCAAGAGTTTAAATAACAAAATACAAAACAAAACAAACAAACAAAAAACTCCAAACACCCAGATTTGGGATTTGTCCCTAATCAGATTGAAATCTTTACTTTATAATTGCTTTATTCTTATGTTGAAATAGTAGAGAGCAAGTGCATCTCTGCATGACATTGTCTCTTCATACTCTAGAGAACAGAGGTAAGAGGTGTACTTAAAAGAACAGGAAGTAATGGTGGCCAAACACCCACTGCTGCTCCTCCCATATTCCTTTTGAACCAACTTACCTTACTCATACAGAATTCATCCTCATTGTTTCATGAGGACTCCCTCTCTCTGTTATCAAACCTGCAAATCACCTGAGAACAGGAACCATGCCTTGCTCACACACCCTGCTCCAGGAATAAGTTAGGCTCCTTTGTTGTGCTCTCCTGCAATCGCCTGGGCTTCCCCTTCTGAAGCACTCATTGTGATTATAGGAGTATGGTTAGCCCTCCCACTTTTGAATTTATGTGGAGGGATCTCTACTAGAGTAACAATCTTGGTCTCTTCTCGAATCCCAGCTTTTTGTTCTCCGAACCAGCTGAACGTAGCCAGGGGTGTGGAGCAGCTGGGTGGCCAGAGCCATCCTGAGCGGGCTGCTGGTCCAGTAGGAGAAGGTGAAGGTGGTCCCAGATTGCTTGGCAATGGGTGCTGTTGGCAGAGGACCTGGACGATGTTTGGCCCTGTCTTCCTTCAGGGACTCTAATTCAGATCACTAAACTAGTCGCTTGTGAAGGAGGCCTGCAGTTTTGTGGAAAAAATTTAGTTCAGGGCCATGTTAGAAAGTCCCCCTGGCTAAGTGAAAGTACGCCGCGTGCTCTAAGCAATTTTACCAGTCATAAAGCTGGCGTTTTAGTTTCTACTGTTCTGCCTCCTGTGTTTTGCTCACAGGTGAGTCAGAACGTGGGTGAGGAAGAGAGTGATATGATGACATAATTTCTTAAAATACTCAGTTATTTTGGATTTGGTAACTGTAGTGCCTGCTGGACTGAAGGCTCCGGAAAGCAGATTTCCTCTGTTTGTTTCACTGTTGTTTTTCCGATGCCCCTCATAGGTCTGGCATATAGAGGCTGTCAATAAATATTTGTAGAATGAACACATAAATGAATTTATCTTTTGATCACCACTTCTTAGTACCATCCCTGACATAGAATTGGTGCTTAGCAAATATTGGTTTGAACTGGAGCTCAGATTTGAAAGATGGGAGTGACAGCAGGAGACACATTCCGGCTCCTCCTTCTTGTACTTGAACCCAGCCCTTCCTATTCCTGGGTGAGTGCAAATAGCACCTTTAGCCCACCTGTACTTTTCTGTGTTACTTCCCCTCATCACCCCCTCACAGTGCCTGGGGACAGGGGTATAGTTGTTGGGAATCTATCGGTTTCCTACTTGCCTGCCTCATCTCAAGCCCTAAGACAGAAAATTTCTTTTTTTTCCATGTTAAAGGATTTCAATTTTATTCTTTTTTCCCCAGCATATTATAGGGGTACAAATGTTAAGGTTACGCATATTTCCCTTGCCCCCCTCCCCCCTTGAATCAGAGCTTCAAGCATGTCCATCCCCCAGTTGGTGTGCATCACATTCATTATGTCTGTATGTATGTATATATGTATATACCCATCCCCTCCCCCCTCACCTGCCCGATGTTATTCCTATATGTCCACTTATGTGTTGACCAGTTAATACCAATTTGCTGGTGAGTACATGTGGTGCTTATTTTTCCATTCTTGGGATACTTCACTTAATAGAATGGGTTCCAGCTCTAGCCAGGAAAATACAAGAGGTGCTATATCACCGTTGTTTCTTATAGCTGAATAGAAAATTTCTTTTTTATTGAAAAAGACAAATGTGGGGATGAAAGAGGAAATGAGGGCATCTAATAGGAATAGGAATAGGATTTACTATCCTCTCCACCTTCCAAGTAGCACAGAAAACCTTACAAGTACGCTCCCAAGTGATCCTGTCCAGGCACCGGCCCATCTCCCAGATCCGTGGGCTCTCTTTGGGCCATGCCTCTTCCCGGGGGACTCCACATAGACTCTTAATTAAGAACAGAACGTTTTCTTCATTTCCACCACAAAAAGGAATGACATTATGGACAGAATGTCTGTAAATCTTATGTGTGGGCCCCAGGCAGTACCACTTTCCCACACATAAATCTTGGGGTGAACTTAGGTCAATCGATACTTGTCTTCCTAGGTGACTCTGGGGCCAAGCACATGTTCTTTTGAGTATAAAATCGGGATCCCCCTTTCCAATGGGAACAAGTTCACAATTTTAGAAGGCTGGACAACAGCTCAAGGTCGGGTTACTTGTCTGCCTTTTTCCCTCCTGCAGTGATCTGGCCTGATGACTGGAAACCCATTCAGTCAGCTGGGATCTCAGACTCTCGGAGTCTGAAGGTGTGGCCTAGCCACCCATCCAGGGCTAACGTTCCTCCTCAGCATGTGCAGTCCAGCCTACATCCTCCCTTCTCCATGGGCGTGGAGATGACAATGTCTTGGAGGTCAATCACTCCATCTTCAGACAACTTCGGTCAAATGATGCCCAACCACGAGCAGATGGCCAAAAAAAAAAAAAAAATAGCCGGTGCTTCCATGTGATAGAAGGTAATGCAGCTATTCAAGATCATATTTTAGAAAAAAATTACTTCACCATTTGGGAAAAGGTTTTTGATAAATTATGAAGTCAAAAGAACAGGTTATTAGTATGTATAGTATAATGCACATAGATAGATAGTTATAGATTGATCAAATAGATCAATCATAAGAGATGATGAGTGCTTCAAAACACTAAAGAGCTCTTCAAAACACTGGATCTCAAACTGAGAAACTGTGTTTCTATAACCTTCTGTTTTGCCTTATCCCATCCAGAAAGGCAAGCAGCTAGAGTACATTCCTAAAAGAAAAATAATCTTACCTATTATTCAAACACAAAAATGCAGAGAATCCAGAGCACAGTGGGACACCAGAGAGTTCCTTTCAGTCTATTCATGGAGTCACCAGTGGTCACTGGGAGCCCTTGTTTCTCTGGTCTCTCTCCCTCTTTGCTTCCTCTCTATCTCCACTGTTTTCCATCCCCTTACACATTTCTGTAGCATCTCAACATCACCCTGGCATTAATAGATCATTACAGTCCTCCATAAACAGGTTTAGGGCTTCCAGGGATTCCAGAGTGAGGGATTTTTGCTAATCCCTCTTGTTAATATTTAGCCCATCACATATAATTGAAGGGGCTATTTATAGTAAATGACACCCTGTTAGGAGTATCAGGGGTGAAAGGGACAGAAAACCCATCAGGTTTTATTGAATTTGCCATATAATTAACCACTTCGGTACCGTGCTCACTGGCCGCGAAACCTCGCCCACAGCCGGCACTCATAGTCCGCACAATAGTTTGTGCTGTGCATTGATGACGAATCCGTTTTGCTCTTGTGTGATGAGGAAAGCTTTAAAGCACTGAAAGCTTGTTTTACTTTACAGGCAGTTTTACTCGTGATGTAAATCAGAATAGGTAACATATACATATATGTTTTCATTACGTTATTTTTAAATGTTCACAATTTTATTTTGATAAATGAAAAATTAGAAAAGTCATATCACAGCTGTCGGTTAAAGTTGAAGCTCAGCTGTGCGCCTTAATATCATGGCTGTCAGCTAAAGTCGCTGTGCCCGTTCATCTGTGGCTGTCCACTACAGTCGATGCTGGTACCGAAGTGGTTAAGCAGACGTGATGAAAGGTCGTGACCCAGAAAAAGAGATACCCAGTTTTTATGGAAAACAGAAGAGTTAACCCAGTCATAATCATGGCTAGACTTAAAAGTTTCATGTTTCTATGTTTTAAAGTATTCTTTTATTTCTCTCTCTTAATCATCATGCCATACTCTTTTATCTCCTAAAAAAAAAAATTGAGCACATGCACCATTTGCATTGCTTCTTAGAGAAAGTTTGATATGTGAACTCTCCTAAGTAAGTTGGAGCCATGGGTTTCAGACTGAAGCTGAAGTTACTGGAGCCAAAAAGAATGTGAAAGACGTGGTCCAACAGTAAATAATAAAGGCAGTGAGAATCAAATGGGGAGGTGACATCTTTAAGGTTAGATCAGAGGATGCACGCTGGAGAGTTGGGGGTACAAAATGGATAGCTAGGATGGGGCTAGACTGTGGAGGCCTGAGGAGTCTTGACTTGGTCCTGGAGCCCATTGGAAAGGCAACCCTAGAGTGGAGGCAGCAGGGCCTCCCCTCCTGCCCCTCTGCCATCATACCCTCTCAACTTCTGCCCCTGGCTCATCTCTCTCTCCCCTTCCCAGGTGGGGAGCACAGCTGTTCTGGACAACAGAATGGGAAGTCACTTAAATACCCTGGAGCCTTGCTTTTGTGATTCTGATACAGGGCATTAGACCTAATTTAATTTGAAAATAATATAGTAAAATGAAAGGAAATCCCACTTGAGCTCCTCATTTTAAAAAGAGTTCAAAAAAAGATGAAGTGAGCCCGGAGACCTGAACTTCAAAGAGGGCCCTCTCCTCAATGGAGGCAGCCGGGCCAGCTGTTTTTCCTATCTGTGTCTTGTCCCCTCTGGCACAGGGCTAGCTGGGGGAGAGAGGCACAGCACAGAAGCACAAGCCGACTTGCTGATGCTGCCCTCTTATTTAGCTCATGGAAATCTCATAGCATCTAAGGTCGAACTTTCCCCCTGGAGTTGAGGGGAAACCATCTATAGTCCTCTTGAACTAGTTTCATGGAAGGAACTTTGTTACTGTGCAAAATTTCACCCAAGATTAATTGAACTTGACATCCCGAATGTCTTTTGCATGATGTACTAAGGTAGTGTTTTTGAAAAATGTCAGTGTCTGATCCTTGGTGTGTGGTTTTCAGATGTCCAAAGTATTCCCACTTCTCAAATTCCCTTCAAGAAGCTGGAATGCAATGCATTTCTGGGTTTTCTTTAGTTTGGTTGAATCCCCACCTTGCTATAGCAGTACTAAATATACTCCAAATCAACAATTCATCACAATAAAAAAAATACTGAATGATATCCAGAGTGACTGGCCTGGATTCAACACCGACTGCTCTCTAGTTTACGGGAAATTAGGATCACAGGCCAGCTTTACATTAAATGGAAAGTGTACGCTACCATCTTGTGGACAAAATATAAATAACACTGAATTATACTCAAAACAACTTGATATCTTTCACATTACTGTGAACACCTATCTCGTCCTGGGTCCCCACATGCATTCATGTTGACTATACCATGCAATTTAGAATTTTTGCTCCTAAATTATCTTTGTCCACAAATCCAGTATAGTTCAACATGAAGAAACAGGAGCTTACTGAGAAAATTTTAGAACAAAAATACCAGAGACCAGGGTCCTCATGTAACCCTGGCCTTTGACTCCCACCTCTCCAGTTTTCATTTTTCTCATTGCAAAATGAAAATGTTGATTCTGGTCGTCACATAGTAGACACATAGGTTTTGGGGTGGTGTTGACAGGATTATGTTTGCACAGTGTCCTGTATCCAAGAGAAATTACTTTATTAACCAGTTATTTTCTAACTAATGTAAAAAGTAGTTATTTTTCTCCTGGATGATTTTTATACACACACACACACACACACACACACACACAGAAGCCTACTCTACTTGCTACTTGGTATGGTACTAAAAGAAATAACATTCTAGAATGTAGAAGCATGAATGCTGTCATCACAACAGCAAGAAAGAAGTGGCAGAAGTCATAGAATCATGGCATCTTAGGGTAGGCAAGGACCTTAAAGTTCATCAAATCCAATCACTTTTTTAACGCTTGAATCACTTTTACAATATCAGGTTCTTCTTTGAATATCTCCTTCCAGAATATAAGAATGTACTAGCAATGGTAACCATGTGAAAGACAGGGAAACAGGAGATTTCTACTACAAATTTCCATGGATGTATTTTTTGTGTGTGCGAAAGAGAGAGAATGAAAGAGATAGAGAGAGAAAGGAGAAAGAGAGGGAGAGAGAAATTATCAAAATTAGTCTAGCCATTAGAGAATCTCTAAGGAGGAATCTGTAAATACAAGTCATCTCCTACCATGGATGCTCTGGTTCTAGTCTATTTACAGTATGCCAAGTAGCTTCTTGCCCACTAGAGATCAGAAGACCTTCTAAAGTTGGAACTTCTCAGTGTCAAAAGTTCTTTCATCTCTTAAAAAGTCAAGGTATCTACTACAAGCTAAAGGTCTGTTTTATTCCCTCAATTCTTCCTTTAACCCATCATATCTAAGTTAGGGATATATGTGCAAGTATCTGTGTGTGTCTGTGTGCACATGTGCATATGTTTGTGTGTATGTGTGTGCGTGTGTGTGTGTGTTTGAGTACGTTTCATACTTGTAGGAAAATCATTACCATCCCCCAGGTTAATATTAGTGGCAAAGCACCACTTAAGGAGGCCTAACAATGTCCTTTTTGTTGTGAAGAAAAAAATATAACTGGTCTTGCATAGTTTTCCTAGCTGTAAAAAATTAGATAATCTATATTTTCTCTGCCTCCCATAGAGATATTTTGAAGATTATGATACCACCATCTCTCATGAGTCACTAATCTCAGCATATATATACATATACAAATACACGCACACACACTGAATATATTATATACTGAATATATCATATTACTGTTGTAATAGAAACGTATTTCTATTACAACATTGCATACACAACAAAGAACCTATTTCAAAAGAAACATGTTCACCGTCACATTACTGTCAATGCTAAAGCACTGAGTTTTTGAAAATAGAAAAGCCCTAAAACCACAATAAAATGGTGACAATGATGACAACAGCAGTAGCAGAGATAGCACAAACTGCGTTTGTTCCCAGCACTGGCTGTAGAAAGGACAGGCTAGAATTAGAAATTTTGCTGACCACACATGAGTGAATGGACCAGGGCTCCCAGGACAATTCTCCTTCCTCTGCCTTTTGGGTTTCTTGACCTTCCTCCTTGGGAGTCTTGTGTGTGTGTGTTTTCATTATATCTTGTGGGTGAAAATAGAAATATGGTCTGTGAAGAGAGGCCATTACTTTAAAAGGTCTGAGAAAGCTTTTAAAGAAAAGCTGGATGTAAACTGTGCCTTGGTTAGCTATAAAACCACCAGTAATAAAGCACCTCAAAATCAATAAGAAAATTACCTAATCCAACGAGGAGAAGAAACTTTCTATATCTCGTAATTTTCCACAATTTGGACATAGTATTTTCAGTTTACATATATTTTTATGTGAATGATGAATTGTTGAATGCTAATACTAGCTTTTTATGAAGAAATTGTCAATGTTCTGGGTGGAAAAAGCCTTAACTGCATTCTTATAGTTTTAGGAGAACCTAGAATTATTCTCGTGTCTGAAAGAAATTATTTCCAAATGAACAGTGGAACTCAATGAGAAAATAGGGTTCCCTGTCCAGAATGTTTCTACACAGTCCACTTTTTAAGTACTTCTGTATTCCGTGTTTGAAAAATGTGTATAGTAGGCATGGAAAATAATCTGAGAGTAAAGTCATAGTAGAAATTCCAAGAAAAGTCCAAGAATAAGAAGAGTGGTATTATTTATGAAATATCTATGATGTACCAGGTAGTCTGCCAAGACTTTTCCAAATTCCACCCCCAATCTTTACAACAGCCTGACCATCATCATTTCACGCTTGGTGCACATGAGTAACACAGTTAGAAGTACTGGATTTGAAAGTCAAAGTCTATATACCCTGTTTATGCTGTGTGTGTAGTCCTTATTTGAAGACTGAAATGTGGTCTGGGTGAGTTTTGATAGGAGAAGAGTAAATTTTATAAAGCAAAATACTCACCTAGAAAGTGTCCAATTAGCATTTTGGCTATTTAAGATTGGAACTTGGGAGAGAAGTCAAGGCTGGTGATATGGATTTTTTGATCACCTGAATAGACACCAGTTAATGCTATGAAGAGTGAGGGCACTAAGGGCTGAGATAGGAAGAATGGAACACAAATCCTACCCTGGAGAATGCCCACAGGTATGTGGGTGGGATTAAGAAATGAGCCCAGGCCGGGTGCGGTGGCTCACGCCTGTAATCCTAGCACTCTGGGAGGCCGAGGTGGGAGGATCGCTCAAGGTCAGGAGTTCAAAACCAGCCTGAGCAAGAGCGAGACCCCGTCTCTACTATAAATAGAAACAAATTAATTGGCCAACTAAAAATATATAGAAAAAAATTAGCTGGGCGTGGTGGTGTGTGTCTGCAGTCCCAGCTACTTGGGAGGCTGAGGCAGAAAGATCGCTTGAGCCCAGGAGTGTGAGGTTGCTGTGAGCTAAGCTGACGACAGGGCACTCTAGCCTGGGCAAAAAGTGATACTCTGTCTCAAAAAAAAAAAAAAAAAAAAGAAATGAGCCCAGAGACAAGGGGTGGGTATCCTCACCCACCATTTACAGATCAGGAACCTGCAATATGGGAAGAGGAATGACTTGTTCAAGGTCACATGTCAAATCAGCATCCGACCTGGGACCATAAAGCAGGGTCCATGTCCTCCAGCTCATTGTTTTTGCCGCAGGACTTTAAAGTACAGTCCTTCTGTCTTTCCTAAGCCTGTTCTTATCTCCCCGATAAGGTGAGAACAAATAAATTCTGAAGAGAAACACTCCAATGCCATATGGGCTTCCATCTCTGTTGGTCTGACAGCTTTCTGGTTCTGTGCTGAAATGATCTCGTGTTAGGTCGGTGTACGTGGAGGGCAGGAAGGCAGACAGTGCGGGGAAGCAGGAGTCAGTATTAGTTTTCTCATTTAATTAGCTGCATTCAACAGAACCAATGCCATAAGCAAATTACTAAAGGCCACTAATACATCTGTGAAGGAATACTTGGGGCATTTTTTTTTTTTGGCCCATTAGTGACCAGAAGAACAGCCTCATAAACCCAGGTCTGCCAAAGCCAAAAGAAAAATGTGTATAATTGGAAAAAGGTTGAAAACAATCCTGGATAATAAATCACACTTACTCAGTTCCTTTGTCCTTCCAACTCTACGGGAAGCATCACATTTCATAAGGGAGCCACGGAGAAGAGGCAGATGCTGACAGGGAGTCTGTACTTATTAGGCACCAGAGAGAGGCCTCCAAGATTAGTGAAATCAGTTGTTTACTTAGATTCCACTAACTTGAAGGGTGCGTCATGCCCAGAGGAGGTGAAGGCTGCTTGCTTCCCTTGAGGTCCAGAGCAGGGTCCCACAGCTCGACCATTATCTATAGGAAAACTGGCAGGAAAAGCTTAACAGAAATCTCTTCTAATTACATGTTCTGATAATCTCCTAAATTCCCTCTTGCGAAAGCCAGCTACCTACCCCGTTTCCCTGGACCTCCCGGAGTTATAATCTGCTCTGACATTTATTGGTTCTTCTTTCCTGGGAGATAGCTGTTCAGCAAAAAGGGAGCTCCTCTGCCTACCAAGAGCATTTTCCTTAGCATGTGGATTTACATACATGCATGCATACACACACTAGCGTCTTGCCTGGATCGCAACCAGCTGGAATAGTTTGTCTGGGAGTGCCAAGCTTCAGTGGGTCATAGAGCTTCACATGGATCCTCCCTATTTCCCGGGATGAGTCCTTTGCATGTTAGTTTATGCCACTGCCAGTGATGTGTGAATCTGGTCACTCAATCCTCATCCATAAAGACCTTGTGGGCCTCATGCTTTTACACCTATGACTCCTAGGGGAGGCGGAGGTACCAGGGCAACTTCACCTCCCTGCCAAGAGGTTCTCATTACAGTCCCTCACCTGTCCCTCCATTTATCCACCCCATCTACCAGGTAAAGTAGTTTTCCCTGCCATTTCCCACGTGGAAACGTGTCCAACAAGAGCTAGCAAGCCTGTATACATGTGTTGTGCAGTGAGAGCTAGGAAAAGAATTTGCTCCCAAGAAACACATTCTCTAGAAGTGGCTCCTTCTCATTATTGTTAAAATACTCTATTCACTGCACCCTTTGTATAACCCGTTGTGAAAGGAAAGGCCAGTCTGTTGTATAGGAACATTCAGTAGCTAGACCATAACACAGTCTAAGAGAAATGCCTTTATGTAAGGGCACTCCCAATATTAGAATCAGGAGTCATTTCCAGGTGTCAGGAAGCCTTTGTACTGTGATTGGAGGGCCCTTTCCCTCTCTGAGTCCTTCCCCCTGCCTTTGTTAAAGCCCTGGTAAGAAGCTAAGCTCTGGGGAAGCAGGAACCCTGCCTGTTCTGTTCATTCCTGCGTTTGCACATCATGTATATGCACGAGTAAATACTTGTTGAATAAATGCGTGATGGAAACCAGAAGTGTTGCCATTTGAAGATTAATTACTTTGGATCATCAGAGCTTTAAGGCAAATATCTCTGAGAAATGAGTCACATTTTCCGCTTTCTCAACTCATGTACCTGCAGACTTTCAAAATTTATTTCATCCTTCTGACCAAAGGAAACTTTTTAATAGGAATGCTAATTGCAGTCTCTTTGTGAAGAATAAAGACAATATATGTCTATTTGGGAATGTGCTGTGTTAGTTGACATTATTTTATTCTTCACAATAAGACGGTGAGGAGAATAACACTCCAACTTGACAGGTGAGAGACCCGAAGCTCAAAGAAATGAAATAACTTGCCTAAGGTAACCTGATTAGCGAGTGGTGGATTTGAATCCAGATTGCTTGAGACAGAGCTTGCTCTCATCAGCCACCTGGGCAAGGTCTCAGAGGAGACCTCAGAGGAGAGTGAAATCAACTGTTTACTTGGATTCAACCAATCCAAATGCTGTTTAACACCTAGGGCTCCTGTTCCCTTTTTCCAAATGGATGTTGTTTCTTCTACAAACTGTGATCTGTGGGCCAATAACCTTCATGTCAGAGATCGTGGTGGAAATACAGAGTCTCGGACTTCAACTCAGCCCTACTGACTCAGAATCTCACTCAAGATCCCCACGTGATTTGTATGCACACTAAAGGTGGAGAAGCACTGGTCTCTCCACAACACACACAGCACCAAATTCTGAGGGAAGAAGCAAGCACAGAAAGAAAAACCTGGAGTGCAGCCAATGCTCAAAGAAGGAAGGCCTGTGTCCTGTGGGCATCGTAGTGCTGGGAACTGAGTAGGGAAGGGAGCAGGCTGTGGACACAAGGTGGAGTCCTGACTCTCTTATTGATGACAGCAGCACTTCTCCCTTAGCACAATAAACCCTTTGGTTCAACTGAAGGGGGTATCTCACTGAAAGCATGGATTTTGGGTTTAAGCCTCTGTTAGCATGGCCAGCTCTTCCTGGTTTACCCAGGATTTTCCTGTAAGTCCTGCATCATGAGGAAATCTTCCATTCTGAGCAAACCATGACAGTTGGTTACCCTAGCATTTATATCTTCCTAAAGGGGTAAACAATAAACATTGCCTTAGACTTAGACTCTGAAGATCGGAGTTCAAGTTCCAGCATCATCGCCTACTATTCCTGTTATCTTATGCAAGCCACTTAAACTTCTTTTTTTCTTATCTGCATAACAGAGATCATACCAACCTCAATCTTAGTTGCAAGATTAAATCAGAAGCTATCGACATTAAGATCATCAAAACAGGGATGATTTATTTTCCACCTTGATATCCCTGAATGAAACTTTGTGAACACGCTTTGTGAACCATGACATAGTCATGTATCCAAGATGTTGCCAGTAGTAGAGGGATGTGTTCTTCCCGAATACCTCTCTGCTAAATTCTACCCGGTCTATCCCACTCTGGATGAATTGTAGTCTCCTGGGTGAAGTCCCCCAACTCACTCCAACCATAGTGGTTTCTCTCACTTTGGAAGAATCTTAAGTCACTTGAAGAAAATTGTTCAGAATTGCCAACATGAAAAGTCTGTACTCTGGAGTTAGTGGTTCAAATCTTGACTCCACCACTTAATATTCAGGTGACCTTGGACAAATTACTTAACCTCGTGAGGTTTAATTGCTTCATTTGTAAAACAGAAGTAATTTAATAGTATCTTTCTCATTTATAGTTGAGATAATGTCAAATCTATACCTAATGTAAACTAAGGGCTTAGGTATACTAGTTAGTCTGCCCTGAAATATATTTAATGTTTACATTCCTAGAATCCTAACTCTCCTAGAACCTGTAACTCAGGGAAGGGTCCTTCTGTATTAATTATCTTTCATCTTCTTTCAACTTTTTATGTGTTTACTTTGTCTCTTCCTAGATTGTAAGATCCTTGAGGTTAATAATAGTAATATTATCTAGACCACCTCCTTTGAGACCAGCAGCCATAATAGCATTTTCAGCACCTGTTCTGTGTCAGGCGCTGTGAAAAGCAAATTGCCAGCAATGAGTGAGCACTGATTATGAAGCAGGTACTCAGGTTACTTCATTAATCCTCAGGACAT
>VBSM01003169.1:21009734-21070979 GCA_008086735.1 Cheirogaleus medius
CTTCTTGGGGCTAGGTGTGGGCAGGGTGGGGGAGCGGCAGAAGGGGGCTATTTCATGGAACTGAGTAAGTAACCAGTCCTATAGGTATTGTTCCTAACTGGAGCAGTCATAACTTGGGACCATTCTTATCTATTTCTCTTGAATTCTATGGCATTGGCTATTCCTCAAATTCCCTTGTCGATCAGAATCACCCAGGGAACTTATAAACTATACCAATTCCACAGCCTCTCTCCTAGGATGGGGCCCAGAAATTTCTAATTTTACAAGTACTTAAGTACTTACTCAGTTCCACGAAATAGCCCCCTTCTGCCGCTCCCCCACCCTGCCCACACCTAGCCCCAAGAAGTTCAGAAGATGCAGCTCTAGAGACTTCACCTGTTAACCAACCAACCGGACAACTACATGTGTTTGTGGGGGACTGTACTAAATGATCTGGGGCACCCCAGCAACTAGACAACGTATGAAAGGCACGACCTTTGGAACCAGACAGCCTTTAGTTTGAGTCCCTGCTATCTGGCTGACAGGAAAGTTACTTAATTTCCATATATAGCATCAAAGATCATTGGTAAAATGGGGCCAATAATCCCTACTACATATGTCCTGAGGATTAATGAAGTAACCTGAGTACCTGCTTCATAATCAGTGCTCATTCATTAATCAAAGAAGTTAATCAAAGAAGGCTTGGTCAGTGGGGGTGGAGCAGCGGGGGAGTGGATGGGGAGTGGGGAGTGGTTATATGGATTTGTTCATTTTGTGATAATTTATTTAGCAGGACACTTAACAAATATGTGTTTTCTTCTATGAAAATATTTCAAGAAAACACAAACATGGGCATGCACACATGTGCACACACAAACACACACACACAGAGGATTTTAAAAGAAGGAAGAAGATCCCAGTCGCAGGTGTTCTAGACTAGGTTTGCACTGGTTCTATCTCTCAAGATGCATCTCTGGGATATGGCATCCAACTGGCATTTGGGGATTCCTTTTTCCCCCAATCATATGGTGTAAAAATAATGTTTGGCATGTGGAAATGACACTAGTTCTTCCCAAACCATGTATTTCTGTAGAAAATAGCCCATGGGTCACATCCATTTTTCTCTTGGAGAGGTATGTAAGCATCACTCAACCCTGTGGAGTAGTCTTATTCTTGATCCAGAGAAAGGGCCAAGACTCTTTGCCTCTGGAAACCTGCCCTAACCGTTGAGTATCACAGAGATTTCTCAATAGGGCATGGTCAGTCTCGTGATTAACTTGGCGAATGCGGTGGCCAAATATTTCCACTCTCCATCTATCCACCACCTTCCCACGGATATATACGTGCCTATTTGTTCTGGCTTTTGCGACCAACCTTGCAAAATCTACCTTCCACAGCTCCCAAGACATGAGGTTTGGTTTTTCCTAATTACCCTGCTGGTCCTTAGTCCTGGCATCTTCTTCAAGCCAGAGGCCTGGGTGGTCTTTAAGAAACCCGAAGAGAAGGTCATTAACAAGGGATCATCTCCCCTAAGTGACCTTTTATGAAGCCTCAAGCTAAAATCTCCCCCGTAGCCTTGTCTTCTAGTTGAGTAAAGATAGTATCATGTGAGCTCCAGCAAGACTTGGAAGAGCTCTGAAATGATGCAAATGCAAACGCCAATCTCAAAACAACCCAGAGCAAATGACTTACTTTAATAAGTTAGTCAATAGATCCTTAAGGAGGGATTAATATGCAAATAAATATAGTGAAAGGAAATTAATTACAATAAGGGGTCAGTCATTTACCTTTTAGGATACCTGCGCCTGCACATCAGTTTTTAAAGTAGAGCCTGAAAATGGACAACCTGCCGGCCTAATGTGGCCCATGGGTAGGTTTGGTTTGGCGGCTGTATAGTGTTTTCAAACTCAGGAACATCACACTAAAACCTATACTTATGGCATCTCCTTAAAAACTGAAAGACCTGGCAACATCTCCATGTATTAACAATTTGCCGGTGCTCTTACCTCCCACTGCTTTAACACCAGAACTGCTTCACTCAGTTATGTTGTTGTCTGACCCCTTAAGGCATTTGTGTTTTCTACCCTGTTATAAAGGTGTCTGTCTTCATAAGTAGGTTCAGTGAAAGGGACTCACACCTACCCCGAAGCTCTGTTGATGGGATGGGTTTGGGGAGCCCCGTTTTTCATGATGTCACCTTTCACTCCACCCCCTGGCTTCTCAGCCATGGCTGACTTCACCAGAATGACACCTGATTCAAATGTGGCCCATCCCAAAGCTTGCCAGGGACTTCTGGCCCAGCATGGAAAAGTGGGCAAGGGTAATCACATTCCTTGCTCGGAATTTCGGAATTAGAAAACTGAGCAACTGTTTCCAGCTAGAGAAAATTGGAGAGATTGCAAAATGCACATAGCGTCCCAGCAAGCCAAAGCCCCATGCGAGTTGAATTATGTGGCGGAGCCACTCCTTGGAGAGGGGAAAGTGGATCTCATGTATCAAAAGGGGCAGCGATAAGGCACCAGGTTGTCCTGAAAGGTTGAAAGCACAGCTGTGTCCCCTCCGCTTCTTTCTCAATTCTAGTTCTGGCGAAACATGATGTGCTTGGCTTCTAATCCTTGGATCTCCATGAGTTAGGGGAAATTTGCCCCAGTTGTCCTATAGCCACTCTTCTTCTTGGGGAAATAATACCCTGAATTTCCTTAGGTGAACCATCCCAACTTGAGAGAAATGACCATCTGGAATGAAGCCTGTGCACAGAGAGAGAAAGACCCACACCCTAAATATTTCAGATGTTTTCTATTTTTCCAGAAATGGTTTTACACACCATAAGACTCCCTGAGCCTTCGTTCAGCACACTTGCCTATTTAAAACACAATTGGGAAGTACAATAATCATGAAAATACATTTTATAAACATTTATTGAGTATCATCTGTATACGATCCACCATGATAGGGACTGAGAGGGAAACAAAGATGACCCAAATCCCTACACTCCAGGAGCTTACAACCCCATGGGGAAGACAACAGCTGGGTCATCCAGCTTCCCCACATGAGAGGAGGCAATGACAGACAGGGAACAATTTGCAAGGGGACACAGACAGCAGGATGATGTTGATGGACATGGAGGGAGGAGACAGAAAGAGAATATAAGACAACTGGAAGCACAGCGGGGCAGAGAGACCCGGAGAGACTTCACAGGGACCTGGGGGCAACATTGGATGACACCTGGGGTGCCCACTGCAATGGCACCAACACTGGGCATCGGGGAGGGTCAGAGGATGAAGAGGTCTCCATGGACCTGGAATCCTTCCCAAGGAGACTGGCCTTCAATGGGGCTTTCAAGCTCTTTTTACATAGGATTCAGAAAAGAGTGAGATGCAGCTAGAGCCTCCCAGGTGAGAGGACCCACAGGAGCAAAGGCACAGGGAGGCGAGGGAGCTGACCTTTGGGGGGCAGCGCGTGAGTGCCGGGGAGGGGGCAAGCGTGCAAACGAGCCTGACTGCATCGATAATGCACAGTGGAGAGTGGTGGAAAAACACTGGTGATAAGACCGTCTGGAGCCAGCCTGTGGAAGGCCTTGGATTTCAGGACAAAGGGTTTGGACTTGATCCTGGAGGCAGTGGGAGCCAGAGAGGACTGGGGAAAAGGGTTGACTTGATGAAAGAGTTCCTCATTCACTAAAGAAAAGCACCAGCACAGCTCATTTTTCTCCTTAGAAAACAATCGCAGAATTTAGCTTTAAATGCAGCCCCAACTCAGTGAAAAGCATATACCAGCCCCTGCAAGCCTCCCGGGGGGAGTTCACGAGTTCAGACTCAAAGCACAAGATGTGTTTTACTTGGCATTTAAGCATGTCTATGGGTGATGCATGTCCTCAAATGAGGACAGACCGATATGATAAAACATTTTATATCAGTTGACTCTCAATGGTGCCTTTTTCCTCCACCGTTCAGCCTCCAGCCCCTCCACTTCCAGACATCTAGAGTCAAATGGCTATAAGACAGATTGTATACTTTCTTAGTAGCATCTGTGAGGGGTAGATTCTCAGAATAAGGGCTTTGCAGGATTTGAACTACTGCTTTCTCGAGCTCTCGAAGTCGCACGTGGTCCTTAGCAGTGTGTGAGAACACCTAGCATCATCCTGTCTGGCATGTGGTGTCCGGCGCGTGGCAGGTACCCAACCAGACCTTGTTAGTAACAATGTTCACAATACACAGGGTTTTAAGCAGAAACTCCTGATGTATTTCTTCTCCCTTTCTCCCATCCTTCTTGCTCATTGCCTTCCCACTATTTCTTCATTTCTCTTTCCTTTTCCTTTTACGTTTTCTGTTCAGTCCAATCTTCTCTCTTCCCCCTTCATTCCCTCTTTTCTTTTTTACTTTCTATCTCCTAGTAACTTTCCTTTTCCCTACAGGAACTGGGAAAGACAAGGGTGTGTGGGCGGTCATGGCACCCCTCCAAGGAAAGTGTGAGGCTTTGGGCAAAATAGATCTCTCATTTCTTCCAAACATAGGTCTAATCTGAACTGTCTCCAGGCTCTAGTCTCCAATCCAACTTCAGTGGTTTCAGTTGGACTCCATGAGAAGGGACCCCAGGGATGCTGTGTCGTTAGTCTTGTCTTGGAGAAAACCAGCTTTCTATGCGCCTACTTGTCTCGCAGTTTGGGGCATCCACGTTCCCTTTCCTCCAGTCGCTAGAGCCGAGAGAGACTTCTGAGTGAAATGCCTGGCTGAAGAGAAGCAGGACTTCATTAAGAGTTTGATTTATCCCCAAATGATCTATTGTTATGCATCAAACATGTTTTCCCTACGAACCAGTTGGCAGGGAGCACACAGATAAATTACTACAAGATGTAACCAGACAAGCTGTTCAAAAGGGAAATGGTTCTACGTGTGTGGAGCTCAGGAGAGCACATCTATAAACATGTGTTGGGAAATCGGTTTGGTATAAGTTTGCAGAAAGAAATGGGCTGTTGCCCCCAAACTACCAGCTTGTTGTGCTATCTGACTGTCCTTTTGAGGTCATCACTCATTGGCTCAGTGGTGAGGATGGAAAGAGAAGAGTACAAACTACTCTGAAGTGTTTTCAAAGGGAGGGAATACCAGGTTTTCCATAGGCAGTTGTAAATTTTCTCCCTAAGCACAAATCATGTTAATCAAACATGTTTGCTGGAGAGAATGGGTCAGACTGATTCTACCAGCATATAACAAAATTTTAATTGACGTTGTGATAGATTTCAAAAATATAATAGTAATATAACACTACAGCACAGTGCTATACAGTTTAATATGGAAGAAAAATCCCTGGGTGTGGCATCAGAGAAAGAGGAGTATAAATCTTTGTCTGACCATATGCCATGAGCTAGCTCTGTGACTCTTGGAATGTTTCTTAACTTTTCTGACATCTTGCCCTCTTTTATAAAGGGCCTAGGTATATACAAGTTGAGTGTCCCTACCCCCAAAATCCAAAGTCCAAAATGCTCCAAAATCCAAAACTTTTTGAGTGCCGATATGATGCCACAAGTGGAAAACTCCAGGCATAAGTACTTAACACAAACTTTGTTTCATGCACAAAATTATTAAAAATATTGTATAAATTACCTTTGGTCTATGTATATAATAAGGTATATATGAAACATAAGTAAATTCTGTGATTAGCCTTGGGTCCCATTTCTAAGATATCTTCATTATGTATTTGCAAATATTCCCAAATCTGAAAAAATCCAAAACACTTCTTGTCTCAGGCATTTTGAATACGGGATACTCAACCTGTACTACTTGCTTTGACAAGACAGTTGTAAGAATTATATAACTCATGCAGCATGCCCTATAACTGCATGGTGGCCAATAAATTAAAATGAGTTAAATTAAGTGAAATTAAGTCGTTAGTGCCTCCATCACACTAGCCACATTTCAAGTGATCGACACCCACGTGGGGCTTGGGGCTATGGTATTAGGCAGTATAGATACAGAACATTTCCATTGTTAGAGGAAGTTCTACCGGACAGTGCTGCTCTGGGACATGCCAGACACAAAGTAGGAAATTTACACATAATTGTTGTCTCCTGCTTCATCATTTTCAAACACTTTTGTACATAGTACCTGATTAAAGGTCTATTGATCCAACAAAGCTGGAATGCCCTTTGACAGTCGTCTTAGTCCATTTGTGCTGTTATAAAGGAATATCTGAGGCTGGGTAATTTATAGAGAAAAGAGGTTTGTTTGGTTTACAGGTCTGCAAGCTGTGCAAGAAACATGGCACCAACATCTGCTTCTGGTGAGGGCTTCAGGCTGCTTCCACTCATGGCAGAAGACAAAGGGGAGATTGTGTGTGGTGATCACATGGTGACAGAGGAAGCAAGAGAAAGGACTGGGGGAGGTGCCAGGCTCTTTACAACAACTAGCTCTTGCAGGAACTAACACAGTGATAACTCATCCATTCCCCACCCCAGGGAAAGCATTAATCCATTCATGAGGGATCTATCCCCATGACCCAAACATGTCCCATTGGGCCCAACACTGGGGATCCTCAAACATTGGGGCTCAAATTTCAACATAAGGTTTGGAGTGTCAAACATCCAAACAACTACTTGGACAAGACTGTCTGTCTCTGTACATGGTGTTCTAACCTGGCCCAAGTCTACAAAGCATGGTGTTTGCTGAAAAATGGGAGAGAGTACAAAATAGAGGATTTCCAAGGCTTTACTTAAAAGACACCAAATGCATATAAATGAGAGCCCTTGACTCTAATCACAAAACATACATCAGTGGAGATGACAATGAGAGTAGAAACAAAGTGGCATCAGCAAAGGAAGAAAAAAACCCTGTAAGAATAGTCACCAAATACTCTTGTTTTAAACATCACGAGGGGAGTCTAAATGGACCTGTGCTAACATGCTTAGAAACTTTGCTAATGTTTCATTTAACTGTCTTGGAAAAATCTCAGAGTAGATGAAAGCTCCCCCAAGATATGCAGCTGAAGCTTAAGGTACTTTCTCAAGGTCAAAGGAGAGTTATTCCAAATTTTCTTTCATTTGGTTGAGGACCATCTTGACTTTCTGGGGTGAGTCCAACACATCTATGCAGCAGCTGATCGAATTGTAGCCTGCTGAGAAGGCCCTCTTTATCTTTAGAACATATTTCCTGGCAGAAAAAATATCAAGCACAAGGTAAGGTTGCCTTCCACAGGCAGAAGTGAAAAAACAAAAGCAATAGCTACATAAATTCAGGGCTTATTATGTACCCTGTCCTATTCATATTATACTCATCATGCAATTCAATCTTTGCAATAACCTTATGAAATAAGAACTATTAATATCCCCATTTTATAGGTGAATAATTGAGGCAATGAATGGTTAAGAACTCAACCAAGGTCACAAGCTAGTAAAAGGTGGAGCCAGGATTTGACTCTGGGTGGTCCAGCAAGAGTTCATGTTCTTTAACTCTGTGCTCTGAGGCTGTCAGGGTAAGTGTTCTCTCTCTGGCTTTCTTAGTTAAGTCTTCAAAAATAATGAATTCTTACACAATGTTTAGGGGTTTCTTTCTGCAGTTTCTCTGGTCACTATAGAAAGTCCTAAATATTATAGAAAATTATAGCATTAAAATAATGATAGAAATATAGATTTCTAGATACAGCATCTTATAGATTGTATATAAACAAGCATCTCATGAATAAATGAAAATAAAAAATACAAATGAGATAGGTCATTTTATCTTTGAAGGTGTGGAACCATTTTATCTTGAATGCTTGCGTAAAGAACATGTCAAGGGAAAAGGGGAACTTAGATGGGGAGGAGTGCTCCAGACCCTGAGATTTCTAGGCCAGCTGCCTGTTTTGTAAATAAAGTTTTATTGGAACACAGCCATGCCCAGTCATTTGTAGATTGTCTATGTCTGTTTGTGTAGTACAGCAATACAGTCAAGTCATTGTGATAAACTGTATGACCCACAAAGCCTAAAATATTTTACCATCTGACTCTTTACAGAAAAAGTTTGCTGATCCCTGACTTATATGATGGTGAGAAAATAGAATTATGTTCTGACACTGAGTCTAACTTCTGTCATTTCCAGGAAACTGGAAATGTAGGATTTCAATGCCACAATATCAATACAATTTGACATTGCTTAGTTTTACATAACCCAAACCTGCAAATAAAAGCAACTGTTGGCACTAAAGCTCTATTGCAGTCCTGAATTTGAGAGCCAAAGGAAATCTCTAAAAACGATAGAATGAGAAGCTGCTCTGTGATTCTCTAACTTCCATTTCTGTCTGGTAACTCTAATGGTAAGTAATTGCCATTATTATTCTTGTTATTGTTTTATTTGCAAGGGTTTTACCTTCCCTCCCTGTGAGTTTCTTGAGGGGAGAAGATGTGTCTTTTGTTAGCCTGATGCTCAGCACAGTGATTGCTAAATAGTGGGCTCATAGTCGTAGCTGAATGAAGAGCTACATAGCATAGAGTTGAAAAACCATGCCCAGGAGAGGTAGAGGCGCAGCAACACAGAGAAGAGTTTGGGCAGAGCTCTGTCTCCAAGACTGGGTGAGCCAGCAGTGAACTCACAAAGGTGACAGGGTCACTGCCTAACCAAAGGGTAAATATATCCCAGACTGAGCCAGGAAATCATGGCTTTTACTAATCATACACTATGTGCTAAAGACACACCATTCTCAGTTCCTTGCATTTACTTCATTTACTGTTCACAACTCAAGGAAATAGGTTATTCTCTTTCTTTCATGAGGAAACTGAAGCACAGAGAGGGTTATTGCCTTATCCCATGATACACAGCAGAAAATGGTAGGTTTTAAACCCAAGGAGTCTGAATCCAGAGACAAAACTTGCAATAATTATGCTATACTGTTCTCTATGTGGCTGCAGCTATGACCTCTTCCTCTTTGATGGTTTTCAAGACATTTCATAGGCAGCTGTTTCCTGAGAGTGTGTATTTCCACTTTTCTTACAAAAACCAATAGCCCAAACCTAGTTTGGTGTATAGCTATGCATCTTATAGCCCACTTCCTATTAACCAGCCTCTGTGAAATAAAGCATACTCGTGAACAAGTGTAGGCAACCCATACTCTGTTCTCTTCCTATTTCCAGCATTCATTAGGAATTTTCTATCTCAGTTATGCTTTTCCATGTAATTAAAAATACGTTATTCCCAATTTTGAAATACTAGAAAAGCTTTAGGTATAAGTCCTTGCTAATCATATTCTGCTCTGAGATCCTGTAGAATCAAGATCACCTGGGAGCTTATTAGAAATGCAGAATCCCAGGCCCCACCCCAGACAGATTGAATCAGAATCTGCATTTTAACAAGATGATCAGGTGATTCCTATTGAAAGTCTGAGATGTATTGCCTGTATCATTGTGGTATGATTATCACCGACTCCTCAAAAGAGAACAATATGGATACTTCTGGTTTGGCAGGAATGAGAGGCAGGCTGATAAAAGGAGCTGTGAAAGGACCCAGTGGTTTACAGCCCTGACTGCCTTTACAAAACCCAGGGCCCAGGTGTTCACCACACTCACCAGTTCAGAACCTCTAGGGGGTAGGATCAGGGCATCAGAATTTTTTAGAGATCCTGGGGTGATTCCAATGTGCAGACAGGTTAATCTCTCAAATGATCTGTTCTTTGCAGAGGAAGAGTGGATGTTCTATTTACCTTGAGTTTTTCCCATGAGATAGTCCCTCTACTGGACCCTCTTCACCAGGATAACTACTGCTCTGCTCATCTTTAATATCTAGTTTAAACCTTAAATTTCTTTTCCTCCAGGGAAGTCTGAATAAGGTGACCCTCCTACATGCTCTACTTCTCTTATCAAGGGCTATTGTAATTTCCTGTGTACTTTTCTCTGCATCCCATTTGACTCAAAACATTGGGATGGCAACACTACATCCACCTTGTTCAACATGGACAACAGCAGCAGCAATTAACACTCATGCCACACTGACCATGTGTCAGTCCCCGTGCATATATTGTCTTAGTTAAGACCTGTTACAACCCCATCATCATCTGCATTTTATAAGTGACAATCCGAGCTTTAAGAAAATTAACTTGCTTCAAGTCTCACTGCTTGGAAGTCCTTAGAGCTTATTCAGTTCCCAGCACCTAGTAGGGTGTTCAGGGAAGATTTGTTGAAGCAAAGAATAGAGGCATGATCTACCCTCCCCTGCAGTCTGCCCACACTTTCTCTGGAGGGAATCAAAGCCACTCTGTGGTTCGCTTACCACCCCCATCCCAAACTCACTGGAGCTCAGCCTTGACATTTTTTGAGTTATCAGCACGAAATAGTTGGGCGGAAAGTCCCGGCCTGCACACACCTGAACGGCAGCAACTTCCACATCAAAGGGCTTGTATTCTGGTTTGTGTGACAAAATGTACTTAAAGAGAAAAGAAAATGAGAGGGAAGGAATCATAGTTGTAACATTTCCCAAAGTGTGCACTTTTGCTTAGAGCCTCGAGCTGTGTTTCTCAACCTTCAGGTGGGCGACGTGGTATGGGAGGAGCAGGGCATGGAGTTGTGTGAAGGGCCTTCAATCTTTAGCCCTGGTGCACATTTTCTAGAAGTGAAAATAAGCTTTACTCTCCACTCCGAGATGCTCTGTTGGACTGTAACATAGTCATAACAATAAAATGTGATCTCATTTAAAATGATCAAATCCATATTAGCTGTCCATCATCTTACTCAATAAGTACAAACAGCGGCACTAATACATTTTGTGGGGTCCAGTGGGGACTTTTGAAGTTATTACTAGCAATAAAAATATATTTATTAACTGGGAAGTGTACTGTAGATGAAGATTATCTCATTTAATTCTCCATCAACCCTTTGAGGTAGGCACTATTATTTCTGTTTTATGTGTGAGGATCACAAGATATTAAAAAGCAGTGATAATAATATTTCCTCCTTAATAGTGTAATGAAGACTGGACGCATGGGAGACTGTGTCAGACCAGTGCCAGAGGAAGGATCATGGAGACTCAGACAGCTTGGGGTGGAGGGGGATGCGAGAGCCATACCCAGATGTGAAGGAGAGGTCTCAGATAGA
Source organism: Cheirogaleus medius (assembly GCA_008086735.1). NCBI lineage: Eukaryota > Metazoa > Chordata > Mammalia > Primates > Cheirogaleidae > Cheirogaleus > Cheirogaleus medius. Next base: position 21,020,764 of record VBSM01003169.1, read on the forward strand.
GTGATGGTGTCTAGAGGTTGGGAGTGGGTGATAGGTAATTCAGGAAGGAGGTGGCACATGCCCAGAAGAATTAGCAGGGGCTAACGGCGGTGCTTTGGCACATGGGATGAGAATGAAATCTGCCTAAGCAAATGGATAATCGTCTTTGGTTGGAAGAGAAGAATAAACAAGGGACCCAGGACCTCCCATACCTAGAAGTGGTTCACATTTACTCAAGTATTCATTGAGTCCCACTGTGTTCCAGTGGCTGGGATATGGTTCTGAGCAAAAGAGATGTGGTTTCTGTCTTAATTGGAATGGTTTAGTGAAATTATTCAAACATTAACATAAGACATAATTTAAAACTGTGACAAGTCTGATAAAGGAAAGGTACAAGGTGCTACACAAGCATATAATAGGGGAATCTTATTTCATTTCAGGGGTCAGAAAACGCTTTCTTGAAGAAGTACTTAGAGAAGAAAGCATTCCCGGCCAAGGGAACAGCTTGTGCAAAGGCCTTAAGGTGGAAGGAAGAGGCTGTATTTGAGAAAATGAAAGAAAGCCAGTATGTCTGGAGCCCAGTGTGGTGAGAAAAATATCTCTATCTTGAAAGAGATGGGGCTCTGGGCCGGCTCATGGACAGGGGCTTCTACCCCAGAGAACAAGACAAGGAATGAGCATTTGAAACTTGAGTCCAAGCAAAGACCAGATGCACTTAGACTATTGAACTATGAGTCTGAACTTCAATTTGCCCCACGCGAAGGATGCAGGTGGTCCCAGTGTGGCTCTCACTACATGGCCTAACAAGTTTTGCAGGTGGCAAGTATCCTGGTCAGGGCCAGGAAAGATCGGTTTCAGTCCCAGCTGTACCTACTTTTCAATCAGGAAAGACTGGGATTCTGCTGAACCATGGGATCGCCTACAGGGGTCCTCAAACTTTTTAAACAAGGGGCCAGTTCACTGTCCCTCAGACCATTGGAGAGTGTGCACTGTGGGCCCGGGATGAGTCGGCTGCTAAGCAGGCCAGGCAGCGGCGGCAAAAACACCTGGAGGGCCAGATAAATGTCCTCGGCGGGCAGCATGTGGCCCAAGGGCCGTAGTTTGAGGACGCCTGGATTGCTACTCAAATTGGGGTCTTGGACCGACAGAATCAGAGTCTCTAGAGGTGGGGCCTGGGAGTTGTGTCGAGTGATTTTTATACAGTCACCGCCCTGACATGCTCGTTCCGAGAAGTGAGCTTCTACCTTAGCTGCACATTAGTCACCTGAAGGAGCTTTAAAAATCACTGAAGCCTCAGCTCCACTCCTGCAGTTTCTGATTTCCTTGCTCAGAATGTTGGCTGGGCATTGAGAGTTCTGGAGGCTCCTCAGGTGATACTCGCCAAGTCTGAGAACCAACAGAGGCAAGTTCCCAAATGCCAGGCCACAGATCAGCTGTATCAGACATACCTGGAGACCTTGTAAAGAAATCTCCAGCCCTGAAACAGACCTAATGTGCCAGGATTTCTCAGGATAAAGCCCAAAAATAGGTACTTGAAAAAAATTCTCCCAATACTGAAACATAGGACCACCATATGGTGTTTGAACCTATCCAGGTTTGGGAAGCCCTAATCTCAAACTTTAATCTGATTCAGTCTGGTGCGGGGTCTGAGATTCTGCATTTCTAACAAGCTCCAAGGTCCTGCTGTTGGTCTGAGGTGCGGGGAACTCAAATGAAAGGATGGGCAGCCTTTATCTAAAATCTGCCAACGGCTGTACCTGCAATCCAGTAGCGCACAGAGACCTTATTTACATGTCTTTCCTCACCAGATCACTGTCTTCAGGGCAGGGATTGGGTCTTTGTTATTTCTCCATCTCTAGCATCTAAACGCAGTGCTCAGCACATGCTAGGAGCACAATTAATGGGTTTTGAATTGCCTAAATACCACGATGTCCTTAGGGTCCGAGCTGTGGAGCCAGCTGAAGGTGAGACATTGCTATAATGCCGGCCTTCTGCCACTTCCAGTCATAAATTCCAACTGGACGGGGTCCAACGCGAAGCTGTGTGTTACCAAAGCCCGCTCTGTAGGGGGTAGGGTCAAAGCAGGCCTCTGGAATATTAATAATTCTGAGCAGTGACCACAGCTATGATATTTACAGAGCCATGAAGTGCAGGAGACAGCCTGAGGCTGCTCGCACTGCTATAGACTCCAAGGACTCGCTCTGCTCCAAATGGAGCATGTATATTGCCCGATCCTGCCAAAAGCCATACGGTTCATTAGCTTTTACTATAGAGAGAAATGCGCCAGGCCTGGTGCTAAAATGACATGATAAAGCATATTTGACAGCAATAGTCAGAGGAAAAAGCACAGTGGGAACGGAAGAGCTCTGTGGGACGTAGCTCATGCCTTTGGAACGGGAGAAAAATGCCTCTGCCTCTCGATTTGAAGGCCCAGGCTGGTTGGAATCTGACAAGGACTTATTGCTTTCGAAACTTTTCTTCAGGGGTTTGGTTTCATCCCCTGGATTCTCTTTGCATGGTGATGGACGTTTTTCTCCCGAATATCTTTTGGTACTGTGACTATTTGTGTGGTTTGTGAGTTAGATATCGGGAGGAGGTCGACAGAGAGAGAGAGAGAGAAACAGAGACAAAGACACAGAGGGACAAAGAGATAGAGAAGGGGAGGAGGAAGAGAAAGAAACAGAATTGTAAGAAGGTAGAAAATAGCAGACACAGAACAGTCTGGAAAGGAGATGGACGTCAGATGAGGCTGGAGGGTAGGAGGACCAAGGACAGGGCACTCCCTTCGCTTTAGATGGGGGTCTTTATGTTCGAAGCTGGTCTCAGTGTCTTTCGAGGGTCACTCACATAACACTCCCCTTCCCTACCGAGGCACGGAACTAGCATTTTTGGTTTCACCTTCAGCTCTAATAACTCCTTGCCTCCCCTTGCCATGAAATCTCACCCCTAATTTTTTTTCTGCCACCATCACTCCTTTCTTTCCTGCCAAAGATTGGGTTATCTGGCTCGGGGGCATTCACATTGCATGGGTTAAAACTTTCTCAGGCTAGTAGTATGCCCCAACTGAATCTGGCTTTACCGCACTTAAATCCCACTGTCCACCTCTGCATGCAGCTTAGGGGAGGGTCTCGTCCTCTGCCTTCCCCACTCCCTGCTCTATCCAAGTATAGACTCCCCCTAGATCGTTTTCCAAAGAGCCCAGTGTTTCCCAGAGCGTGCTTCCCGGATCAACTGCTTCAGAATCATGGGAGTGGGGTTGAGGAGGAGGGAGAAAGAAGGATTTTTTTTTTTACATGCAGATTCCTGGGCCTGGTACCCCAACCCCTAAATCTGACTGAGGACAGGAGGTGAGGGCAATTTGGGAAAGCTGCATTTTTAATCCTTGATCCAGATGATTGTGAAACACAGCAAAATAAGAACCTCAGCAAGGCCAGCCTTCAGGCTTCCCAAATTCTTTCTCCTTCAAGACCTGACTTGGGAGATCAGAGACTCCCCTCCCCCAACACACAGGGTGACGTCAAGAGCCTGGGCCGCCCCTGCAGCCCGGCATGATTTCATCTCAAAGCAGGAAGCAGCACTGAAGTCACGAATGGAAACAAGGACAGGAGTGAAGCTGGCCTGATGGGAATCAGGAGAAGCTGGGAGCTGCGCACTCTGATTAAGGGGGCCGCTGCTCCCCAGGTGCAGTCAGCTGTAGCCGGGTGGGAGTGCCACCCAGGGACGCAAAACCTTCTAAATTTTTAACGGCAGCTAATGATCAGGATTTTTATGTGAAATTTCCTGATATTTTGATTTCTGGTTGATTTCTTTTTAACAGTCCAAGCAAAATACATATGTGAGACATATTCAAGCTGTTGAATCCACATTTGCAACCTTTGAACTAGAGCTCTCTGGGGTTGCTTTAAACAGCAAGGTTCTGGCATACAGCAACCCTGAGCATCCCTGGTTAAACAAGTTGTCGTGTTGCTGGTTGGGGCTTCTCAGCTGGTCCTTCTCCTCTCCAGGAAACCCTCACAGCTCCACTAAACAGGGCCTGATTGCTGGCAGGCCCTATCTAGACCAATGATTCTCAAACTTTAGTATGCATCACAATCACTTGGAGGGCTTGGCTAAAACCCAGACTGCTGGGCCCTACCCTCCAAGCTCTGGTTCACAATGTCTGAAGCAGGGCCTGAGAAGCTGCATTTCTTGCAGACTCCCAGGTGATTCTGATGCCATGGGTCCAGCGTTGGCACTTTGAGAACCACTGCTGCAGGCTTGCTATCACTACCTATACTGTTTTCTGTCTCCTTAGAACTGGCACTCAGTGCTTAGCTTCTCTCTCATTCCTGAGTCACTTCGTTCAGCACTCACTTTCCACCCTCCTGGGGTTGCTCCCATGAGCAAGAGTTCATTTGAACAATAACTATTGTTTTTGAATGTTTACTGTGTGCCAGCCATTCATCTAAGCACTCTACTGTATTAATTTAAACCTTTATCACAACTTTATTAGGAAGGTATTATCCTCAATCTCTACATGAGGAAACTGAAGCCCAGAGAAGTCAAGCAACTTGTCCAAGGTCACACAGTTTAGTGAATGGCAAAGCCAGGATCCAGGCCCAAACTGTGTGGCTCCAGAGACCGGTTATCATATAATTTATAGACCTATCTGGGACACTTTCGAGAGTGACAGGAGACATTAGTAATATTTATGCCAGGGCAACAGAGGTAAACCAGGACTGATCTAGGCAAACCAGGACACAATGTCACCCGACAGAGTCTGCCATTTCAAATGTACTATTTGGACAGTTACAACTTTGTGAAAGGGTCACACAGGCTTTGCAGCTTGTCCAATCCAGCTTAACTAAGTGAATGCATGAAAGGACCTAACACAGTGCCTGCTCTATGGTAAGAATTCAACAGATGATGTCAGTTTCCTTCAGTCGAACTTCTAAACCCCTACTGGGGAATCTAGCAAGTGTAATATACAATCCTTATTCTGGAAGCCCTCACAACACAGTTGACAGAAAAAGGAACATAAATGGAGAGTTTAAAAGATCAATCTGAGACTTTAATAATCCAGGGCTGAGCATAAGAGTTCAGAGACGGTGACTCCCTCAGGCTTTAAATTTTAAAGGGAGTGGTGTTTGAGATGAGTTGTAAAGACTGAGTAGAACATAGGAATGATAGAATTGAAGACAGCCTAAGAAAGACTAAGCGTTTATGCAGAAGCGTCTCTATGCCCGAAGTTTGTGAGATATTTCAACTCCATTCCAACCATTGCAATATTCCAGGAAGAACAACACAGGGAAATATATTTTTCCTTTTCTGTTCTGTTCTTTGGTTTCAGTTTTGTACACTCACAAACCCCCAGAGAACCCTGATGAGGACTTGATCCCAGGCACAGAAGGACAGACATGGAAGTTTCTTGGGAGAATTGGCCTGTGGTTTTAGAGACCTTCTGAATTTAGGGATTTTGAACAAAATGTTGCCCATCACAATGGTTTTTTACAGTAAGAGCAACAGCTGCTGGGTGCCTAGTCCTGCCTGATTTATGTAAAAAGGAAGGGCAATTTCATCATACTTTTCCTCACTCCTAGGTGCAGGAAATTCTAAACAGGCTCAACACTGCCCTCTGGTGTGCAGAATGGGCAGGCGTGGGGATCGGAGAGCATTTGTGACAAAGGCGGCTGTAGTGGAGAAGGCAAGGGGAAGAAAACGTTCTTGTATCTGCAGGAGGCCCGTGAATTAATAAATATCAAAGTGCCGTAAGAAAGAGAAAAGGACTTCTCTAACAGAAAGGTCTAAGAGGGTGCTTCGGATAGAATATTATGTTCTATAAAGCACCAGTCCGGTGTGATACTCCATCCACGCACCTCCTCCAAGGGCCCTACGGTGACATAAGTTAGGAATCCTCTGCGTGCCATTGCAGAGGCATCCACAAGCCCCTGTTACAGAGTCAGTGTGTAGTAAAGGCTCTGGGAGGTTAGGCGGTAATGACGGAAACTCCATTTCCCACACACATTTGCCCACACATTAGATCACGCTTTCATTTATTCATTAAAAGCACATAGAATACTTACCATATACATGACACAGTCCTGGGAATACAGATCTGAAAAAGATGAAGATCCTACCCTTGAGGAGCTCAGGATTTCTACCACTGGAGGAGGGTGTAAAGAAAGGACAATGCATTCTCAGGTCTGAGGAAGACCTCGGCAGATGAAAAGATAGTGAGTCATGAAAATATTGCCTCATAGAACACATCCAACCACATTCTCACCATGATCGTGTGAAGTTACTAGAACCACAGCCTGGCTCATGGTAAGCAAGCCATGGATGTTAGCTTTTATTTTTGTTGTTATTACTATTACTGCTCTTAGATATTATTTTATATTATTTTGTTCTCACTTTGCTGTTACTGTATAATCAAACAGAAGGGTAAGATGCCATCTTCCCCACAAGTGGTTTAGTTTGTGAAATTACTGCTTAGTGACTGATAAACATCAATGCCAATGATACTTTATCTCTCTGGCTATAAAAGGATGCTACCAATAACTACCTTTTCAGCAGAGTTCATTGATTCATTAATCTCTTCCTTCCTTCTTTCAACTACTTACGGAGTTTCCATTATGTGTCAAACTCTGTGCTAAGGAAGGGGAATACAGTAATAAACAAAACAAAACAGACAAGACAGACATGGCCTCTGCCCCCGTGGAGTTTGCTATGTCCCAGAATTTTGGAGAAGATTTAAATGAGGTTATGCTATGTGAATGTATTTGGTGACATGAAGGGCTGGGTCAATGTAGAATACGATTATAATTTACCAACCCATCAACAATACTGTAGTCAAGTTCAGGCTCCAGGCCCAGGAGCAGAGAACATCATTGTGCTTACCTGGCACTGCGCCTGGTTTCTTAGGCACTTTCAGAAACGTCTGCTGAATGAATTAATGAGTGGAGGAATTAATTAGAAGCATTATTACTGAAATTCCATTTGCTATGTAGATAGTAATCATGATGAAAAGAAGGAAATGAATGAGAATACCTATGAATTAATGAGCTCCTGTTATGTGGTAATTATGCCATTGAGTACTTTATAATCCTTGTCCTCCTAGCAACCATGGTGTTTAGTATCCATATTCTCATTTTAGAGATGAGAAGAAATGAAATTCAGAGATATTAAGGAACTTGCCCAGGGCTTCAAAATTATAAGCACAGATAGTAAAGGAACCAGTGGCCTGAGAACACACTCACATTTTCCTTCTCCTTTAAGAGGTAGTTTTATCCTTTCCCAAGACCCCATTTTTATTATTAAGGAACATGGTCTTCTTTCCCAGACTACACTAAATGGGAATGGATGAGGGGATGCGTTCTACCTAATGTGTCACAGCTGGAGAGGAGTACCATGGCTATTAGCTGAAATGAATGCCCCGAAGGCAATCATTACCAGCCCCAGCTCAGGAGGGACCCAGGGCATCTCTGATAATGCAGTCTTGATTGCCTCCCAACATTTTCCAAATAAAGCGAAAACAAACAACAGATTTCTCTAACACCAAAGGACTGGGAGTCTCTGTGCTGAGTGAATCTTGATAAGGAATTCAGCCACACAGTAACAGGACCGAAGAGAATCTGAAAGTCGCCTATTTCAACTGTTGTCTTGATAATACATCTGCTCTACTCCATCCCCACCAGGCGCCCTCTACCCTGCGCTTGGATAGCACCAGGGCTGGGGGACTCCTTCATGCTTGAGGTGGCCCATTTGATCTTTGGAATGAGCTTATTGGAAAGTCTACTATATGTTGAGCTCAGCTTGCTTCACGTGGCTTCTCCTCATTGGCTTGATTAATAATTTTCTCCCTTGGGCGTCAGTTGGAAATCTGATCTGCTATTCACATAAGTAGTGTTTACACACTTGCCATACCACACACTTAAACACTCAATTTTTTTCAACTCATTATAACCACCTATTTTAATCTCTAATCAAGCAATAATGTCCGTGAAATCATAGTTTGATATGTTTTGTTGTTCAAATAAATATTCATCATATTATTAATGTATTATTAATTCTATATTATGGATCATTATGTTTTATTCATAGCAATGTATTATTAATTACATCATAACTAATGTGTCAATGTGTCAATGGCAGTGTGGCTAGCCCCTTTGGGAAATACCATATATAGTCCTCTCTATATACAGTACTTGAAGATAACAACCGTCTTTATTGAGTTTTTACTTTTCTAGGACAAACATCCCTAGTACTTTCAACCATATAATACTGTATAAAATTAATTTACTACCCTGGTTATTTGCCTCTAATTTGTTCACATGCCTCTTTAGGTTTTGGGGACCAGTCTTAAATATAATTCTCTCACTACATATGCTCTGATTTTGTCAATCTGTGTTTTCATTGGCCTTTTTGGCAGTCAAACTATGTATTTCTAAAGAATTCACCAGTCCTTAACATCCCTAAGCCTTTTCTATTCTCACTAGTGTTTAATCCTCCTTCCCTATGTCATTTCTTCTTTTGGAACCCCATGCAAGAGTTGCCTCGGGCGGGGGGAGGTGGCTCACACCTGTAATCCTAGCACTCTGGGAGGCCAAGGAGGGTGGATCACTCAAGGTCAGGAGTTTGAAACCAGCCTGAGCAAGAGCGAGACCCTGTCTCTACTAAAACTAGAAAGAAATTAATTGGCAAACTAAAAATATATATAGAAAAAATTAGCCAGGCATGGTGGCGCATGCCTATAGTCCCAGCTACTTGGGAGGCTGAGGCTAGAGGATCGCTTGAGCCCAGGAGTTTGAGGTTGCTGTGAGCTAGGCTGATGCCACGGCACTCTAACCCGGGCAACAGAACAAGACTCTGTCTCAAAAAAAAAAAAAAAAAAAGAGTTGCCTCAATCCTCACTACAGTTCAACTTGGCCTATCACTTTAAGCTGTGAGGATACTTGCTGATTCCGATCCTGTTACCTAAATGATTCATTCTCTCTCCTAGCCTCTAGCCATCTATACATTTAATAAACATGTGTTCTGTGTGACAGGCATGTGGCCCTAGAAACCTGCTTACAGATTGATATTGATCCATCAATCATCTTGTTTTAGGCATGGTTACTGTAATCAAATCCATGACTCTTTATTATTAATCTTCTAGAGACTTTTATCATTTATCATGGTTTATATAATACTCTGGTAACCAATTTTGACATACTTAACTACTGGACATGGACACTTGATTTTTGTAAGATTACTGAAGAATTCTTTAAAGATCACTCAGCTCTGGAAGTTATAAGATTTATTGAGTATCTACTTATCCATTGATTGTATCAACCAGTTGACATATACTGAGCATTTTTATTAATACTATAGTCATCTCATAATGGTAGATATTACTATCATTAAAGATACAGGGAGGAGTTTCTGATAGATCATGACACCAATCAAGGTAATCTAGCTAGTAGGTGGAGAAGACAAGAGTCAAACTCAGGTCTGTCTGACATCAAAGCCCAATCCATTTCTATTCTCAGATGGTAGGCTCAGAACAGAAAATGGGTTTGGACAGATGGGCATATCTGCTCTCAAGTTTGCTGGGTAGAGTGTCTGCATTTGCTAAGTTAATATGTAACAGCTACCCTGGAAAATATCAAGTCCTGTGCTGAGGGCTTTGATTTGGAAAAATGGAAAACTATAGTCACGTAACCTGTGGAGAGGAGAGGCTCCTACAGATGGAGATGAGGCATTCTTTGACCTTGTGAGGGATCTCAAGCATGGAAACTCTAAGCAGAGAGCAGAGCACAGAGCAGAATGAAGGAAGCACATACACTGGAGTCTTGTACTTTGGGGCAATAGAGGCTGGTATGCTGAGCCAGAAACCAGAATTAAGGATGAGCTTATCTGTGGTCTTTAATTGTGCCAGAATTCCATAAAAAGAAAGAAATAAGTGTTGTTTAGATTTATCCTCCTGATTCTGAAGCTGCTGCCACTGTAGCTACCACTATCTTGCTTCTACTGGATAAACAGAACAGTAATGCCATCTCTCAACCCACTGGACTTCTCCAACACACATTTGTGGACACATAAGCAATCCAGCGCCTCTCTGTTTAAGAGTTGCTGTCCCAAAAGGGGGCTGCCTTCTTCATCCCACCCTGCAGAGGCCACAGAGGGCCACTTGACATGGGGACCATTTCAAAGTGATGTAGGAGACTGATGGCACCCAAAGGAAAGACAGACTAGTATTCATGGCTGTACCATATGGTCTTTATTTGGTTCCTGGACATTCACCCCTTGGGGAGAGAGTTAAGAGGGCTGTTTTTCAATAGGTGCAGCCTCTCTGCAGCCTTGGCCCTGTCTCTAGCTCTTACAGGGTGGGTAGCAAGCAAACTTTTCCAAAAGAAGGCTTTGTTTCCAGGTGCCAAAAATGCACTTGGCCATGGAGCTGTTGCAGAAGGCCCCTGGGGCAGCCTCTGTGTTTTTGCATGGTTGTGGGTTGCTAGGTCTGGGATAACCTGGGGCAGGCTGCATTGCTCACCAAATCCTTAAATGAAGTGCTTCGGAGAGGGAACGTGGGGTAAGCTCGCCTGGCTTCTCTGTCAGGGTTGGCGAAGCCAACTACATAGCTGCCATGTCGAAGACCTCATTCAAGGTATGTCCAGCTGAAAACATGGAACAACTTGGTCAGACCAGATGGCCGGACCATGTGGGAGGGAGCCAGTCATCTACCAATGCTTGTTTAAGGTAATCTAAAACATTTTTTAATAACAATTTCATTAAAATTTTTTTCCCACCTGCTTCTAAATAGCAGTGAGGCCAAGTCCATGTAACTAGGGAGAATTTCATTACAGTGGAAACTGTCTTGCACACGTTGTTTTCTTCCTTGGTCCAGTAATTACACTCCCAAGAGAGATCGGGCTGAGACTTCCCAGGATGTACTGTATCAATGATGTCAGTGCCACCCAGGAGCCTCAGAGACCCCTAAATCCTATGTGATCTATAAGTGATCTGCTTCATTGCTAGAACAAGCAGAAGGCCCTCCCATAGTCCCAGGGAGAGAAAGGCTTGAGTCAGCATCCATGTGGGTGAGGCCCCTCCACCCAGTGAAGTGAACCTTTCCCTGTTTTGGATGGATGCCTCTGAAGCCACCAACATGCCTGACAGCAGCTCGCTGACACAGCATGCTTTCTTTGTTGGGCCTGTGGGGTTTGTCCTTTGGGGTTTCATATCTGGCCCCAACCAAACAGCTAGAGAAATCTTTCTCTACAGTTACCTAGTGTGCCCTGGTGCACGTGGACATTAGGGTGTATTTAGCTGTCCATGTAATGAAGTGGGAGAAATTATATTATTTTACAGACTGGCTGCTATGATGCCCTTTCCCCCATTGGCCATAAAATTCTTTCAAGAGCAATTCAAATGACTTTCAAAGGAACCAATTTCTCTGTAACCCTCTCCAACTGAAACTCCCTCCTCCCATTTCTCCAAGTACCTCAAGACCTAAAGATGAGGTAGGCATCCTCTGTGCTTAGAATTACTAATTCTAAAGTATTTCTACTTTCTCCTTCAAAAACCAAGTTTCTTTGAGGCTTACACAAGACATCTTCCATGTCTCTATGCTGCTGACATGCTGATGTTCTGACCACAGGCCCCATTGGTTGAGGACTTTAACACCTGCCTCATTATTTTCTTCTCCACCTCTCTTTCTGTCACCATTCTTGATAATTTCAACATCTACAAGGCTGACTCATTCAGCTCCCTGCCTTCTCAGTTCTTTCAACTCTTTGCCACTGAGAGTCCTGCTTTAACCCCACCTTAACCAACCCCCCATACTTGCACCCCTCGTAAAAGCTCCACTCCCCCAATCTGTTCCAAGCATTATCCCTTCTTGTCCCTCTAACTACAACCCCCTCTTCTTCTTCAGCCCAATTACTAGTACCCAGACCATATCAATGTCTCAATCTCATTGAGAATCCCCTTAATCCACACTCCATTGAGCAGGCTCACTCTCTCTCTCTCTCTTTCTCTCTCCATCCCTCCCTCCTTCTCTCTTTCTTTCTTTCTTTCTTTCTTTCTTTCTCTCTCTCTCTCTCTTTCTTTCTTTTCCTTCCTTCCTTCCTTTCTTTTTTCTTTCTCTCTTTCTTTCTTTCTTCTCCCTTTCCCTTCATTCCCTCCCCCCTCTCTTTTTCCTTCCATCATCTTACATGGAAAAACCATAACCCCATTTAAACCTCACTATGCATATGCTCTATGCCTGCACCTAAGTAGCTTAATATTGCTGGAGACAATCAAATGGCTGCACTGATTGGCTTGATAGAATTTCAGAATCCCAATTCTCAAATGATCACTCAGCATGTACCTAACATACTTCCTGGCAAGCTCAGTTCACAACTCTCTGGAATGATTATTGTATACCTTCTCCTCTTTCTTCACATTTTCATGACTCCTTCTCTACCTCTCCCCCAACTCTCAGCTGATGGCCCTACTGGGAAAAACAGGAGCAAGATGCCAGGGCCCTCTATCCACCCAGCACCAACATCTATGAGAGTCTGCCTACCCACATTCTCTGCTCACCTCCCTGTTACAACGGAGGTTGTGTTCCTGCTCCTGCCTCCTGTCCTCCATTTGAGATCTGAATTCCATCTTGTCACCATGTCAGGCACTTTGCTTCTGTATCATCAGTTTGTCCCACTCTGCTGCCTGGTTTTTGTCAACACATAAACCTGTGATACATCCGTGCTACACAGCAGGTTGGTCCACAAAGTGATAAGGAGATAATACCAGAATGTAAGTCAGTGTGTTGCTTCCTTCATTGAGAAAAATATTACTATGAAAAAATAATGTCAACTGAACTGAGAATTTTTCTTACTGATGTTGTTGCTTATTGATGCTGGTTGGCTTTTGTCATTTGGGGCTCAGCTCCAATGTCATTGCCTCAGAGATGCTTCCATGACCATCCAGTATAAAGTAGTCTGCTGGTTCTTGTCTTTCTTCTCTAGAATACCACTGTGCTATATATTCATCATAGCACTTACTACTCTATGTTGGCTTCCTCACTTATTTATCTGTCTACTATGTTCTTCCCCAGGGTTTAATCTACAGAATAATGTAATCCCCATGACAGCAGGTATGTTGTGGGTATTCTCAGGACCTTGAAAGGCAGTTCTCAAAGTATAATTCATAGACGTCTGATCAAACTATGAATATTTTCATAATAATACTATTTAATAAGACATTAGATACCTTTTTCATTGTGTTGACATTTGCAATGATTGTGCAAATACAATGGTGGGCAAAACTGCTGGTTCCTTAGCACAAATCAAGCACTGGCACCAAACTGTACAGTCATTGCATTCTTCTTTTTCATGCTCTTGTAGAAAAAAAAGTCAGTATCGCTGAAGAATGCTCTTGATGAAGCAGTAAAATTTATTGTTTTAAAATTGTGATCCTTGAATAGACATTTTTTAATATGCTATGTTATGAAAGGAAAGCTCCCTGCATAACAAAGTATAATAATTGTCTCGAGGAAAAGCATTTGTGTGATTATTTGATTGTGAGCTACACTAGCTGCATTCTTATGAAATATCATTGTTACCTGAAAAGTGACTGACAGTCAAAAGATGGTTGCTTAGATTTGGGTATCTGGAAGATATTTCTTCAAAAATAAATAAAAATATCATTTCAAAGAAAACAACAGACAATATAGTTGCACCTGATGAAATTCAAAATTTTGAATGAAAATTAACATTTTGGAAACCTTGTGTCTGCCATCATTGGTTTGAAAGATTCCTAATATTTAAAGCTTTTTCTGATGAATTTGATGGTGATATTAACAAATGTATCATTTTTTTGGATCTGGCATATATGGTATAATGTGTCAACTTTTAGACTGTGTTAATAACTTAGTAAACCAATATTTTCCAAATGAGCAATGCAGGAAGTTACAAAATTGTGCACGACCAAAGGTTCTATTCTGACTTTAAGATAGACCAATGGATTTTATTTATTTTTTCTTTTTTTAATTCAATGGATTTTAATGTAAGAGTATAAAAAGTTAATTGATATAGTTTCAAATTCCTCATTGCAACTGACTTTTAATAACTAAATACTAGCTGAATTTTATTTTAGCATCAAAGAAGATTATCTACAATTATCTGAAAAGACTATTAAAATACTTTCCCCTTTCCAACTACATAACTATGTAAGGCCATATTTTCTTTATATACTTCAACTAAAATATGTATCACAATAGATTGAATGCAGAATTTGAGAATCCAGCTGCTAGATGAAGCCAGATATTAAAGAAATCTTCAAAAATGTAAAACAATGTTACTTTTCTCACTAACTTTTTTTGTTTTGAAAAATAAAGCTATTTTATAAAATTTATAAATGATATTTATACTAATACATAATGGATTTATTATTATTTTAAAATAAACCAATAAATATTTAAAATTTCTTAGTTTAATTTCTAAATCAGTAGAATTGATTAATATAACAATAAAACACATTAACAAAGGCTTTTTGGATTCCTCAATAATTTTTAAGAATGTAACAAGATCCGGAGACCAAAAAGTTTGGGAACCATCGGCCTAGAATCAGTGAGCTGGCATTCAAAAACTACTTATTGAATGATTACAATATTTATAAAAGAAAATAGATAATAAAAATATACTCTCCATTGGATTATACACCATGTCTCTGCACATTACAAAAATATAATATTGTATTCATCTGTGTGAATAAGTATACTTTCATGGTGGCTAAACATATATAGCTGTCAAAAAAGAAAGTATCTATCAAGTTTAATGATCTTAAAAGGAAACCTCCATTTCCCATAGACAGCCAAATTCCTCAGGTATTTTTAGAATTCAGGAAGTCTGTGGGCTTAAAATTAGTTCTCATAGGCCTTGCTTTGCCCAGTAGTGTTCTTTACCTGTAGCCAAGGAACATTTATGAGAAGGAAGAATTCCAGCACAGTCTCAGACAGCTAATGGATTGATATCTATGCTCTACTTGTCAGATTGCCCAAAGACAGGGTGGGACGTGCTCTTTGAACAGGAAGTCTGCTTTGGAAGCCCAGACTCTTGAAGTCTCTCTTCAGTAGAGATGTATAGAACCAAATTCACAGTAAGAAGCACAAAGTTGACCCTCTTCCTCAAGGTCCCCTTCAAGCCAGGGCATGATGACCAAAGAGAAGCAGAAAAACTAAAATTATCGACTCAACTGAGGACCCTTTGTCCATGCCAATGTAACAAAGGCTAACATTAAGCAGCACTGAAGGGAACATTCTGAATATTGAGACTCAGAGGTGATGGTGGGGCTTTCTGCCCAACATTTTCTGGAGCTGGCCTGAGATTTTCAACAGCTTTAAAGCAGACGTACTCTACGGTTGGCCAGATTTTGAAGAATAGTCCTGACTGGCTTTTATAAGAAAAGTACAGGAGGTTTGCTTCAAGTTTGCAACAAGAAGACTGTTTATATCTGAATTGCAGCAACATCTTGATTAAGTAGAACCAAAGTAACAAGAGCTACATTTAAAATAACAATTGAAGTGAGAAGAAAATCAAGTGACTTAAATAATGTAGTAAGGGGGAAAGGGTGACTTGCAGAGTGTCCAGAGTTAAACATCCTTTCAGGACAGTCTTCTGTCCTTTCAATGTCCAGTTGTACTTGATTTAATGGCAACTGTGGCTCAAAATAATGATTCAGAGGCATCAGAGATTCAGGTACTCACCAACTCCTCATGCATTTTAGAATATTAATAAACACAATTTATTATTTAAAAATTTGCATCACGTTGTGGGATAACTTGGAAGCCTATGAAGTTTTGCAAAGCTAGACTGCAGACTATTGCGATGTGTTCCCTTGGTGTGACATAGTCAAGTTGACATAAAATTAACCATCACAGTGGGCGAAATGGTCCTATAGCAGAAGCTGGGTGGAGCTTTTAACCAGGAGAACAAAAGAAAGCCAATGGATGAAAGAGAGGAATAGACAATTTTCCCTAAGAATACTCTTCAAGTCAAAGAATAGTTATCATTAGAAGCCAGCAACATGCCCAGTTTCCAGAAAATGAGAAACGTCACCCTAGAGACCAGGAACGTCCGAGGATACCATCCCTCATGGTACTTAACTTTTCCCACTCTTCATGGGGTCACATGAACCACCCCTCCCCCTCTATATACCCAGATGCCACTTTGCAGAGGAGTCACAGAGGTAATCAGAAAACTGAATACTCTAAGACACTAAGCACCACCTAAGGGGACTATTCAGTAATCAAATATGACTAAAGTTTTAAAGTACATAGCTATTCCTGAAAGTTATTTTTCCCCTGCTACCAGGAGGCAGATTAGAATTAGTTACAGATAAAATAATGAAATTGCATTTCCTCTGCGGATTCAAGTTGTTGGGTGAGGGAAATTGTGGCCAGCTACATATGAGGGCTCCACTAAGATTTCTAGATCTGTGGCCATCCTGTGTCTGCATCTTGGGAAGATTAATAAATAGCTCAAACTAAACTCAGGAAGGCATATCACGCCAAGGTCAGACACAGATGTGGCATATTCCACAGAAGGAAGGAACAAGATAAGTTATCATGCAGCCCTTTCTTAAGTTCTGAAAGTTTTAAAAGACTAACTGTTGTTTCAGAAAAGAAAGTCCAGTTCCAGCTGGAACTCAGATCATTAATTCTTCTGACTTCCGAGAGATCTCAAAGAAGAGATGGAACTCCATACCATGGTCATAAAGCCCCCGAGAAGCAATGCAGACACGAGGGCCTGTTGGAGAAGTCCCTGGGAGGCAGGGTGGCAGCCACTGTGGTCCTGCAAGAGCCAGCTCAGCTAGTACTACTTCCTCTCCCAAGCCAGGCAGGCAGGAGCCCAGGGAATAATTTGAGGAGGTTGGGAAGGGAACATGATGCATAACTGAGTGGAATTATCAGCTGACACTTGCTGTAACAAACCAGCTGCCCACTCCCAACTTTATAGGACCCACTTGTGAGTTAGTTCTGCACAGGGACACTATCTGCTCCAGTGACGAGCTCCTTGGGGGAGTCATAGAGCCAATGTTAGATTGACGGATGGCCCCTACTGGTAGGAGGTGAGATTTCATCAGTACCGGAGGCTACCAGGGCAGGAGTGGAGAGGGGTTGGAGGGTGGAGAGAAAAATAGATTGAGATAGAGACCTGAGCCCAACCCACTTGAATAGGGTGGCCCCTGGATGTAAGTAAGAGTTATCTATGGGTATGCAAACCCTTACCAAGGAGAAAGTGAAATGGGGATAATAATATGCTTTACTTTTTGCTTTTCCCAGTATGTACATGGCTAGTGTATCAATCTGCAGAGAGGAGAAATTAGGAATGCTGCGATTAGAATGCAGAACAAAAAGCACATTAATAATTTTCAAAGTTGATCTCTGTTATAATAGCCTCCCCACCACTCACTTGCATAGCAATGTGCTTTCTGGAGTGTGGAAGAGACAGCATCTGAGTCTCAGCTGTGAATTATACACCTCCTACAATGGATCCCCATCTCACAGTGCTTTATCTTGGCACATTTTGGGGCATCCATTAAAAATGTTAAGTCACACCTACCAGGTGTGCATTGGCAGGAAAAAGATCAAGAGCTGTTTTAAACAATGAACCATAGTTTGGATAAGCAGCTTGGAGGGGTACTGGGGCTGGGAAGCAGGGGGTCCCAAAACTGCGCTGTGTGATCTTGGGCAAGTTGCTTCACTTCTCTGAGCTAAAGTTCTCCTTTCCATGGAGGGAGATAGATGCAGATGGTTTCTACAAGAACTTTCAGAGGGAACAATCACAAACTCTTCCATGCCTCAGGACACAGGGCTGAGTTCCCTCACCAGCCTCTGAGTATGCCAGGCTAGACACATCAGTGTGCACAATGGCCTCTTGGCCTGCCGCAGGGACCCAAGAAGGGCTGCACTGGGACTGTAGAGGATCATTTTGGAGGAAGGTAGCTTTGGCTATGTTGTCTCTGACCTTCCCTTTCTTCTCTAGCTTCTTAGTACCTTCCCCACTTCCCCACAAACACCACAAAATACTCAAGATGCTCTCCATTATCAAAAATGCTTCCAGATAAGCCAGTACCAGCAATTTATCCCTTGGTGTGAATTTATGCCAAAAATCACCACCCTTAAGGAGTCATTGGGTTCCCTCCGACTGCATGCATTGCCCCTTGTAACAATATGCTTTCAGGCTCTGTGACAGCTTATATTCTGCTCCCTTTGCCCAGCACATACCCCCGACTGCCCCTCACCAAGCCTCTAGTCTCATCTTTTAAGGCACCCTAAATAGATGTCACCTTCTCTGTATAGCCTTTGAGGTCCTGACTCCAAGGCAGAGTTTTTGCTCCTCCCCTGGGCTCTGGCAGCATGTAGGAATGTGCCCATTCCCCTCACGGCTCCCTGACTCCAGCCAGACCTTCCCCTGGCTGACTCCTCCAAATGCCTCCTCCTTCCAAATGTCTTATCCACAGAGAGCCCTTCTCTGAGCAGCCTGAACTTCAAGTCCCCTCTTGCAGTCATTCACTAACCCTATTTTGATTTCTTCATAGCACTCACTGCTCTCCTCAATTATTATGATACGTCGATGCATTTGTTTCATGTTTATTGTCTGTCTTTCTCCATGAAGCTCGAAGCTCCTCCCCAAGGAAGCTTGTCTCATTCTCTGCAGTTTCCCCGGCACCTAGAACAGAGCCTGGTACGTTGTTAGGGCTGATAACTGTTGTCGAATGAACGACTCATGCATTCCTCGAGTGCTTGTCATGCTGTGCCACATGGGATGTGTTCACTTGTGTCTCTCTCTCCTCCTTGGACTCACATTCCATTGTGTTTTCAGCAGTAATTGGGTACTTGGTACATAGTAGGAGTGTGTCAGATATCTGATGAAGGAATATATGAATAGTAAGACTCTTTTCTTACTGTATTAAGAGTTTTGTCTGATTTTATTAGTAAGTATACGAGGGTGGATGAAGAAGGAGCTACTCTAATATCCATGCAAAAGTTGACCCAGAGAGTACTGTCTGCTCTTTCCTTGAGTAGTGCGGGTGGCTTGGGGCCAGGAGCGGTATTGAAAATATATAACAACTGCTATGGTGGTGCCCACCTGTGAGTTCTGATGCCAGCGGTAGACTGGAGCTGGTCTATGGGCCAGCCATCAGCCCTTCAGTGGCTGGATTCTAGCATGCTCTAGGGGCACCAGGAGAGAGGCTAGAGTTATAAGGGCTCATGCAGGAAGTTTAGAGCAGCTACTTTTGCCAAGATGTTCAGACATACATAAACATTTTCACAACCACTTCACCTCTATCCTGGGTCCTGGCTGCATCTTAGCCCTCCCTGGTGCCCTTGCAGGGAAGAGTACCCTCCCAGGAGAGTATTCACAGACATGGCCCTGGGTCTCAGCCCTGCAGGCACACACAGCAAGAGCAGCACCTCTGGCAAAGCACAAGGCAGGCAGGGATGGGGTGACCCACCCTGCACTCACGGTTCAAGGAAGTGCTTCAGGGACGAGGGGTGTTGGATGTACTGGATGTTCTGGAAGACCTGAAGAGAGAGGCTGGCAAGGAAGTCCCGTGCTGACAGCAGTCCTGCAGTGGGTCACACAGAAAAGTCTGTTCTGTCTGCATGTAGAGAAGAGAATGAGCCGGACCTCTGACACAATGTCTCAGGCCACCACCGTACTGCCAGATCTGCTGGGACAACCCCTCGCTGTAAGGATGGGTTTTAAGGTCCAGGGAAGAGAAAGGTAGTGAAGTATCAACTAGAATCCAATCTTCACCATGGAGATTAAGAGCACAGGCTTTGCAATCGGCCAGACCGTGGCCCGCATTCTGGTTCTGCTTCATGGTGACCACGTGTCACTGAGAAATCCTTCTATCTCCCTGAGCTTCAGTCACCTTGTCTATAAAATGAAAGCAGCTGTATCTGCCTCGTGTAATTCTTGGGAAGCCCTTAAGCAGGGTGCCTGGCACACCATAAAGACTCAGAGAATGTTCTTCATCACTCATATGATGACTATTACTATCTCCTTTCTAACTTCAGAATATTGTGGTTAGCTCAATCCAAGTTTAAATACTGAATGCTGGATTTACTCGGTGAGACCTCAGACCCGAATCTTTGCCTCTCCATCTTCCGAAACCTATTTCTACCCCAGCCACATACAGATTTGCCACCAAACTTCAGAAAGGACAGCTGACTGGACCAGGATGGCCACGGTGACCCAGAGCCAGTGGATATATACCACAGTGCCTGGAGAAGAAGTTTCTTTTTATTAGCAGTTTTCTGATGAAATAGAAGTTCACCAGAGAAACCCTCTGTGATTAGCCCTACTGACGGTCCTGTTGGCAAATCTGAGGCTCCTCCTCTGCTTTGGTGAAACGCAGGATGAGGAATACAGATGAACTGTGCTGATTCTGAATGTGCGGTGTGAAAGGGTGGCTGCTCTGAACCTAAATTATTACCATTCCACCAAACAGTCACTCAGGTTGCTCCTGTGGACGAGGTCCCAGAAATAAGAATGCCAGGAGACTGACTTAAACATTGTTTACCAAACCCTGACACCAGTTGGTCCCTGACCCTTTTTGTCTATAGCCTAAAAGTGAAGGAAAAAAAGAAAAGAGATGTCTACTTATCTAAAGGCTATTTATTGCTCAGTGGGTTTTAGTTAATGAAGTGGTGTACTGTCATTCACACCAGCCAAACCACCCCTTTGCCTCCTGTGTCTGAATTAACCTGAAAGAAGGAAAGAGAGTCTATTTCTTTTCCACTTGATTTTCAATATGTGTGTTGACGCTACTTTCAATGATCTGGGAGCCCCACCCTCTGTGTCTGTACCTAAGGCCCTGGGTGAGGGATCCCAGAGTCCACCTAAAACATTAGCATTTTGGAACCCTAGCTAACAGGAAGGTGAAGGTTCCTATTGTTCAGTTACGAAGCTTTCCACGTTGCTGAAAAAGGCACTTCCCACTTGCCAAAGAGGATCTGTGCGGACTGACATTTTATGAAAGACACCAGAAGAAGGAAGGCAGGGAAGAGGCAAGGTGGCAGGAGGACAAGGAGGGCCAGACGCACCAGGAGAGGGTGACGGTCCTCGGGCAGGACCGACAGGAGCGCTTGGCTGCAGAGAGCTTGCAGAGCGAGCACAAGCTTTCACTCTTGGCCTAAGAAAACCCTCGCAGGGGCCTAAATACAACTTTTAACTTAAAAAACTTGGGCAGTAATGAGTTCCAGCTGTGTGGCAGAGCAAATTCCCAATTCCAAATAGTTTCCCTAGAAAGAAACAATTGTGTCTGTCCCTGCCTCCTTAACTCTTTCATCCCTGAGAAGGAGACACGCTTGAGCCTGTTCTTTGGTCCCTGGGAGGTGGCATAGGCAGAGCGGCCTTTGCAAGGTGGGCCTGGAGCAGGTCCCCGGGGCCTCCCCAGGGCCTCCCCAGTCCTGATCAGATCCCTGAGATGGGCCACGGCTCTGCCTCCTCTGCTTCTCCCAAACCCTGTTCATTACAGCCATCATCTAAATCAGGGGTTGGGAAACTGGAGACCACTGGCCAAGGCCTGCCTGTTGCTTTTTGCCTATGTTTGTAAATAAAACATTACTGGCCCACAACCACACCTGTTCATTCATGTAGTATCCACAGCTGTTTTTTTACCGCCACAAGGCAGGAGTTGAGTAATTGTGAATGAGAGAATATGGCCTGCAAAGCCTGAAACACTCACGACCGAGTCCTCTGCAGCACAGGTTTGTACAGCCCTGACCTAAATAAAATTTGAGGTTACTGGAGGCTTGTCTACCTCTATTAATGTCAAGGCTTTAGTCTTTTTTCACTATAAAATTGGACGAATAACAAGTATCTTCAGAAATCGCAGAGTTCAATCCATTTCAGATAAAGGAAAAAAAAAAAAAAAAGATTGAGGCTCACAAAGGAGAGTGACTTGCCCAGAAATAGTTAATGTCAGAGCTGGAGCTGGTGTCGTGACCCCTGGCTCCCAGGTCAGTACTCTTTCCAACAAGGGAGCTGATCCCCACAGCAAGTGAACCAAAGTGACAGATCTTTGCTTTCCATGATCAATAGCAAAATACCCACACTAAACTGGTTTTCAGAAGGGACATTTTATTAAGATATTTTTGCTATGTATGACACAAAGATCTTCTAGTGTTTGCTAAAAAATATTTTATAACTTGTATGTGTGCAATGATCTGATATTTGAATGGTTGAGTATTTGCAACTGTGATTAAATAATCATCAGTGTATTTAACCTAGAATAGAGGCAAAAAAAAAAAATACTCTCTGCTCATTTGATCAAACCTTATGAACAGTGGCAGGAACTTGCATAGTGATTTGAATGGCCTCATATACTTATGCACATAGTAAGTTATTTTTTCAACCAAGTGTTAATTTATTTTTTTCTAATAATCTCCCATGACTAAACTTTGCATCTAACCAAATAGATCAAAAGTTCCAAGAGGGAAAGTAAGAGATCTTTTGAAATTTGTGTATTCCTTCCAGCTTTTCTAGAACTTGAATAATATAGTAACATAATAGAGTAAATTCACAATGAACTGGAATTGACCTAAACCAGAGCACTCAAATAACTGAAATTCAGTTTTTGGGCCATGCTTCCCATCACTCAATATTTAGAGAATAGAGCCTCATAGCAACAAAACAAGTGGGTGGAAATTTAGTTTAAAAATTGACAAAGCAACTTCTGGAACATGTCTTTGGAGTCAGTACAGACATGGTCTGGGGAAGATGAGTAATTTCCTGGGGTCCCCATAGTTTGTTAGGTATATGCCCCTTGGGGACTGGGCAGTGGATTCCAGGAAGCAGCCAGAGGAGAAGGTGGGGTCACCAGCTGGGGCTAGAGAAGAGACAGGCTCATGCTCTTGTAACCAGCCCTGGATCAAACCACCCCCAGGCACCAGAGCTGGCTTGGCTCACACCCACAGACTCCTAGGGTCTTTGCCTTACCACCTCCAACCCTAGTCCTGAGCATCTGTCAAACTGAACATCTTAGAGTTCTCCCAAAACTTCCATGCTCTCTCTCAAGAGGCAGAGGGGGATAGTGTGGACTCTGTAGCTAGATTCTCTAGGATCAAATTCTAGGTTTGTCTTTTTCAGCTGTGTAACCATGAGCAAGTTACCTAATCTCTCTGTGCCTTTGTTTCCTCATCTGTTAAATGGGAATATTAATGGTGCCTTTCTCATAGGGTTGTTACGAGGTTTAAATAAGCAAATACATGTCACGTGCTGAAGACACAGCCTGTTCCTCCAGGATTTGGGGCATGCTGCTTCTTCAGCCTGGAACACCCTCATGCCACCTCCTGGGAAAGAAAGGGACTTTCCCTGACTCTCCCCACCCTGTCCCTCAGCTCCTGTACAAGGCTGGATCATATTTCCTGCCTTTGGGTTCCCATGAAACCTCACGCAACTAGAAGGCATTTTATCTACTTGTCTAATTCCACCATCAGACTGAACTCTCTGAAAGTAGGACTTTGGTCTTTTTTAACCCAGCATCTAGCGCAACAGACTATCACTCAAAGTCTAGTTTTTAAATGAATGCACAGTGCAGATGAATGAATGCTTGAACAAATCAATGTGTGAATAAATTATTAAGTGAAAAAATGAAAGCCAAATTGCTCTTCCATGTCTTCCATCTGTCTGGACTCTAGATTGTGTCTATAACAAACACCCACGTATCTGAATGTGAGTTACTTAGGAGAAAAGAACCCCCTTCCTCAAGACATTTCACTTCCATCTCTTAGAACATTATCATAATACATCGGTTTTGTTAGAACAAGACATTTTACTGTCATATTCCTGAAAATTTTAATAATAAGTATGTAATCTACAGTGTCTATCTTGAGAATGGTGTCCCAGGGATTGTGCAGTGTCTAACCTATGCAAAGACGGTGGCCCTGCCTGTGCTTTCTAAGGCAGGAAACCAGACCGTTTATCTCTGAAACTCAGAAATCAGATCATTCTGTGAACCGTTTTGCTGTGAAGGACAGCAAGTCTAATGGCACATGGGAACATACCACGGAATCGGTCCTTTAGCTCGGTTCATCCTTCCTCCCCAGTCATCCCTACTCTGGGATTTCCACAGGCTTTTCTTCCCAGCAGTGAGAAATGCAGTGAAAAGAGCATGGCCTGGATGCCAAGAGACTTGACTTTTATTTGCATTGGCTTCACCACTAATCAGTTGGGTAATGTTGGGCAAATCTCTTAACTGATCTGAGACTTCGTTCCTTCCGTAGAAAATCAATCACAAAACAATCTGAAGACCACAAACTCTCTGCAAAAGTAAAGTGCTATCATCATCAATAATAATTATTATTACTTTAGTAATAATAACAGTGATAATACTTCTAATCAACCCACCACAAATGTCCCATTTTAAATTTATTTGAATATTCTCCCATCCAAGTACTAACCAGGCCCGACCCTGCTTAGCTTCCGAGATCAGACGAGATCGGGCGCGTTCAGGCTGGTATGGCCGTAGACTGAGTTGAGTATTCTGTAAGTTAGATGAGATATGTTAGTTAACAGGGATTTGATCATCTGACCTTTGCCACCCTCAACTCAGAACAGAGAGCCTAGGAAGGAGTAGCACGTGGTTAGTTTTGATTAGTGAGAAAGAGGTTAGGAACATGAGATGTGTCCATACCAGAAGAGCTTGAAGCAGGGGAACAATAAGAAGGCATTTATGTCTGCAAGGAAATAGAGGTCTTGTCATCCCCAAAGATTGGCACAAGGATTGTTTTCAACACAGGATTCAGGGCTTTAGAGTGGCTTCTGATGGATGATTCACAATTATGCTGTGCACTATAGTTTACACACTTGTTTGTGAACCAAACACTATAGTGACCTTATTGGCCTCAAAGGGTCAGTCCTAACTCTGGTTAAAGAGAGAGGATCAGGAGGGAATTGTCAGAACATTTCCCCTTAAGAAGGAAAGGCCCAGATTCTCCTGGCCGTACTTTGGGGTTCAGGGCAATGTTGCAACCTTTTAATGAAGATAAGATGTTTTGAGTCAAGATACTAGAATGTCAGAACTGGGAATGTGGATAATGTAGCCCAGTGACATTCCACCTAGAGATGAGGAAACTGAGATAACTTGCCCAAAGTCATGCATCAAGTTATTGTGAGACTCATAACCCCAACCAAATTATCCCAAATCTATGGATACTGGCAAGCCACATTACTCCAAATGTCTACACACCTGTGAGGCATGGGCAAGAAATTCTGTTGAACATCTGGAAGCTTCACCAATGGAGGTTTTCTTGATACTCAGATCTAGTTGCTCCACTTGTAGCCACTGCAGGCCCTAAGGACTATCCTCCCTCCCCACGTTTTTCTCTGAGGTTTGTCACTACACAACCAGGATACAACATTCCAGACTGACAGGTGTAGGGAGGCGGCAGTAATGAAGACAATGAGCATGATGCGCTGCACAATGATGTTGGGAATGTGCCTGGGTTGGGTCTCTAGAACTGCTGTCAAAGGTGGGGGCAGGTACAGAATTCTGGCTGGAGCTGGCCTTCTGCCCTGCCTCCTTCCACATATGAGAAGCATGTGTCACTGAGCAGAAGTCCCCTCTCCTATCCAGCTTTGCCTTTATCCCTACAAACTGGGGCTTATCACAATGCTAGATACCATTTTGTTTTATCTGGATCCAACTGCGTTTATTTCTACCCATTGTATGCTCACCTCTGGATGTCAGGAGCTGTAAGCAGGGGAACTATGCCTCCCAGGATCTTTTGCCTCCAGGGTGGTCTAAATGTGATTTAGCCTAAACACGATTTACAATTTGCCAGTGACATGGACTAGCATAAGACATGGAAGTGGAATAGAGACCAATGCCATTATTTCCTTCTGGAAGGAGCAGTACATGATGCCATGCATACAGGTTTTTAAATGATCTGAAATTCACCTGCCCCGTGCCTATGGACATAGCAGGTTTCTGAGCTCTGGAGAGCTTCAAAAGTTTTACAGCTCTTGGAACCACAGCTTAAAAGCTAATGGTAATCCTCCTCACTTGCCCTCTTAGCCTTTTCAATAATTTGTAAGGACTTATTACTCAGCATTAAATCCCTTCCTGCTTGACAACCCTAGAGTGGTTATGTTTTATTGGCTGAACTTCCTGATAAAAAGCAGCCTCTAACCATTGTGTACATTGGGCAAGTGACTTCCCTGTTCTGGGCCTCAACTTCTTCTCTGGCAAGTGACAGTTTGGAGGAGATGACCTCTAAGTTTTCTTCTAGTTTTAAGATCAGTAAAATTCCATGAAACTCTAAGCTCTCTCTGATACATTTCTGAGGAAACAAGGAGTGGGGAGGGAAGGATGCTGCCTTCTAAGAATCCAGGTGTGTTCTGCAGCTGAGGGATGTGGTCCTCTGAGCAGCCATGGAATTTCTCTGGTAGCCGAAAGTCATCCAGGCTCTGCTTACAGGCGTGGGTTTGATAGAGGCCACTCAGTTTCTGGTAGAAAGGATACTGGCTGCATTTTCACTCCATTATGACAAAGGACCTCACCTCACCCAGGAGATTTTCTTGAGATCTCCACCCACACATTGCCACTTCAATGAGCCCCAGTTATTTCCAACCATAGGTATCTGCATTGCTTTGCCGTAGGTGCTTCCTCCAGAGCCGAGGAAGGCCAATCTGCCCATGTGCAAGGAAGCCTGGAAGAGCCCGAGCATTAACACCCCCAAACAATGCCTGATAGGATGGTGTACCAATACCCTGGCTCTCTAGTCCCTGGGTGGGATAGCTCAGAGTAGGTGGCCTATTTTCCATGTCATCTTTCAGAGATTTCACCTGGGACAAAGGCTAGGTTGCCCCCCTGGTGGTAACTAGCTTAAGTTTATGGCTCTTTATTGGCTGTCTTCATTTCCCAGACTTTCTTTCCAAATAAAATACCTGCACTGGATTCTTGCTCAGGGTCTGCTTCTGAGGAAACTCAAACTAAGGCAGTTACTTTGACAAATGCTTTTCTTCATGACAGCCAGTTCCATCCAGGGGCTTGAGATAGTGGGAATGTTCACAGGTAAAGAGGGAAAGTATTCATAAATTCTGGAGTTAAAGGTAAGAGCAGCCTGTGTCAGGGGCCACAACAAGTCTCTTGGGGTCCCTGGGCACTGAGGAAGAGCGAGGAAGAGAGGAAGCAGGGTGAAGAACACAGGACACTTCCTAAATGTCATCCCACATAAAGCTCAAGAACATAGAGCTGGGCGTGTAACAAGGGCTCAAAAGTGTCTGCAGCTCTTACTGAGGATGTTCATTTTCTTGAGCACTAGCCTTGGGGATCAAGTTATTCATTCATTCTCTGATTCAGTCACATATTCACTCACTCAATGATTTCTTAAATGTGTACGATGTGCTGGTCACTGTGGTAGGTGCTGGGATGGAAAGGTGAATAGGGCATAGCCCCTGACTTTAAGATCTTTCCAGTCAAAAGGCCCAGAATGGATGTCCCCACTAGCACCAAAGATACCTCCCAACTCAAATTCACTTGCCTGGAGGATTTGTAAAGAGGTCTCTGCTTGGCTCTGGAAGGGGTCAGCTGCACACTGTATTTTGCTCATTCAAAGCAAACAAGTAATAATGGAATGGCAAGAAGCCTCATAAAATGGTTATTTCTATTCCCGGACTGCTCTGGGGTTCCATCTAATTTATAAACATTGTTTTATGAAAAATTGAGATCATTCTTGGAAGTGCCCAGAGAGAGTGACCTTTGCTTGTTTTGGTGCAGTGTTTGTGAGTGAATGTGTACATGGCTATTGTTGCTAAGGAGGCAAAGGCCAGCCGTGGGTAATGGCTGTCTTTCCATTCTGCACATTTCCTCAGTCAGGGCGGGTATAACTGACACCCCCTCCCACACCCAGCTCTCCCCAGAAAGACAGAAATGGAGTCAGGCCAGGGAGTCACCAGCCTCACCGAGTGCCTGGGAATGGACTGGCCTTACCCACAACACAACTGGGACAAGTTCCACCGATGCCTCCAGATGCTTTCAGACCCAGTAACCTTTGGGCATAGGAGTCAGGTGGTTTCTCAGAGGCTCTTCATTTAACTTCCTATGAGAGTCAGGCATTAACACCAAGCTCTGTCTCTAGGGATTTGCATCCAATTCCACAACTCAGAGCTGGTAGACGCTTAGGGTGGTGGGAGACTGTGCTCTACACTGGGGTAGTAGAGACTCGGGTTCAAGTGAATCTTAGCAGTGCTTAGTCCCAGAAACAATTTGGCATAGGAAGAAAAACACTGAAACAGAGTCACTTTCCAATTCTACCACTTAACTCGCTGTGTGGCCCTGGACACATCACTTAACCTCTCTATGTCCCAGTTTTCTCAAATATCAATAAAAACTCCTATATCATATTTTATGAACTAATTGAGCAAATACTTATACTGTATGCAAAATGCTTAGAAGCCAGCCCTGTTAGACATTTGGTTAGCCTATTTCCTTTGTGTGGCATGTTCTTTCCTCAAATATCTGCCTGGATCTCCCCACTCCCTTCATTTAAGTGTCTGTTCAAACGTCACCTCCATCAGGAAGTCTTCCTGCCCACCCTCTTCTTAAAGAGAAGATCATTCTTTCTTTTTTCTCTATCCTCTTCCTTACTTTTCTCCATAGCACTTATCATTATCTGAAATTATGTCATACATGTCTTTTTATTGAAGTAGTTTGTTTTTATTTTTGTCCCCCTAACTAGGATGTATGTACCATGAGGGCAAAGATGGTTTTGCTCATGGTCAAACCATCAATGCACAATGCAATGATGCCAAGCACATAATAGGTGCTCAATGCATGGTAAATTGACAGTGATTATGTATATACACTTCTAGAGTGCGTATTCTGAACTAATTTAGTAATCAAGAAGCCTACATTAAGCCTAAATGTTCATTGAAGTTCCCATATCATAATTTGCCAGGCTTGGTTAGGCTTGTGATTGAAAGGATGCATATTTTCCCTTAATAGCCACAGATACCACACTTTATTCTGTGGGTACCATTCTGTCTCCTTCTTCCCACCAGTTCTCCACCACAGTTCGTCTTAGCCCTGGAGTTATTTTCAAAGTGAATCTTTTGACTCTGGGATCATTTTTTATCCTTTTTATGGATGTGAGGCACTGCTGGGGGGGGGGATGTATGCTGCCACCACTGCTTGGAAGCCCTTAGAGGCGGCTGCAGTGGGCTATGCAGCTCCCTGGGGGCTTTGCTGGAGCCCTCACATGCATGAGGTAATGGATACCCTCTCGCACAGCCAGAGTGCACCAGAGCTAATTTGGAGAGTAAATTTCGAAAAGGTTGATGTAATTGGCCCCCAGGGCCGCTGGGTGGGGCCATGAGGAGAAGATGACATGTTCATTGGTCTGGCATGGCCTCACTGTGCCCAAACAAGAATTGATGGGTAGGAGGACAGAGGCACAGCACTAATGAAATATCCATGTAGATGGTAACCCCACCGACTCTCTAAGGCCATTGGCGGTCCTGTAGGGGCTGTGCTGAACGAGAGGTTGAAATAAGAAAACAGAAACCCATAGAGGTTGAGTGGCTTATCCAAGGTCACACAGCTTGTGAGTGGCAGAGCTGGGATAGAGCCTAGCTTGCCCTGTCCTGAGCTGGTAAGCACATTTGAGACAAGGGCTGAGTCTAATTCGCTCATGCTGGATTCCTCAGCACCTAGGACAGTGTCTGGCACTTACCTATCGGGAATATCCCATACATCCATACATTCACCATTTGGAACTAATGTATTTAGAAAAGAGAAGTCAAGGAAGTAGAGAGAACAAAAGCATGAGTGGCTGCAGTGTTTACCCCTGACATTTTTGCAGCGTGAGCTTTTCTGACTCTGTCCCTCCATTACACTTGTCTCCTGGCATTTTGATCAACAGATGCAGGGTTCTTCTTTGAAGAGAGCTTCGAAAAGTTTGATCCACCAGCATCATTGAGGAAAGAATCTAAGTATTATTATTATTCCATTTTAGGGCCATTTAAAAAAAAGAAAAAGAAACCACTTTTGGATTTATCATATCCACATTGTGCCAATGGATCAACTGAACCCGATTTAGCAGCTCACTGAAAACAAATTGGCTAGCTGAATTGATTAGAGCTGACTAGATAAACAGCTAAATTTTTCGCTGGAAAGAAGTAAAATGATAGGCAGCATAGTGTGGGGCAAAATGCAGATTGTTGGATTGGAAACCCAGAGGTTCTAATCCAGTAGAACTGCAGTATGGCCTGTGAATGTGCATTTTAACAAGTATCCTGATGGGTCAGATGCAGATGATACAAAGCCTTGGCACAACACTGGGTGCAAAAGCCTTCATGGAGGAGTCAAGAGATAAACAATTCTAGCCTAGGACATGCCTCTGTGAACTGTAGGAACTTATCCAATTCACTTGACCTCCTCAGATGTGTCTTTCTTATCTAGACAATTAGCAGATCATTCAGGGATTGCAAGCTGGCAGCTTGGTGACTCCACATGGCTTCCAGAAAGGTTTGGTATTGCTGTTTTGTTCAGTGCTCTAGGCACTCTTTTTCTTGCAGGCCCATCAAATCTATCAAGCATGTTATAATAATATCAACCATGTCCCTCATTCTAAATTAAACGTGATTTAAATTAGCTATAAAATGGCTGAATTGCAGGTGGGTGGTTAGTATATTATATTTTGTAGCTATCTAATTCAATATTAGTTTTTATTTTGTAATTTTATTTTTATGTTTTACAGCCAAAACATTTTTTTCTAGGTCTTAAAGATTTCTAGAGGGTCTAAAAAATCTCAGATCCTAGATATAAATAATATGTCTTTAGTTTCTCTAATAGATGAAACTACTCTAATTGTGTTTGGCTAACAGAGTATTTTAACAGGCACTGAAACTAGTCAGGAGTTAGCTTGACGGAAATATAAGATGCTTAGCCTCTAGGGTTTTATACACCATCCATTTCATGCTATGCAATTCTTATTATCTGCCTGGCCCTGGAATTTTTACCCATTATCTACCATGGAAAAAAATTTAAGATGCTTTCCAACCCCAACACTTATTATTTTATAAATGGAAATGTCCCTGTCTACAAAATATAGTTGTAGCACATCCCATTGGCTGGTATATCTGAGGTATACAATTGGCTCTATTCAATTATTTTAAATTATCCATTTTTGATAGGGAATAAGTGTTTGGTTAGATCCAGGCCTTAGCTTCTCTCTTCTCCTGCTTAGTGATGCCGAGGAGATTGACATATAGAGCAACCCATTTCCTAAGCCTGCATGGCATAGCCATCAACAAAAAGTTACACAAAGAATACATTCGTGATGATTTTAGAAACTCTTTTTGCAAAGTGCAAAGTCAATCTATGTAAATGAGTGAATGAATAGGATAGCTCAAGTTGAAATTTCCTGGTTTGTGCAATCTACTCTTGGGAAGGATCATCACTTGAAAAACAGGGAAAAGGAGAAAACACAAAGAAAGACATTTTGTAATTAGATTACCACTTTCTATTTTAGATTAGTTTTCCTTACACATGTACTAGAGTTAAGTATACATGACTAAGAAGATCTGTGCACATTAGTTCCTGGATCATCTATGTTTGTAATCCTCTCACAAGGCTGTTGTCTCACTAATGAAGATTTATGATACCAACGTATCTTACCCAGCTAGAATCTAAGTTTCATGAAGACAGGAATTATGTCTGTCTTGTCAAGCACACCTCCAGGATCTTGCCAAGAGTAAGCATGCAAGAAATATTTATCAAATAAATGAACTCCAGTTGCTTTTGCGATTTGTACCCTGCTACCTAGTGGCAATAAAGAAAATAGGTAGTCAGAATTTAAACCTACTTACATAATGGGTGCGGTGTGCGCCACCGGGGAATTGGACACGCTTGAAGCTCTGGCACGTCGGGGTGGGGAGGGGTGGTAGGGGCAATATATGTAACCCTAACAATATTTGTACCCCCATTATATGATGAAATAAAAGGAAAAAAAATAAACCTACTAGAAAATCTGAAAATAGCATTTAAAGGCAGGTAGATATGAGTTTGACAAATCAAGGTTGGCATTTGTTCTATCTATCTGGGGTCTAGATGGAGAAAAAAATGAAAATCTTACAGCATATTTAGATAAATTTTTGGTTATGCCATTTTGATGTGATGTCTATGTAATATCATTGTTCCTGCTTTGGTCATTGGCTACATCACACTATGCCAATTGGTTAATCTGCATAAAACTCTCAGGACAGATGGCCTTTCCATAGTTCAGTACAATTAGCTTCTGGCTTAGTTCTGACTTCATTTTATCCTTTACTATCAACCAGGCTAAAAACTATCATGCAACATTGGCTAATCTCTCTTACAAGCAATAGTGATATCTTTTGTTAGAGGATACAATTTTCTCATATCAGAAAGTACTCCTTTAGAGTAAAAGCAACTTAATTTTCTTAAAAAAAAAAAAAGTCCAGCTCCCTTAAACAGAAAATTTTCTAAAATATAATTTCTAAAACTTCTTAAGAAAAAAATTCAGTATGAGAGTTATATTTCCGTTAAGTGAGAACATTTGCCTGTTTGTGTAAATCAATAAATTTACCTCTAATAGCACTGAGTGTATAAACAAAGGTCATCAAACAGCAATATAGTTATTTTATTTTTATTTTGCCATATTGTGGTTGAGTGCTTTGATCTTGACTAATTATGAGACTAATTATTAAATAGAATGTTCAAATCATTTTATTAAAATATAAGCATGAATAACTGTGACTTCCTTTGTAAAGAAAGGGAATCAAATGTGAATGAAAGAGTTTTCTCCCAACTCTATTTAAAAGACAGAATCCTGGGCAGAATGTTCACTACCCTACAGGGCTCAGTTTTCCATTGTGTAGGCCATTGGCCACCTATGGTCATTTAAACTTAAATGTAGATTAATTAAAATTAAATTAAATTAAAATTTAGTTCCTTGGGCACACTGGCCACATTTCAAGTGATCAATGGGCACATATAGCTAGATATAGAATATTTCCATCATCCTAGAAAGTTCTACGGATAGTATTGCTGTAAGAAATGTCTCTTGCTCTTAGAAAATAATCTGCTAATTTATATTTTGTTCAATCAGGTTTAATTACCTGTGTTTCCATTTCTATCTCAAATACCAACAAGGAAGCATGTTTAGTGCCATGGGTAATCAATGGATTGATGAAATGTTGTTTGATGAAGTGGATTTTGTATTATATTCATATGCCTTTCACTTGTTAAAAGCAAGAAGTGAATTTTTAAAACTTTAAAATTTATTTCTAAAAAGCCACACAAGTTAAGGTTAACTCAAAGCTCCAATATAGATAGTCATGAATCAAATATTCCATATGGTGAATATCCTTTTGGTTTGGCAATTTATATCAAGTTTATTTGATATTTTTGTTGCAGTGGTCAGAAAGAACTAAGATAATGATAATCTGTTTATGAAACTAATCATCTGTTTATTCAACCATTGTATTGAAATAGAAGCAAAAGAAGAAGTGATATTTTTAGAACGACCTATGAAAAGAATTTGAAATTTTACCTCAAATTAGAGATAGCTATATTTCATGTCTCACCTTTAGTCCTAGCCTTCAACTTTATTTTCATCTTCTTTAACTCAGTCTCAAGTCTCCCTTTTTTTTTTTTTTCACAACACTGGCAAGTTTTTGTCCATTGGAAAATCATTTTCAAAGAAAGGCACACATATCACTACAGATAGCATATAGACAACTTTTAAAATTTTTAAAAAAATTATATCTTAGAAAAAATATAATTATTCCTTCAAAATGATGAATTCTCAGATATTAAGCTAAAAATAAATTTAAGCAAAGGTATAAGATAACTTAAGGAAAATACTGTGTAAATAGTAGTGATATCCTTATAGAAAAAAAATAGTATGTAAAGGACAGAAGTTTAGAAAACATTGCTTACAGTAGCCACCAGTATTACCTGGCATAGACCTCCTGGCATATCATCTTTTAGCTGTTTCAACTTTATTCTACCTTATGTTGGTCACAAGTACCATGCTCTTTTCAGGTCTAATACTCCAACATTATTTGGAATCTCAGTTTTATTTCTGAACTTCCATGAAGAGGTGAGCATTTTCCCATTTCCCCAACACATTCCACACTGCGTTTAGCTTCCCTGCTGAGACTTGTGGCTTTCTACCCTTACCTCTCTACCATATTTTTTTTTTCCTTCCAGAGCAGTCCCAAATTCTGATTGGTATCTGATATACTTTAAATAGACCGAATAGTCTTAGTTCACTAG
Organism: Cheirogaleus medius; assembly: GCA_008086735.1. Lineage (NCBI taxonomy): Eukaryota > Metazoa > Chordata > Mammalia > Primates > Cheirogaleidae > Cheirogaleus > Cheirogaleus medius. Next base: position 21,055,003 of record VBSM01003169.1, read on the forward strand.
CATTTGCTTTAAGAACAGAGATCAACATGACAGGAAACTTCCCATCAAATCAAAATTCAGCCATGACCTGCTCAGTTATATAATAGGCCTGTGGACTTATATTTTCAGTTAAGTTTTAAAGATGGATGACTTAAGTCATCACTTTATGGAAGCATTTCTCAAAGTGTATGCCATTATACCCTAGTCCTCTATGTTGAACAGAAGGAATAAAAGAGTCCCAAAGCCAAATCAATTTGGGAAACACTGCATATTAACCACCTGCCCCAAGGAATCTCCCATTGAAAAGCGTTACAGTGTAATGGTTAAACATGTAAGTTCTGTGACTACATGGCTTGAATTTGAAACTCAGCCACCACTGGTAAGCCCTGTGCCTCTGCTTCCTCATTTGTAAAATGGGACATAATATCAGGCTTACCTCATAGGGTTACTGTGAAAAGTCAATAGGTCAATGCAGGTAAAGCACTTAGCACAGTGCCACTCACAGAGTAAATATGTCGTAATGCTGATTTTGTACCACAAAAAATATATTAAATGTTCTGAGAAGTCCTGCAGAATTAAACACCTGTTTAGCTTTGCGTAACGCAGAGCTTCCCAAACTTACTTGACTTTGGAATCCTTTCTTCCAATATAATCCTTTAGACTCTTCACGGGTCAATAACTTGGGAAACACTACTCCGAAGGCTTGTGTTTCAAAGCCAGGAGCTCAGAAAAGCGGCTTTCCTTCAAGGTACTCTTCTGTGTGAGAGTCTGCTGCCCCCAGGTGGACAGAAGGACCTTGGCCGGACACCAAGAATCTGCAGAGCCAAGCTCTCCCCAGGTGTAGTTCAGAGAAAGTGGAACAAATGATTTTTCTGTTAAGAAACATTTTAAAATCATTTGAAGAAGAGTTCTTTGCTAAAATACTAAGTGTAAAAAAAGATATTACCTGGCAGAGGAGAACAGCAAGAGCTAAGGCTCTAAGTTACTCCCCATTAAAAAGACATTCTTTCCATTTTTGTATCCCCTGCTAGGAGCACTGTCCAGACAGGTGCACAATAGGTGATCAACAAATATTTGCAGAATAAATGACTAGCTGACAGATTTATCTACAAGAAGGGGCAGAAAATCTGAGTGAATGTTATGCCTCTAATTTGGCTCTCTAGAGAGCTCAAGGAACTGCTGGAGATGGATGTAAAATTCCAGGTAACAGCACTGGGAACCTTTTCCCTGGGATGATTCCAGACTCATCAAGGAAGGAAGGAAGCTAATAACATTTTAATGAAGGTGTCAAGTAGAATTAAAATTCAAAGGTGCTGAAAGTCAACCAGAAAATTCAGCTAACCAGGGCAGCCAACTCTATAAAAATTTCAACCCTATAATTTAAGTTTTTCTCTAAAACAGCAATGTGAGAAAGTGGAAAGTGGGACTAGTGGTTCTCACAGGACCAAGTCAAAGAAGTTCTCCTTTCCAAGTTTCTAAAATCATTATTACTTCTTGTTCCTGTTGTCCTTCTCCTTGTCCTCCTTCTTCTCTTTATTAGTACTATTAAATATGAGCTCTTTTGTTGAATGCCGTTGGGAATCTAGACATAAAAGCAGTGATCTAATATTAGGGAAGACCAGGGTGGCTGAGAGAAACCCTGGGCGGTGTTCAGTTAGGCAACTTGAGGTTAGGAGTAGCAGTAAGTGCCTTTGGTCGGGTGAAGCGGAGGTTAAGGACTAATCAGAAAGGCCCTGGGAGCTCAGCTCTCAATGTGTAGAAGGAATGGAAGCAGAAAAGCTCAAGCCCCCTCAGCAGTGGAAATCTATGGACTCTCTGTCATGAGTCATTACCAGTATTCATTTCTATTGACATCTCTGTGTCTCCATATTTTCAATCTCAACTTCTAGAGAGAGGGGAGCTGGTTGGCCAAACTGAGATCACATGTAGTGAATATTTTCTGTTTGCTTCTTCTGGTCCATTCATCTCCCTTTTCCACCCCTTTCCACTTTGCATGTGTCCCAGGGAGGTCAACCTGTACAGACTGAGTCATGGGCCCTTTGCCCTCTAACCTCCAATCAGGTTCAGCTGATGTGAAGCACTGTAGGAGATCAAAGGGAAAGAGGGGAGTGATTTGGTGTATTTATCCCCCCAGCTTCCTCCCTGCTGGGCCACGTGGCCTGGCTCCCTCCCTCCACTCCATGTCATAGCTCCTGTCAAATGTCTTTCCCTTAAGCCTAGGACCAGGGCATTGTCTATCCCTTTTAGATTTCTTTACACCTTGCCCACCCCTTGTATCTAGTCCCAATATTAACTCCTTTCCAATATACCCAACTTGAATATCCCTCCCTCCTGTTTCCTGCTGGGTCCTGGTAGGTACCAGAGACCTACCATAGAATCCGTCAGACAATTACTTGACATCTCCAGACTACAGTTTCCCTAGCTGAAATATTAGGTCAATATCTCATAGGGTTATGGTGAGGCTGAAATGTGTTAATACATTGAAAGCTTGGTACATAAAAAACCCTCACTAAATCTAGACTATAATTATCATCATTTTGCCTTTGCAATGAGGATATTAAATATATGTATGTAGGTAAATATGATTTAAATGTATGTTTCTAAGAGTTTTCACATAAGCACTTTTCAAACTCAGGAAAAAATTAATGTGTGATCACGTATCACCATTTGGGCTAGAGGAAAGTGGGATCAGAATGGTTCTGGGGTCCTGTCCAGGGGTAGGTAGGTAGCAGGTTCTCAGTGGTCACAGATTGACTCAAGTTAACATCTTAGAGATGGACTGTGAATAGATTTTCCACCCACTGATCAAGCACAGCTGCTGAACACAATGAGAACCAGTCCTCAGAGGAGAACCAAAGGTGAACACTACCCTCCCCCAGAAAACAACACTACCTGATGGACCATCCCACAGAACTAAAAATATCCCCATGGAGAAAATAATTCTCCTTCCAGGGGAAGCTCTGAACCCAAGAACACTACATGAGGGGTTTCCTTACTCTCTGTAGTGCAAAGCCAGTTCTACAACGCCTGCCCTTAACTTCCTGTACTCTAGGTCTGTGGTACCCTAGAAAGGAAGAGACTTGCTGAGAAGGCTCCATCCCTGGGACATGAGCCCATTTGTTCAGCCAAAGGGATTTTTGTTTTTGCTTTCTTTCCCCAAGAGAAGAAGCTGCAGCAGTCCTAATGTTGAGGAGTGTCATTAAAGGCAGGCAGCATGGCCTGGTTGACAAAGTATAAGCTCTGAAGCCAGAGACAGCTGCGTTTGAATCCTAATTTGGTCACTTATTAGCTGAGTGACCTTAGGGAAGTTGCTCACCCTCCCTGGGCCAAAGGATTATCAACAGTGAAATGGGAAATACATCCTATTTCTGTGGGAGGCTTGTGAGAACTGAGAGAAGATGTAAAGTGCCTAACATGATGCTTGGCACACTCATTAAATAGTGGCTAGTATTGGCAGAAATAATAATAGTTTTCAGTTTTCATTGTTAATGTCCTTGCCTGTCATGCAGAGATGCTCCATCTCATAGACCCATAGATTCTGAGTTGGAAAGAGGTGAAATATCAAGCTACTTGAACATCCTCACTTCTGCGCCCCCATGCTAGACGGGACTCTGCAAAGCCAGTTGGGCAGAATGTAGGGATACTTCTGGGACTTTCAGCTGGCTTAAATCTAGCCACACAATAATAGTGTGCATTTAGTAAGGGTTCACTTTGTGGTGGGCACTGTACGAAGACCTACATAAACATTCGCTAAGTTAATGCTCAAAACAATCTATGCTGTAATTCCTACCATTGCCCCCATTTTATAGATGATGAAACTAAGCCTCACAAGGGTTAAGTGACTTTCCCAAGTCACATAGCCCATGAGTGGACCCAGAATTTGACCCGGGGGGCCTGATCTCAGAGCCCTCATTTCTAGCCCCTCTAGTGTCCTGACTCCATATCTGCCTGAAAGACGCAGCGAAGCAGAGCCATCGGGTCCCATGCCAGGATCGCTGTCTGATTGGAAGGATCAATCAGCATGGCAACTGACCAGACTGATTTGGGCACCTGCATCTATGGGAAATGTAGGTGTCCTGTAGACCCGAGCTTCTCAACTCCAGCAGCATATCAGGATCACTTGAGGAGCTTTTCAAAAGGTACCAATGCCTGGACCTCACTAAAAGAGATTTTTATTTAATTGCTCTGGGGTGGAGTCTGGGCATAGAAAAAATTTTAAAGCTCCCCAGGCAGTTCTCATGTGCAGCCAGTGTTGAGAACCACTGGTGTAGCCTCTTCGCGCCCTCATGGTGCCACTTAGTCAGAGGGCTTCTTGGAGTTCTTTTGGGGTTGGGTTTGTTTATCTTGACATTTAGTTCAAAACTAATTAGCTGATCCTCATACACTAGGCAATAATACATTGTGTAAATTCTGACTTGGGACACCACTTCGCGTAGAAATATGAGACTTTCCAAGGAGAACATTTTTCTCTATTACTAAATGTAGTCAAGTTTCCTTTGGAAAATGGCGACATCCAAATCTCTTTTTCCTACTAATCATGTATTGCAAAAAAAAAAAGTTGCCTTGAAACACTGCAAGGCAGCCAACACCATTCAGTAAATTACACCATGTTACTGGCTTAGGCCTCATTAGGCTTGCCCTCTTTGGCCTTATCAAGGGAACAGCCACTTCCCCTTGCAATCCCTTCTGGGAATGGATTTCTTCACTTTTCCCTGAAAGGTCAGGACCTCCCACTTTCCCTGAATCCCTCATCAAGTAGTGACAATTCAGCCTTTTGTTATCTTCTTAAGCCGCTCCCTTGAGGATGAATTTGACTTACAAATTAAAGATGTCTGCAATTGTAGACAATTTATATTTGAAAAAGAAACAGAACAATTTTATTTTGAATGAGGATACTTATGGTGAATCCTGTTAGATGTCTATGTAGCATTCCCCTTCTTCTTTCTCACCAGGGCATGAATTTGTTTAGGTAGCTTTCTCCTCTTCTGTACAGCTCATGTGTGCTCAACATCCCATTTGCTCCTCTAAATGCACATCCATCCTTCTCCACTCTGACCTGGGGTCTGGGTGGCTGATCTGATGATAGGTGTGCATGGATGGCATTAATGACTCCCTTGCACTGTGGCTTGCAGGGTGAGGTTGGGTATTTATTGTGCTGTCTTCCTCCTTTGCTAGGTAGTTGCAAGTTGACAACATCCTTCTATGAGTGGACAAAGATCCTCGTGGGCAGCCCTCTCTATCAAATTCTCTATGTGTATGTTCTAACAACACTCTCTGCTCTTCGGGCTGAGGGCAGTATTGGCTTCCAGTTGTTGCCAGCTCCTGGGTACTGCACCACCCCTTGCTGAGCTCACTAAGCTTTGCCCACAACTTTATAAATAGTCACTTCATTAAATTTTCCTCATTTAAACTAGCTTTTATTATTTCAGGATATTATGGGGGTACAAACATTTTGGTTACATGCCATGACTTTGCTTTAATATGCCATCGCCTTCTTGCTGGGACACTGACTGAGACACTGTGTGACTCACATCTCCAGTTTCAGAAGCTGGATTCTGACTGGTCTAACCTGGTCACAGTATGCCATTTACCAATGATCAGTGCAGACAGCAGGATTAAGGTGATCAGTGCCTGGTGCTCCCTTAGGAAATACTTTTGATGTGGAGGTGGACACCTGATTTACATTGGCTGATAAGATGGAAAAGAAAAGGGAAGCACCTGGCCTCAGCTTCTGCCAGTAGCCACCTTGTGAGTGAGAGGGAAGGTCCAGTACAGATGAAGACAAGAGCTCACAGGGCAGAGCCCAGAACAATGGGATTGGAGCCCTATTGTTACACCTATGGGCTTACTGCTATGGGAAATAATGAATCTCCTCATAGGCTAAGCCTGTGTTAGTTTTTTGTTTGTTTGTTTTGGTTTGTTTTTTGTGATTTACTGCTGAAACACAATACCTGATATACTTTTATCAGCATTTCTTTTATTCATGTAGCAGCTATAGTTTTTAAAGCATTTCCTATGCAGTGTGCCATTTGATTTTTCTCAATAATCATGTTAATGAATATACTAACAGTAATGGCTAAGGGAATAAAGAATAATAATAGCTATGTGGTGGCACTATTCAAAGTACTTTATACATCTTAATTTGGTCAATTATCATAACTCTATTCAACAGGTGCTATTAATACCATAATTCCTATCATGGTTATTAGACGACAGAGAGAAGGTACCGAGATATAAAAACATACATCAGGTCACCCAGCTGGTAAGTGGCAAAGCTGGAATTTGAACCCAAGCAGTCCAATCCCAGAGTCTGTGTTTTTTATCACTATATTCTACCACCCATATTTCCAATGGGAAGACTGAGGCTCAGAGACCAAAGAGCTAGTTAGGAGAATCAGGACTTACATTACATCCAGTGCTATTTCCACATGTCACATTTCCCTCCCAGCGAGCTTCCTTCCCATCAGGGCCTTTCTAATAATCTGTGGAGCAGTTAATACAAATGAGCGCTCTCCATCCCTCCAAAGTGTCCTTGAAGTGAAACTGGGCAACGTGTGAGGAGAGACTCCCTCTAGGGGCCACTAAATATAGTGCAGCCTGCAGATTACGCACATGGTATTCCAATCTTATTTCCACACTCCCTAAAACAATATTGCAAATCTTTATACCCCTCGCATGTAAGTTACCATCAAAAATATTTTATCATATGTTGCAAATAATATAATTCCTGATATATTAAACTATTGACATTTAAAATAAAACTGTCAGATTATTCTTCTATTGGTATCCATTGAAATCTGAATTCCATTGCAATTTGATATTCACAATAATCCAGTCAAAAATTGTGACAAGAATTTTTCTAATAGTTAGAAATTTTACATCTTTTCTTTTTTCTTGAAATCCTATTTCCATTCCATATTGCACACAAATTTTTATCTCAATGTAATGTATTTTATTCCTAAAAGCATTTTATTGATATTTGCAACAAGAATATGAATATAAATTAAAAGTAAATTTGTTTTTTCTGTAACCATAAGAACCTAAGGGTTAAAATATTTCCTTTTTATTGAGTAATATTTATAAATATTGTTAGTATACAATTTATAAATAATTGTTAATCACAAAAGTGTACTTTAATTGGAAATGCATTTATCAGTTATATAGATGGGGATTATTTTGCCCATATTAGTTCTTATTAAATTTACTTATTGCCAGAATAAAAGAGGAATCAGAATTGATTCTATTTGTTTATTTTTTTTTCATTTTTTATAGTTGTGGGTGCTGAGAAATCTTATTGATATAAGAAGGCAAATGAAAATATAAGGTTCATTATAGTAATTCCACTCAAATCTGCAAGCCCTTTTAGATTATTTGCCAAAAGTATATTGTGATCTATCATCAAAAATTATTTTAATGAACAATCAGATGTTTTCTTCACAGTCCTTATCACACAAAAGAATTATATCCTTTCTTTATTTATTTTATGTCTTCCTTCCTGCCTCCCTACCATATATGAGGATGCAAACTCCATGAAAGCATAAATCTTGCCTATATTCTTTGGAATAGTGTCTGGCACATAATGGGTGCTTAGCAAATATCTGTCAAACAAATGACTAAGGTAACCTGCATCCAAAGGAAAAGCAACCATGGTGACTCTATTAGGACAGGGGATGAGAAGAGATTGGATGTGTAGGTGACTGTAGTATCCATGAGCTCAACTGTTAAAGTCTGCTTCTTTGCTGTGAATAGCTTCTCTGAAGTACACTGTTGTTCCAGTTGAACAGAGTTTTTTCCCACCCCAAATGTGCAGTGGGGGCAATCCTTCAATTCTCCTATACCTTAACACTGAACCGTAACACTATGTTATCTTTAGAGCCAGAAAGTCAAAAGGAGACCAGAAGGTAAATATGAGAGAGAAAGAAAGAGAAGCTAGAGGTCTGAGACAGAAAGTACAGGGGAAAAAGAGGAGAGAAACTTGTTGAGAATTAGAGCATTTAACTATATGGAATTTCTTATCATATAGTTAAATGCATCTATAAACAGGTTGATACTAGACTTAGTAATGCCATATTTTATGTAAATGTTCATTTGGAAAAGCACCTTCAGCCTTGGAAGCAAGTCTGAATTCAAAATGGTAGATCTTTGCTTTAAAGGACTGAAAAGGATCAGCAACTGATGTCTTTATGTACTTGTTTATTTCTCATTTTAGTAGTATTTTTATTACATAAAATATTGAAATAAAGAAAATAAAAACAACAACAGAAAAAAGTTCAAATTTCCTTCAATAACAGCATTTTTCTTCTCTTTAAAACAGTATATAGAGTATGTAAAGAGTAATAGTATGTAAAGAGAGAGCAGTGTCTGACCCTTGTTCAACCCCAGTAGTAACTACTGCCAACATTCCTACTCACCAACCCCTTTTTCCTCTGCCATCATACAAATATACATATACACCATGATACATATACACCATTAGCAGCTTCTTTTTTAAAAAAATGAAAATGTAATCATGCTGGTTTTTTCCTTAACTTAATAATACCTTGTAGACATCTGTAAGTCAATATTTATGGATTTACTTCATTTCATTTTTAGTTTCTTCATAATATTTTATTATATAGTTTATAATTTATCTGGCCAATCTTTTACTGATGGACATTTTTGGCTTGTTGCAAAATATTTGCTAATACAAAAATTGCTACAAAGATCATGTTGGTATATTTTTTTACATTCCCCAATTGGTGTCTGCTTAGGGCAAATAGCACTTGCCTCCTGAAGATATTGGGGGGTTGGGACTTTTTCCCCTGAACTAAGTAGGAAAAGACTAACTGAGTATTTAGTTTTCAAATTCTCAGACTCCCTTTCACAGATACTTCTTGATTCTGATTCTAGTTTAGATGCCCACAACAAATAGCAATTATTTAAATGCTAAATCCTCAAAGACAATAGCAGTCTACATTCTCATTCTAATGCCCAACCAAGAAGAAAGCTTAGTAGACATCTTTCTGCCTCCTTCTTCCACCTTTTCCTCTCCCACCCCCCAACAACCTAGGTTCAGCTTCCCACTCTGACCACTGTCTTCAGGGCCAGCCCTGAGTCCTTTTGGGGTTCAAAGAGACCAAAGGCTTAGAAGCCATTTTTCAGATGAATTGAAATATGCCTCCCAGGACTTCCCTATCCACCCCACCCCCATACACAAAGAAAGATCTAACTCCTTGAATAAAGGCTGTAATCTGTGCAAAACTTCTTCACTCTTGGAACAGCAGGAAGACTTTTTCGTTTTGAGGTCAACCCCTACACTTAGAATGGAAGCCAGCAGAAAAGATCAACCTGAAGCAGAAGGACCTCACACTCCCTCCCCACCTTCTAAAAGAAGGGGAGAACCCCCAAGCCACAACCACAGCTGGGCCCTGGAGACCTGAGAGGGATCTCAGCTCTGTCCATATGACCTGGAGATTGGCAGGTCAGGAAAGAGGAGGAGTGGGGAGTGTGGAGACCTCCCATTGGTTGGTGAAATGGGAACACTGAGAAGAAAGATGGGTGAGGAATTCCTTCCATGTCTAGCCAACCTCTCCGCTCAAAGAACCAGGTTAGGAAGGGCAAGAAGATGGAATGGGGAGGAGAAGGCTGAGGGGACTTCATTTACTGTGTAGGGAAGTATCAGCTTCGCTGTGCAGAAAGGCCATTCATCAGACACATGTCTCTTCCCTTTCCCTCATTTTTGGAAGTAAATGCATTTCCCAAGGGAAGCAGTACCTGGATGAGGTGGGCTACCTTCAAAGCCAGCCTCCACTCTATCGCTGGGGGTGGGGGTGGAGGGGAGCCGTCCGGGTCGTCATCCCCCTAGTCGCTGCCTCCCCAGCGCGGGCGAGGAAGCTGAGCTCCCAGCCAGCTGCAGACCTCTGTCTTCATGGGGAGCCCCCTTCTCCTCTCTAGGGTTCTGACTCCTGAGGAGCCTAGCTGAAAGCCCGGACTCCAGTATCTTAGAAGACACCTGGGGGCAGGTGGGGAAGGCGCAGAGCAAAGGAAGGCAGATCCGATCAGCAGCCATACTCTTGATCCTCCCTGGTGGAACTGGAGAGTGCCCAGGGCTGGGAGGCTACAAGGGCCACTGGGCGGGAGCTGTCCGTGGTTCTGGACAGCGATCGACCCGTGGGTATTTAAGGCCCGACAGCCCGCCTACTTTTTGCTAAAAGGCAGGGAGAAGTAGGGGGCAGCTGAGCCACGATTGGTTTTAATTAACCCGGGCACAGGCAAGGTCTGAGAGCCCAGTTTCTACGCCCTCTGCAGCACAAGTCATTGCTGGGGCGAATCTGAACGTTTCTTTCCATGTTTCCCCTCACTGCCATCTCTCTGTGAGGGCTTAGACAATTTTGACTGTTTTGACGCCTCCTACTTCCCGGAATTTATTCACCCCCTTCCAGTTCCCTCCCCTGTCCTACCCCAGGATCTAGGAGGAAAAGCGCAAGGTGAGGGCTGCGTGGCCAAGTGGTCAAATCCAGCTTTACTCCTGACCCCCAAGCAGTCACGCAGACCCTGGCAATTCCAGGGCAGACTGGAGATGGGATTGGCTTAAAACTCACCGCCCTGACCTGTATGTCAAAACGATGCAATTTTAAGTTCTTCAAATACAAACTGCATTTTTGGAGCCCTGAGGTTTGAATCTCTGAAAATGGAGCGTGTGCTGGGGTTTCATGTGAATTGATTCTGAGCCAGGACTGATGCATGCAAGGCGCTCTTCTTGGGGTCGGAGCGCTCCTGGGGAGGCAAGAGAAAAGGAGGGGGAGGAATGAAGTAGTGCATGGGCAGAATCACAAATCTGCTCAATCTACTCCGCGCGGTGGGGCAATAGAGTTTCTACAGCATTGCCCTCACAGTAATCATTTTAACGCGCCTGGCCTTGCGCTGAGCACGAACTAAACACTCAGATAAATACTTGTAGAATGACGCTCGAAAAATACAATAGGTTGAGTTTTTAAATATTGCCTATTAATGGTTTTTCTCTTCCCCCTCCACCCCTGTCTAACTGTACACCCGATGGCAGATTTTGGCGACTTTTATTCTACACTCTTTCCATGAGTGAACGTTCCTCCGTACTCCTGGAGGAATGGGATGCTTTCTTATCACATCCTAGTATTTGAGGGACTGATTTGTCTTACTGTATTTTGCAAGAATTGTTATTTACATTCAGCCTCTTAAATTGGCTTCTTCTAGGTGTGGCATTTGAGCAAAGTGCCCACAGGTGAAAATGGTTTGACCAGAGTGCCAGTGACTTTTATTTTTAAAATTTTTCTCTACTTCCTGCTCCTGGAAACAAAAAAAGGCCTCCCAGCTCTCATTCTTCAAGGTGACCTTAAGACTGAGCAGCAGAGTGAAGCCATGTTTTCTTGTGTTGGTTCCTTAGTAAAGAAACCTTGTCAGAGAAGGATCTATTTTAAAATCAATTTGTTTTATGTTAACCATTTCCTAAAACCTGCACAGCAGTAAATCCCAGCTGAAAGAAGTGTCTTTAGCAGCAGCTGCACTTTCAGAGGTTATGATCTACTGTGCCAGCAATGCTACAGCTCCGGGAGAAAAAGAAAAATGCAACATGGGGAGCAAATGTCAGAAATGAGGGTGGAAGAGTGAAAGTCTACTGTTTTTAGCTTCAAATGTGACATTTTTATTTCAATCTGTAGAGTTGCCTTTTTCAAGATATAGCTTTAGCTTCAAGTTGATGCAAATTTTATTATTTTATTGCTCATACCACACATTTTTTTTGTGTATGGGTATACACTCACACACACACATACTGTGCTGAAAAATTTAAATTCTGCTTTAGTCAGAACTCTTTTCTCAAATGGAAGCTTCTCCACAACTATCATTCTATCATCTCTTTGGAAAGAGTGGTCAATTGGGATCATGTTGCTAGACCAAGATGACCTGAGTAATAACAAACAATTCTTTGGGGAGCTTATTTGTGCTTTATATCAGAACAATAGAAATTTAAAAGTGTTAAATACTACTAAAAATGATTGAGGGACTTCTATACACACAATGTGTTATTTGATCTTTGTAACAGTATTATGAGGTAGGCATGCATCTTCTCCACTTTACAGATAAGAAAATTGAGACTCGGGGAGATTAAGAGTCTGTGGTCCAAGCAGGTTCACCTTAAGGAAAACTGGCATTCGAATTGTAATCACCAGAGTAGTCTACTGCAAGATGCTACATCTTCCAATCTCAAATAGTAACATGTAAGCATATACTGCTAAAAAAGAAAAAGTGGTACCTGGTTTTTGTCTGTATAAAAGACAAGACATCAGACATTGTCATTGAGAGGATAAATGTCACACTTTTCCATTCTGTCTTCCTCTATTCAACCAAAACTCATTCAAAGTCTGCTGTGAGCAAGATAATTGCCATCGTCTTATTTCCTAGTCTCTGTACTAACTCACTCTCTTTCCTCCTTCTGACTCTTGCCCCACAAAAGATAGGCCTTCAGGCTCACCCTTCCCTGAGTTTAATACCTGTACAAGGCATGGGTGCTGTCCTCGGTGCTGAGAATCTCCACTCTGGAAAGCACGGATAGTCTGGTTCTCTCTCCCTTCATCCCAGCCTCAGGTGCCTTGTCTTAGGAGGCACTTCACAGTTATAAAATCTATCGAGCAATTCCAGGAAATGAGTAGTAGTCGTTTTTCCCAAAAGGGAGTGTTGAGAGAGCCTCTTGCCTCCTTAGCTTTCCCAAAGACATTCTGGGAATGAAAAGTTTGGGAAAGGTTCTGCTTCCTCCCTCCCCACTCCAGAATTTTATTTATTTTGTTAGGCCAAGGTAACAGAGCTCATCTAGCTTCACAGATTCAAAGTGGATGAACAAGAGGCATATTTGGGCACTGCAAGAGCTGGAAAGATTTTCTAGACCAACAGTTACCCTTGGCAAGCAGAGTAGTTTTTCCAGACAAATTCTCTGCTTTTGGGTGATGTTGATGGCTGAAGACTCTATAACAAACAACTTTAAAATGTGTTCTCCTCCAATATACAGTGGGATGGGGGCTTAGTGAATGAACCAGCCACTCTGTGCCTTCACTGGTGAAGTCCTCAACTGAGCCCTGTACTGGGGCCTCTGAGAGGTCAGAGGAATGTAGGAGGAGAGTGATAAAATCAGTGACTTCTCAAAGAAACCCAAGGGCTACAATTTTGGCTATTTTGAGTCTTTTGTGATTGAAAAGAAATTTGGGGGTTATTTCTTTGTATCTATAAAAATATCAATGGAATTTTGATAGGGATTTCATTGAATCTATGAATTGTTTTTAATTGTACAGACATTTAAACAATATTATTTCTTCCAATCCACAAACATGGGATATCTTTCCATTTATTTGTCTTTTCTTCAATTTTTCTCTTTAATGTTTTATAGTGTTGAGGATACGGATCTTCACTTTCTTGGTTAAATTTATTCCTAAGTATTTTAAATTTTTGAAACTATTATAAATGGGATTTTTAAAAGGTTTTTTTTTTGATAGTTTATTGTTAGTGTGTAGAAATACTACTGATTTTTGTTTGTTGATTTTGTATCCTGCAACTTTAACAAATTTGTTTTTTAGTTCCAAGAGTTTTTTGGTGCAGTCTTTAGTATTTTCTCTATATAAGAATTTTACTTATTTTTTTCTAATTTGGATGCTTCTTATTTCTTTCTCTTGACTAATTTCTGTGTTTAAAACTTTCAGTGCAATGCTGAATAAAAGTGACAAGAGTGAGCATCCTTGCCTTGTTCCTGATTTAGAGAAAAAGCCTTCAACTTTTCACCATCGAGTATGAAGTTAGCTGTAGGCTTGTGATGTATGGCCTTGATTGTGTTGAGGTGTATTTCTTCTACACCTAATTTGTTGAGAGTTGTTATCATTACAGGATGTCAAATTTAGTCAAATGCCTTTTCTGCATATATTGAGATGATCATGTGGTTCTTGTCCTTCATTCTGTAGAGATAGTATATAAAATCTATTGCTTTACATATGTTGAACCATCCTTGCATGCCTGAAATAAATCCAACCAGACATGGTGAATGATCCTTTTAATATGCTGTTGAATTCAGTTTGTATTATTTTGGTGGGGATTTTTACATCTAGGTTCATCAGGAATATTGGCATGTAGTTTTCTTTTCTTATACTGTCTTTGTCTGGCTTTGATATCAGGGTTATGCTGGCTTGGTGAGTGAGTTTGGAAGTATTCCCTCCTCTCCAATTTTTGTAAGAATTTGAAAAAGATTGCTATTAGTTCTTGTTTAAATATTTGGTAGAATTCAGCAATGAAGCCGTCAAGTCAAGGATTTTCTTTGATGGGAGACTTTTTATTATTAATTCAATCTCTTGTTAATTGGTCTGCTTAGATTTTCTACTTCTTTATGCTTTATTATTGGTAGATTGTATGTTTCTGGAAATTTATCCGTTTCTTCTAGGTTATCTAATTTGTTGGTATATAATTTTTCATGGTAGTCTCTTATGATTCTTTGTATTTCTGTGGTATCAGTTGTAATATGTCTTGTTTTATTTTGATTTTATTTCTTTGAGTCTTCTCTATGTTTTTAGTCTAACTAAAGGTTTATCAATGTTGTTTACCTTTTTAAAAAACAGCTCTTAGCTTTGTGGTCTTTTCTATTGCTTTTCTAGTCTTTATTACATTCATTTCTGCTCTCATGTTTATTTCCTTCTTTATGCTAACTCTGGGCTTAGTTTATTCTTCTTTTTCTAGTTCCTTGAGATGTAACATTAGTTTGTTTACTTAAGATCTTTTATTCTTTTATAATGTAGGCATTCATTGCTGTAAATTTCTCTCTTAGAACTGCTTTTGTTTTATCTCTTAAGTTTTCATATGTTGTGTTTCCATTTTCATTTGTTTCAAGATATTCTAAAATCTCTCCTATAATTTCTTCCTTGGTTCATTGGTTCTAATTTATGTTGTTTAATTTTTATATATTTGGGAATTTTCCAAAGTTTCTCCTGTTATTGGTTTATAATTTCATATATTGTGATCAGAAATGGTACTTGATACAATTTCAGTCTTCTTAAATTTATTAAGACTTATCTTGTGGCCTAACATATGATCTACCCTAGAGATTGTTCTGTGTGCATATAGTTGAGTCTTGTGTTTTATCTATTCAGCCACTCTGTCTTCTGATTGAAGAATTAATCAGTTTAAATTCAAGGTAATTATTGATAGGTAAGGACTTACTACTGACATTTTATTAATTTTTTTCTGGTTATTTTATAGATCCTTTTTTCATTTCTTCCTACCTTCTTTTGTAATTGATGAATTTCTATAAGTGTATGCTTAGATTCCCTTCTCTTTATCCTTTGTCTTTATCTACTATATGATTTTGTTTTGTGGTTACCATGAGGCTTGCATAAAATATCTTATACAGGTTATTTTAAGCTGATAACAACTTAATTTCAATTACATATAAAAACTCTATACTTTAATTCCTTCCCCATATTTTATGTGTTTGGTGTCACAATTTATATCCTTTTTATTATATATTCCATAAATTATTATAGTTATAGTTATTTTAATAGTTTTCTCTTTTAACCTTTACAGTAGAAATGTTAATTTGGTAAATGGTGATTTATACATTACCACAACAATTACTTTCATGAGTGTTTTATACTTTCATATGTTTTCATGTTATTGATTGGTGTCCTTTCATTTCAGCTTGAAAAGCTCCCTTTAGCATTTCTTGTAAGGTTTAGTGGTGATGGACTCCCACAAATGCTAGGAGCTAAGGGTTTCAGAGGTGAAAATAAAGTCAAAATTTCTGTTTTTATAAAGCTAACATTTTATTGGTAGATTTTTGGAAACACAACTAAATTATATAACTTGGAAACCTAGAATTAAAATTTAAATTCCTATGTTTACAGGCCATTATTCTGTCTTCTTTGGAGAAGTTTCTGTTCATTTCCATTGCTCGTTTCTTGAATGGCCTGCAAACATATAAAAAAATGCTCAACATCTCTAATCATTAGAGAAAT